>CAWUFW010003319.1:1415000-1859274 GCA_963921515.1 Calotriton arnoldi
GCCTATACCACTTCTACCCAGAGTGTTGAAGAAGATTCGGCACGACCGGGCCCAAGTCATTCTTGTGGCTCCGGACTGGGCTCGAAGAGTTTGGTATCCCGAGCTACTCAATATGAGCGTAGATCCCCCGATCCGTCTGCCTCTTCGGGAGGATCTTCTGTCGCAGCAGCAGGGGACGGTCCTCCACCCGAACCTGTCCAGTCTACACCTGCTTGCGTGGAGATTGAGCGGCGGCAGTTGATTCCTTTCGACTTGCCTCCCGAAGTTTGTGATGTGATTCTGGCAGCCAGGCGTCCCTCCACTAAGGTGGTATACGCCTGCAGGTGGAACAAATTTGTGGCATGGTGCACAGCAAAGGCTGTGGATCCCCTTTCTGCCCCTCTTTCTGAGGTCCTTCTGTTCCTTCTCTCTCTGGCCCAACAGGGTTCTGCCCTGGGTACCATCAAGGGTTATCTTTGTGCTATCTCGGCCTTCCTCAGGCTCCCTGATCAGCCCTCCCTTTTCAAGTCCCCTGTTGTTAACAGGTTCTTAAAAGGCATTACTCACCTCTTCCCTCCTGTTCCGTTTGTGATGCCTCAGTGGGACTTAAACTTGGTTCTTACCTTTTTAATGTGCGCTCCCTTTGAGCCTCTACATAACTGTCCTCTTCGTCTTCTGACTCTGAAGACAGCCTTTCTGGTGGCCATCACCTCCGCTCGGCGGGTGAGTGAGCTCCAGGCTCTATCTTGCAAACCTCCCTTTCTGTCTGTTCATCCAGACAAGGTTGTTCTTCGGACGCGTCCGTCCTTCTTGCCAAAGGTGGTTACTGCTTTCCACATTGGGCAGACCATCACTTTGCCCACCTTCTTTCCGCCTCCGCATCCTTCCAGAGAGGAAGAGAGGCTCCACCGTCTGGACCCAAAACGTGCGCTCTCCTTCTATATTGACCGCACAAAACACTTCCGGGTGGATGACCAGCTCTTTATTGGCTACGTGGGCGCCAAAAAGGTCGGGCGGTGCACAAGAGGACCATCTCCCGCTGGGTTACCTTGTGCATCAAGACCTGCTATTCTTTGGCTAAAAAGGAGCCTCCTGTTGGGCTGCGTGCCCATTCCACCAGGGCAACGGCTGCTACCACGGCCTTGGGCCGCGGTGTTCCGCTGCCGGTTATCTGTCAGGCAGCTACGTGGGCCTCGCTGCACACGTTTACAAAGCATTACTGCCTTGACAGTCAGGTCCGGAGGGACGGCTTCTTTGGCCGTTCTGTCCTCCAGGACTTCCTTGTCTGATCTTTGTTCGCAGACCCACCACCGGGGTTGGTATTGCTGGGGTATCTATTCTAAGGTAAGGAATCTGTCACTAACGTGTCTCTTTCAGATGCACAAGTTACTAACTTGTGTAACGATATATCTGTAAGAGACAGTAGTTAGTGACAGATTCCCTACCGCCCCACCCATCCTCCCCGTTCTGCGAACTGATTTCTAGGGTTAAGGACATCCCTTTCAGGGCCCTAGTATTTTTCAGACACCTATGTCAGCTTCTTGCATGGCTCTGCGTTCCTGGCGCGGAAAGTCGTGTACAGAACTGACGTCAGCGCGCAGGGCGGCGCCTAAGTACTGCCCGCGACGTCATCCCGGCGATCACGACGCCGACGACGGACGCGGAGCCGCACGACGCCGCCTACCGACGCGCAAGGGTACTGCTACGCAAAAAACTTTCCGGATCCAGCCTGACGCCTGGGGATATTCTAAGGTAAGGAATCTGTCACTAACTACTGTCTCTTACAGATATATCGTTACACAAGTTAGTAACTTGTGCGACTGTGCAAAACGTGTGTTTGCCAAAAATAGAAAGCAAAGCTTCTCTTTCTCTCTTTGCGCTATCATCTCGTCTTTCAAAAACTTTTCGAAGGTCGAAGTGTCCCAGCAAACATTACCCTTCACCCTGCTAAGTTGCTAAATGCAGAACTCCGACCTTTGACCCGTTCAGCAGCTGCTCATTTTGTTTGTGCAAGGCTTGCCATGCGGTTTTCGTAATGCAAAGCAACTCTGGAGAATCACAGCTAAAAGGCAGTCCTGTCCGATCCGTTTGCCAGTAATTTAAAGGTAGGATAATAACGTCTGCTGGTTTCTGTATACTTATTTTCATTTATGTATAGTGTGTTGGGTGCAATCTAGTAATGCAGAGGTCAGCTGTTTGTTTTATACTTGCATATACTTTATGGAAGCCTGAGAGCACGTTAAAACTGCCTTGAGTGGTAGAACTGCTTGTAAAATTGTGAATTTAGCTCAATTTCGACTTTGGTGGTAGGGGCACTTAAAAATGAATATCCTACAATATTTTTGCATAATAGGAACCCCCAGAGTGTTCTCTAGATAGCCCAGGAATGGGAAATCAGAAATGTATAAGATATACCCTTATAAAAATGAGTTTTGTACGGCTGGGTAAAGTGACATTTCACATTTAAGTTCCCTTTTATTGCGGTACAGCACTGCTTAAATTCAACTTTGATACTAGGAATTCACAGTATGATGATTAGGCTTTATAAAGATGAAAAAACGAATTTAAAGCATTTATGTTTAACAATATATTTTTTTCATATAATTAATTTTTTTATTTTTTTAATCAAAACCAACCATTTTGATGATTCCACATTGGAAAAGCAAGCTTCATTCGTAGCCTATCATATTTAAACGCATTCATTCATAACCCTAAGCACAGAAGCCTTACTTGAAACAGGAAAAGTCTGCGCCACTTTTTAAAAGGACAGTTATCATTTAACATCAGAACCACAGATGTACTTATGTAAAAAAGGCATTAAGAAAGGAAATCCCTACTTTCAATTTTGTTCTCTGTTATCCAAAATAATGAAACTGGTTTTTGAAACTTTTAAAATAATGCAGGCCCTTATACCAGTTTTACACTGACTTAAAATTTCGCTGACTCAGCATTCCTGTCTGTGGCCGTGATCAGGAATAGCCATATGCTATTTATGCAGCTGTTGTTTGTCAGCAGGCGTCGAATTTTCACGCCTTTCTCAGGAAAAAACCCCTTTATTATTTGAAATACCCTGACAGAGTTAAATCCCCATTTGCTGTGTCAAACAGTTTCTTTTCAGTTAGTCAGTTTAAACACAGCTGTTGGAAAGCTTTTTTCTCGGGTGCTGAAAGAAAAGCATGTCACAGTCTATTTAAAAACTGAGGCATTTCAATGCAGTCAAATCTATCTTTCTATAATGTGTATTTAGTTCAGCAACGACCAAATTCACTCATATGATGTGCATGCCTATCTGAAAGAGACACGTTAGTGATAGATTCCTTACCTTAGAATATCCCCAGGCGTCAGGCTGGATCCGGAAAGTTTTGCGTAGCAGTACCCTTGCGCGTCGGTAGGCGGCGTCGTGCGGCTCCGCGTCCGTCGTCGGCGTCGTGATCGCCGGGATGACGTCGCGGGCAGTACTTAGGCGCCGCCCCTGCGCGCTGACGTCAGTTCTTCTTTTTCCGCGCCAGCAAGCGCAGATCCGGGAAGAGCAGTGCCCTGGTCAATTTTTGACCATACTTTTTGGTGATTTTTTCACTGTTTTTTCCAACTTTAAGGTGTCGTAGGGATGCCCGGCTTCAAGCGATGCGGCGCCTGTGCGCGGATGATGTCCGTCACCGACCCGCATTG
This sequence comes from Calotriton arnoldi, assembly GCA_963921515.1. NCBI lineage: Eukaryota > Metazoa > Chordata > Amphibia > Caudata > Salamandridae > Calotriton > Calotriton arnoldi. The sequence goes on from CAWUFW010003319.1 coordinate 1,418,649, forward strand.
GGAGTGTCTCTTCTGCCTCGGCCGAGGCCACGACACCGAGTCTTGTCCCGAATGCCAGGCCCTCAACCCGAAAGCTTTGCGAGAGCGGTCTCGAAAGCTCCTCGAGGCCCGGCATTCGGCTCCACGGAGGCCCCGGTCGCGTGAGAGGTCCAGGGGTCGCTCGCGGAGTGCACACCGGTCGTCGGCGTCGAAGTCTTCTTCGTCCGGTAAGTCTAAGCACAAGAAGTCCAAGAAGCATCGTCGCTCTCGGACTTCGCCTCGCCGGTCTCGCGACTCGGCTGAGGCCCCTCCCGGCACCGTCCCCGCCCCCGCGGCCCCGGACTTGCCTGTGGAGTCGCCCCCGCCATACCCGCCCTTCCCGGGTTCGGGGGCGGATCCGGCCAAGGTACAGGAGTTCCTGTCGGCCATGGCCCGCCTCTTCGGGCCTTCAGGCCCCTCCGGTGCGCCTTCGGGCCCCGCGGGCCCTGATGGGGTTGCTCCGGCGGCTCCGGCCCCGGCGTCGCCCGTGCCTCCAGCCTCGATCCCGGCTCCGGCCCCGGCCTCGATCCCGGCTCCACAACCCCCATCGACGCCGGTCGACCTCACGACACCTCCGCCGGCGCCGATGTTTCCGGTGCCGTTCTCGACGCCGCCCTGGGCTCCGGGCGGCGTCGTCCCCAGTTCCTTCCGGCTCCGGACATGGACCCGGAGCGACGTCGCTCGACGCCGGCTCCGGCGCCGATGGGACCTTGGGTCCCAAATGTCCCTCCTCCTCCTTATTTTGAACCAGAGGAGGACCAGGAGGACTGGGAGGGGTCTGATGACCCTCTGACGCGCAACTGTCAGTATGATGAGGACTGGACAGAGAGTCTAGGGGAGGCCAGTGGTCTGGATACTTCCCCTGACACTGGCATGCTGTCTCCTCCCGTGGCTACGGAGGAGGGGGCCAATTTTGGTACGGTGTTGCGTAGGGCTGCTGGGGCCTTACGTCTCCAGCTCCCTACTTTGACGGTCAAGCCTAACATCTTGACAGAGGTGCTTCAGCCGGCAGCCTCCTCTGCGGAGACTGTGCTGCCGTTTAACGACGCCCTCACTGACGTTCTTTTGGGCGCCTGGTCCAAGCCCAACACAGGGGCTCCTGTGGATCGGAACGTGTCACGACGCCATCGCCCCGCTCCGGGCGACCCCCTGTTTCTTTCTGTCCACCCCACTCCTGAGAGCTTGGTTGTCCAAGCCTCCGCTTCCCAAACCGCCTTCCCTACCGCTCCTCCGGATAGGGAATCCAAACGCCTGGATCAGTTTGGGAAGAAAGGTTTTTCTTCCTCCAGTGCTGGCTTGCGGTCCGTTAACACCGCTTGTCTTTTGGGCCGATATACCCACTCCCTGTGGGATTCGGTGGCGGATGTTTTGCCCCAGTGCCCTGAGGAGGTCCAGGCACTGCTTTCCCGCGCCATTGCGGAAGGAAGGGATGCGGCCAAATACACTATCCGTTGTGGCCTTGACACCGCCGACTCGCTGGGCAGGTCGATTGCAACGACGGTGGCGCTCCGACGCCACGCCTGGCTGAGAACCACTGGTTTTTCAGGGGATGTCCAGAATACTCTCATGGACATGCCCTTTGATGGAGTCGGTCTTTTTGGGTCCAAAGCAGACCATGCGTTGGAGCGCTTTAAGGACTCACGGGCTACTGCCAAGTCCCTGGGCCTTTCTGCTACACGCCCTCCGCTGCCTTCTGCTTTTCGCCCCTATCGTGGCCACGGTAGGGGCGCCCCTTCACGTCAGCAGCCCAGCCACCGGCCCGCGCAGCAGGCGTCTTCGCGTGGCCGAGGACGTGGATTCCGCCGTGGCGGATCGGGCAACCAGCGTGCGGGTCAGGCCACCACCTCCAACCCGTCCGCGGCCTCCAAGCCCTCCTAGTCCCTCCTTTCAGGTGCACGGCACGCCAGTAGGGGGCAGGGTCCGCCATCACCTTCCCCACTGGCGCACCATCACCTCGGACAGGTGGGTCTTGGACATTGTCCGAAGGGGCTACTCCCTCCCCTTCGAGACCACCCCCCAGCCATGCCACCTCAATTCCACCGCATGTCAGGGGATCACTTGGTGCTTCTACAGAAGGAAGTCACGGCCCTCTTGACCAAGAGGGCCATCGAGCATGTTCCGACCCCAGAAGTAGGGCGTGGTTGCTACTCCCACTACTTTCTGGTGCCCAAAAAGGACAAGGAGGACATGCGTCCTATCTTGGACCTCCGGAACGTCAATCGCTTCCTCCGGAAGGAGAAGTTCAAGATGCTCACCCTAGCTCAGGTCTTGACTGCCCTCGACCCTGGAGACTGGTTGGTAGCGTTGGACTTGCAGGACGCGTATTTCCACATCCCCGTCCTGCCGGCCCACCGGCGTTACCTTCGGTTCACGGTAGGCCCCGAGCATTTTCAGTTCACCGTGCTCCCCTTTGGCCTTACCAGTGCCCCTCGGGTGTTCACGAAAGTGATGGCGGTGGTCGCAGCTCATCTGCGCCGGGCAGGGGTTTCAGTCTTCCCCTACCTCGACGACTGGCTGCTGAAGGCGGGCTCGTCCCAGGCAGTCGTCTCCCACCTCCAGACTACGGCCGAACTCCTGCACTCGCTGGGGTTCTCCATCAATGTGCCGAAGTCGCATCTAATTCCTTCTCCACAGCTCCTTTTCATCGGAGCAGTTCTGGACACGACGCAGTTTCGGGCCTATCCTCCCGAACGGCGAGTCCGGGATATTCAGGCTATGATTCCGATCTTTCGGCCTTTATCCTGGGTTTCGGTACGGATGACCCTGAGGCTGCTGGGCCTCATGGCCTCCTGCATCCTGCTGGTCAATCATGCCAGATGGCATATGCGGGCTCTGCAGTGGGACCTGAAGTTCCAGTGGGCGCAGCACCAGGGCAACCTGTCCGATCACGTCCAGATCTCGGAGGGGACTGCAAAACATTTGCAGTGGTGGCTCTCGAACCGGCAATGGGTCATGGGCAGATCCCTCTCCCTTCCCCAGCCAGAGCATACAGTTGTGACGGACGCGTTCCTTCTGGGATGGGGCGGTCACATGGGAGAGGCGGAGATCAGAGGCCTCTGGTCTCCGGCGGAGTCCCGGCTCCATATCAACCTTCTGGAGCTCCGGGCGATCCGGCTTGCACTCAAGGCATTCCTTCCCTCTGTCAAAGGGAAGGTAGTGCAGGTGTTCACAGACAACACCACCGCCATGTGGTACTGCAACAAACAGGGCGGGGTGGGGTCTTGGACCCTTTGTCAGGAGGCTCTGCGCCTCTGGACATGGCTGGAACATCAGGGCATGTTCCTGATGGTTCAACACCTGGCAGGTTCTCTGAACGCCAGGGCGGACGAACTCAGCCGCAGGTGCATGATGGATCACGAATGGCGTCTTCACTCGGAAGTGGCGCAAGGACTCTTTCTACAGTGGGGAGAGCCTTGGTTAGATCTATTCGCCACCGAAGAGAACGCGCAATGTCATCAGTTCTGCGCGTTGGAATTTCCAAGGCGGCACTCGCTCGGCGACGCTTTTCGTCGCGAGTGGAGTTGCGGTCTGTTGTACGCCTTTCCGCCTATACCACTTCTACCCAGAGTGTTGAAGAAGATTCGGCACGACCGGGCCCAAGTCATTCTTGTGGCTCCGGACTGGGCTCGAAGAGTTTGGTATCCCGAGCTACTCAGTATGATCATAGATCCCCCGATCCGTCTGCCTCTTCGGGAGGATCTTCTGTCGCAGCAGCAGGGGACGGTCCTCCACCCGAACCTGTCCAGTCTACACCTGCTTGCGTGGAGATTGAGCGGCGGCAGTTGATTCCTTTCGACTTGCCTCCCGAAGTTTGTGATGTGATTCTGGCAGCCAGGCGTCCCTCCACTAAGGTGGTATACGCCTGCAGGTGGAACAAATTTGTGGGATGGTGCACAGCAAAGGCTGTGGATCCCCTTTCTGCCCCTCTTTCTGAGGTCCTTCTGTTCCTTCTCTCTCTGGCCCAACAGGGTTCTGCCCTGGGTACCATCAAGGGTTATCTTTGTGCAATCTCGGCCTTCCTCAGGCTCCCTGATCAGCCCTCCTTTTCAAGTCCCCTGTTGTTAACAGGTTCTTAAAAGGCATTACTCACCTCTTCCCTCCTGTTCCGTTTGTAATGCCTCAGTGGGACTTGAACTTGGTTCTTACCTTTTTAATGTGCGCTCCCTTTGAGCCTCTGCATAACTGTCCTCTTCGTCTTCTGACTCTGAAGACTGCCTTTCTGGTGGCCATCACCTCCGCTCGGCGGGTGAGTGAGCTCCAGGCTCTATCTTGCAAACCTCCCTTTCTGTCTGTTCATCCAGACAAGGTTGTTCTTCGGACGCGTCCGTCCTTCTTGCCAAAGGTGGTTACTGCTTTCCACATTGGGCAGACCATCACTTTGCCCACCTTCTTTCCGCCTCCGCATCCTTCCAGAGAGGAAGAGAGGCTCCACCGTCTGGACCCAAAACGTGCGCTCTCCTTCTATATCGACCGCACAAAACACTTCCGGGTGGATGACCAGCTCTTTGTTGGCTACGTGGGCGCCAAAAAGGTCGGGCGGTGCACAAGAGGACCGTCTCCCGCTGGGTTACCTTGTGCATCAAGACCTGCTATTCTTTGGCCAAGAAGGAGCCTCCTGTTGGGCTGCGTGCCCATTCCACCAGGGCAACGGCTGCTACCACGGCCTTGGGCCGCGGTGTTCCGCTGCCGGTTATCTGTCAGGCAGCTACGTGGGCCTCGCTGCACACGTTTACTAAGCATTACTGCCTTGACAGTCAGGTCCGGAGGGACGGCTTCTTTGGCCGTTCTGTCCTCCAGGACTTCCTTGTCTGATCTTTGTTCGCAGACCCACCACCGGAGTTGGTATTGCTGGGGTATCTATTCTAAGGTAAGGAATCTATCACTAACGTGTCTCTTTCAGATGCACAAGTTACTAACTTGTGTAACGATATATCTGTAAGAGACAGTAGTTAGTGATAGATTCCTTACCGCCCACCCATCCTCCCCGTTCTGCGAACTGATTTCTAGGGTTAAGGACATCCCTTTCAGGGCCCTAGTATTTTTCAGACACCTGTGTCAGCTTCTTGCATGGCTCTGCGTTCCTGGCGCGCAAAGTCGTGTACAGAACTGACGTCAGCGCGCAGGGGCGGCGCCTAAGTACTGCCCGCGACGTCATCCCGGCGATCACGACGCCGACGACGGACGCGGAGCCGCACAACGCCGCCTACCGACGCGCAAGGGTACTGCTACGCAAAACTTTCCGGATCCAGCCTGACGCCTGGGGATATTCTAAGGTAAGGAATCTATCACTAACTACTGTCTCTTACAGATATATCGTTACACAAGTTAGTAACTTGTGCTTTAATGTCTAATACAATGTATTTAAGGAAAATGCTGTAACATGTATTTTAGTCTATTGATTACAAAACACACAATTTCGTTTTTATTCCTCTGTATGAGGCCTATTTTAATCCTATTGAATACGAATTCTAATTTTATCTTTAGCATTGTGGCAATTTGCACACATGTACAGTGTCGTACTCTGTCAATTTAATAGTAACATGCAGCTGTTTAGCATATGTCATATAATTCATTTCTGGATTTTTATTTAATATGTAAGTAACTAAATGACATTTTGCATAACAGAATGATGACAGCAAAAAAACATAAACAAACTCATTGAGCTCATTCAGATATTTACAGAAGGGGGTCATATACGCAGAGCACACAACACAGCGCGCTTAAAGCTAGACATTCTTTCACAAAGAGTACTCACACAAGTATTACCAATGTCAAACCACAAACCCCACATAGACATTGAAACACATATTTAACCCACAAATCAATACTTAGGACAGCTTACAAAGTGTACGCAAGACCAACCTATTTGTAAATACTAATTGTAAGTCATATTTACAAGAAGAGCTCTCAAAAGTAGCCCAAAAAACTGTTCCATGGTCAAGAAGCCAAAATACACCAAATTCGCCAGTTTTGGCTGGTAGAACACTCAAAAAGCGCTCTGCATATCACCACTTATGAATGTTACTAAGTGCGCAGATCCGGATCCGTTTTATGTACATATTTAGTTCCATGGGGTACTTAGTCACCAAGGAAGAAATATCTTTTTACTATACGTAAACCTATTTAGGTATCCCCTCTGAGGGGAGTCAACTAAGTACTTACTAAATCCATATCGGTACCTCCAAAACAGCAACACTTTCAACAAAAGTGTGCTAGAAGCAGGCATGTCAAGAATATTATAGCATATATAATATTATACTCCAAGTGACACTTAACACAATGTGTGCCGTTCAAGTTTTCAAAGTTAGAGAAAAATCTCCTCATTACCTGCCTATATGAATTGCAATGCATATATAACTTACAAAACAAATTCCAAAATTGGCCAATCATACAAACAAAGCCACAGTAAGTGTTACTAAAACTACCTTACCAATCAAAGGCATCAAACCAACAGCAAGTGCCGCAAAACGGCTCTTACCAATCAAATGGTGTCCAGGTTCCAACTGCCAAGTTCTGAGTGACCTAACGGTCGTTTTAAAATACTCACGCCAAAGAAGTTCTCAGTCGGGAGCGGCAAACACTTGGAGGATCAGATCAGGAAGACCAGAAATATACTGGGCTGGAAGACAAACAATCTCCGTGCGCAGGGTACCTCCTCAGTAGATTCCTGTCCTGTACTCCTCAGTAGATTCCTGTCTCCCTTCAAGACCACTCCCTTGGATAGCCGCTGCACCGATGAGGTCCCTATTCGGGCGCCATTTGTAGAAATAAAAACCTTCTTAGGGGTTCACTGATACATCTGGTCCTTAAGACCAACAAAGAAGAGATTGGCACAGAAGCTGTAATATCAAAAAACATGTTTTATTAACCTCAGATGAGGGAGATTGCATCTTACGGTACCCGCAGGCCACTGTAGGAGGCATTCTAATGAGTGCAGAGAACAGGGTCCTTATATATGTATTTGTTACATAGTCAGCATAAAATCAAGGGAGGTCCTAGCACATACAAGCATGCTTATTGACTAATATGGGTATACAAAATTTGCTTGCTCCACAAAGTGGGAGGGGAGACTAAACTGCTTACATGAGTAAGAATAGCCTGACAGTTCTATACTAGGAGCAGGTGCATTCTACCAGCTAGGCCTCTCTGAGCATGTGCAAGACTCTGGAAGAGGGAGAAAGCACATGGCGAGCACATGGCTAACTAAAATGGCTGCCAAGTACAAAATGGCTTTCAGCTCATGCTAACAGCGATTCCTGCAATCTTTAACAGGGGTACCTGACGCCCTGAACTAAACACCGACCGTGAGTGTCCAGTCTAGACTCTGACTGCACCAGGACCAAGCAGCCATCGAGGGATGTCAGCATCATTGAGACTCACTTTGAGAGTCGTCCAGCTGCCTTGATTTCTCCAGCTGTTTGTCCCTGACTGCTAGGTGCATCTTTGCGCACCAGACCAGCCGACCAAAACACTCTGCTCCCGAGCCCTCCGGCCCAGGTCCCCATGAACCAGCTGTGCCCCCGTGCTCCAAGACCCCATGCAGCCTGAGCCCCTGTTTGGGAGTCCTCAGACGTGCAGCCTCTTTTCAGTTAGCTTCCCTTATCCGTAGCGCGCCAGCTAAGAGACTCAACAGTCCCCTGCTCCTGGTAGAACCCGGGCGGTTCCCGACGAACTGCCGGTAGTACTTTAAACCTTAGCACACTACTATTCAGATTCCAGAAGGTAAACCCCTGAAACCGACTGCACCTACCTTATATGCATCTTTGATTTTTCCTCCCATAGGATTGCATTGTGTGTAAAAGCGCACAGGTTTAAATGCTTTACTTACCTGTGCATATTTTTATTGAAAACTGTACTTAGCTTGAAACAAAGTTCTTGAGTTTGAAATATATATAAAAAGTAGTGTTATTTTTCTAAATTGGTCTCTGATTTATTCTTTGAGTGTGTGTCTGATTTATTGCCTCCGTGAGCAAGACAAATGCTTGGCACTACCCTCTGATATATGCAAAAGAAACAATTGATGGACGGAATGCTGGACAATGCAAACATTCACCCCCAGTCACAAGGATCTGGGTTAAATCCATCATTCTTTTGCTCACCACTCCACCCCAGTTTGGACCCAGCCATGTGCAAATCAGTCTTGACCCTGTTCCTTGAGGGAACAGTCCAGCCCGAACTGCCAAGCCAGGTCCTCACTGGACCGGAAACAAGCATCCTAGGACCGGTTTCAGGTCATCACCCTTCATCAGCCAGGCTAGCTTGAAACCAGTGGTGTAGTGAGCACGGGACCCACGTCTGGGCATACCCTTCCCACTTAGGGCGACATATGCAAAAGAAACAATTGATGGACGGAATGCTGGACAATGCAAACATTCACCCCCAGTCACAAGGATCTGGGTTAAATCCATCATTCTTTTGCTCACCACACCACCCCAGTTTGGACCCAGCCATATGCAAATCAGTCTTGACCCTGTTCCTTGAGGGAACAGTCCAGCCCGAACTGCCAAGCCAGGTCCTCACTGGACCGGAAACAAGCATCCTGGGACCGGTTTCAGGGCATCACCCTTCATCAGCCAGGCTAGCTTGAATCCAGTGGTGTAGTGAGGACGGGACCCACGTCTGGGCATACCCTTCCCACTAAGGGCAACGTATGCAAAAGAAACAATTGATGGACGGAATGCTGGACAATGCAAACATTCACCCCCAGTCACAAGGATCTGGGTTAAATCCATCATTCTTTTGCTCACCACACCACCCCAGTTTGGACCCAGCCATATGCAAATCAGTCTTGACCCTGTTCCTTGAGGGAACAGTCCATCCCGAACTGCCAAGCCAGGACCTCACTGGACCGGAAACAAGCATCCTGGGTGCAGGGTCAAGACCGATTTGCATATGGCTGAGTCCAAACTGGAATGGCATGGTGAGCAAAAAAACGATGGATTTAGGCCCAGATCTCTGCACTGGGGTGAATGTATGACATTGTTCTGCATTCTGTCCATCAACTTGTTTTTGCATTTGTCACCCCGAGTGGGACGGTATGCCCAGACGTGGGTCCCGTGCTCTCCATGCCACTGGAGTCAATCTATCCTGGCTGATGAGGGCTAAAAGCCCGAAACCGGTCCTAGGATGCTTGTTTCCAGTCCAGGGAGGACCTGGCCTGGCAGTTCGGGCTGGACTGTTCCCATTGGGCGCAGGGTCAAGACTGATTTGCATATGGCTGGGTCCAAACTGGAATGGCATGGTGAGCAAAAAACCGATGGATTTAGGCCCAGATCTCTGTACTGGGGTGAATGTATGACATTGTTCTGCATTCTGTCCAATTGTTTTTGCACTACCCTCTGATAAGCTTAACTGTTACCCCACCCTACCACAAGAGAGAGCGTTAGTATTATCTACTTTAGCCTCTGTAAACCAATTGGGGACTCACTGGACTCTGCAGTGTTCTTTTTAGTACACTAAATAGAGAGCCAGCTTCCTATAAGAGTGAGGTGTCCATCATTTTGCAAGTATAACTAGGGCTTTTTTTCTGGTGCGGGATCTTGGGTATAGGATGAAATCCCATATTGGATTTATGCTTCCGCCACGACTTATCCCTCCACTTGGTTTTGGATTTAACTGATGAGTGAACGAGACAGGGAGCTTTTTTTTCTTCTTTTTTTTAAATTGAGGTGTAGTCTGTGACATCCAGGCTCAATTTGAGATAAACAGGTAAGATATTCCCCTGAAACACTAGACAAGCCTTTGTTATTGAGCCATGAGCCATTTGTCAGGAGTCTATAATTTTTCCTGAAAGCTTGTGGCACGCGGATTTCTGCTTTTCACTCAAAAGAGTTGTTAGCTGCAAGTATTACGTGATATCTGGCCTGTAGCATTTCCACAAATTGCTGTCTTGCGGTCAGACTGAGGTTGGTATTGCGCCGCTTAAATTTGACATGTACCTTCTCAAGTGTTTATGCCCTAGATAAAGGTGTTGTGCATTTTATAAAGTAAAAAAAAACATTTTGGTGAGATTAATTCTTTGTCTGGTAAGACTATGAATTTGTGAAGCCCATGTTTCTAGTTCACATGTATTTGGCCACGCCCTAAGTTACAGAGACCACACTTTTTTTCAAGGGTACTTGGGGCACTTAGCTCTATCCAGAGATCCCCAAAATGTTTGTCACATTTGATGCACTATGCGTGTTTTGACTGGTTGTCATCACACCCATATATGCCAGAAGCATTACTGTGGGCTATGGTTGTAGGAAGAGCAGTGGGAGATGGACTGCCATGGCTTCGGGATGAAAAAAGTGTGGGGCCTTTAAAAGGGCCATGGCATACATAATAAAGGGCGTGCCTTAAACTTATAAACTAAATTTCTGAGATTCCCATAGTGTGCCACCGTCTGGTACTTTTGTGCTTCTTTGAGCTTTCTGTTGGTGCATCCAGATGTATAACACAACTGAGATACATCTACAACCAGCAAGGACTATTGGTTTTATCAATGGCTATTAGCTGTTTAAGATAAATGAGCAAAAGCAATGATTATATTGTAAGTGATTAATCCTGAAATTTTTGCAAATGTGAGACTGTGAATTAAACAGTACTGAGGCCTGTAGAAGGGGTAGTGTTATTCAGAGTGTCTAACTTAACTCTGTTAGATATGTACACCTCTTTCTCCACATCTCTTCGTTCTGCATATCTTACACCTCATTTCCTTCCACTTCAGCACTTTCCTTTTACAGTCTTGTGAATGCACTTCCTCGCAACTACTTCACAAACACAACACACCCACTCACCTGTGAGGACTGCATTTTCTTTTACTTTCTCTTTGTCAATATGTTGGCAATTGTATTCTTCTGTTCTAAACACACATTTGCACAAAATCAAAAATTGCAACTTATCTCTCTGCAGTGAGGCCAAGGATTGGATGACCCTGTATTCCTTTATGACCCACTGTGAGACACACACTGCCTTCAGCCTCAACTTTAAAGCTCTCACTCTTGGCCCATTATAAACATCTGGAGACAACTCAGTTCAAAGTATAGAATATGCAAGAGTAATATGCTACACGAAAAAGTACAGAAACACAACATCCTGGAAATAGTGACACTCTTAGGGAAAGGAATATTAAGTAAAACATGTGAAATATAACCTGAAACTAAATCGCTGACATGAATGGATTACCAGCATTTTTTTTACATTCAATGTTTCCAAATCGATCAGTGTTTTTAGCAGTAAAGTTAGGGACATGAATATAGAACCCAATAAGGACCAGTTTCAGTGTCTGTTTTTAAATACTACCAGGTCTGAGACCCAGAAGGACTCTACCCACTTAAAGCCCTGGTCAAAGGTATTGTTTGCTGGAGCTTCTCCCGTTGTTCTCAGCTCAGTGATTAAGAGGATTAATATAAAGCCCTTAGGGAACCTATTTCAATCCCCCTTTTTAATTACTTTTTGCGCCCAGCACGTTTAAAGCCCTGTGTACTGCCATTGAAGGTGCTGTCTCACGATGGTGTTTTACAGACTTTCTGCACCAAAATACTACCCCAAAAAGTCAAGGGTGCCATAGGATTCTTCTCCCAGACTCTGAGATTATGGACAAGGTGTGGGATCTTATTGAAGAGCATTTTAATGTTGAGTGAAAGCCTTGCAACCTTCAACATTGAATGCTTAGAAGCGGTTTTAGGAAAGTACATCTTTTTGCCATGGTCACCCCCACTTTTTGCTCACTGATACTGATGCTTTTGATTGGAAGTGCACTAGGACCCTGCTTACCAGGCCCCAGTGCTCTTTCCCTAAAACGATGCAAATGTTAATTGTAACCCAATTGGCAGGAACTTTAGCACCCTTGTAAGATCCTTGTAAATGGCACCCCTGGTACTAAAGAGAGTCCCTAACAGCTACAGGATGTATTATGCCACCCAAAGGGACATTGCAGTATGTGTGAAATGGTGCAAACCATTCCGAAAAAACATTGACCACTCTCTGCGTGCAATGCCAGAACACACTACATGTACTACAAGTAAGTCACACCTACATCAGGCCTTTAGAGGCCTAAAGCAGGGGGCATTATAGTACATGTGAGGGTGTATCAGCAGTATATGACCCTGTGATGCCTAGTTCCATTGCTAGTCACTGCAAGTGATCAGGAAGCCATTTTAAAGGTATGTACTGGGCACTGATCATTGCGAGTTACCCAGCTACATAATGGCTTCACTGAAACTAATGGTGTTTGGTATCAAACACCTTGTCTTAATATGCCAGTATCAGATTTATGAAGACATGCACCTTTGAGGTGCCCCCAATAACCATACTAGTCTCTTAGTGTGTTGGCCGACTGGTGTCTTCCATCCTGCCACCACAGACCAGTTTCTGACACCCACTGAGCCCGCACTCTCAGAGGCCAGGAAGAATGCCTGTTCGGCAGAAGGTGTTCTCACCTCCTCCAGTGGGATGGCAAGTGATTTAGCATATCAAGGTCAGAAACTTCAAAGCCTCTGCAGCTTTTGATATGCGAACCAGGCTTTCCTCCAGACCTGGGAAACTCCATCCCCTGCCATGGGACCCATTAGGCACAAGAGCAGGTGAGAAATTAGATATTCAGGAGGTGTGCTTCACTCACAGGCTAGTTATACCCTTAAGGTTAACCTGAAGTGAACAGCCACAGAAAGGTTTCACTATCTTGATGTTTGTTGAAATAGAGACATCTGAAAGAGACACGTTAGTGACAGATTCCTTACCTTAGAATATCCCCAGGCGTCAGGCTGGATCCGGAAAGTTTTTTGCGTAGCAGTACCCTTGCGCGTCGGTAGGCGGCGTCGTGCGGCTCCGCGTCCGTCGTCGGCGTTGTGATCGCTGGGCTGACGTCGCGGGCAGTACTTAGACGCCGCCCCTGCGCGCTGACGTCAGTTCTTCTTTTTCCGCGCCAGTAAGCGCAGATCCGGGAAGAGCAGTGCCCTAGTCACTTTTTGACTACCTTTTTTTGTGAATTTTTCACTGTTTTCTTCTACGAGTCTTCACGACTCCTAAGGTGCCGTAGGGATGCCCGGCTTTAAGCCCTGCGAGGTCTGTGCCCGTATGATGTCCATCACGGACCCGCACCTCGAGTGTCTCTTTTGTCTCGGCCGAGACCACGACACGAGTCGTGCCCTGACTGCCGGAAACTTCATCCGAAGGCTTTGCGAGAGCGGTCTCGAAAGCTGCTCGAGGTCCGGCAGTCGGCTCCGCGCCGCACCAAGCCCCGGTCACGGGAGAGGTCGAGGGGCCGGTCGCGGAGCCCCCATCGTTCATCGGAATCCAAGTCTTCGCGCTCCTCCGGTAAGTCGAAGCACAAGAAGTCTAAGCGGCGTCATCGCTCTAAGACTTCGCCTCGCCGGTCTCGCGACTCGGCTGAGGCCCCTGTCGGCACCGTTCCCGCCCCGCGGCCCCGGACGTGCCTGTCGAGTCACCCCCGCATTACCCGTCCTTCCCGGGTTCGGGGCGACTCCGGCCCAAGTACAGGAGTTCCTGTCGGCCATGGCCCGCCTCTTCGGGCCTCAAGGTCCCCTCCGGTGCGCTTCGGGCCCCGCGGGCCCTGATGGGGTTGCTCCGGCGTCGCTGTCGACTCCGGTCCAGGCGTCGCCTGTCCCACCAGCCTTCGTCCCGGCCTCGGCTCCGGTGGTGCCGCAACCCCCATCGACGCCGGTTGACCTAACCACGCCTCCGCCGACGCCGATGTCCCCGGTGCCGCTCCTGACGCCGTCCGGGGCTCCGGACGGCGTTGTTCCCCGGCTCTCTCCGGCTCCGGACATGGAGCAGGACTGACGTCGCCCGACGCCGGTTCCGGCACCGCTGAGACCTTGGGTCCCTAATGTCCCTCCTCCTCCATATTATGAACCTGAGGAGGACCAGGAGAGCTGGGAGGGGTCTGAGGACCCTCTCACACAACAGTGCGAGTTTGACCTGGACTGGGTTGAGGAACATGGGGATGCCAGTGGTCTGGACACCTCCCCTGACTCTGGCATGCTGTCTCCTCCCGTGGCTACGGAGGAGGGGGCTAATTTTGCAACGGTGTTGCGTAGAGCTGCTGGAGCCTTGAATCTCCAATTGCCTACTGTGGCCGTCAGGACTAACCTCCTGACTGAAGTGCTTCAGCCGGCAGCCTCCTCTTCGGAGACTGTGTTGCTGTTCAATGATGCACTCACTGACGTTCTTTTGGGTGCCTGGTCCAAGCCCACCACAGGGGCTCCTGTGGATAGGAACGTGTCCCGACGCCATCGCCCTGCTCCGGGCGACCCCCTGTTTCTCTCCCAACACCCCACCCCTGAGAGCTTGGTTGTCCAAGCCTCTGCCTCCCAAACCGCCTTCCCTACCGCCCCTCCGGATAGGGAATCCAAGCGCCTGGACCACTTTGGGAAGAAGGCTTTCTCTTCCTCCAGTGCTGGCTTGCGGTCTGTCAACACCGCTTGCCTCTTGGGCCGATATACCCACTCCCTGTGGGATTCGGTGGCGACTGTTTTGCCGCAGTGTTCTGAGGAGGTCCAGACACTGCTTACCCGCGCCATTGCGGAAGGGCGTGATGCGGCTAAATACACCATACGCTGTGGCCTTGATACCGCCGACTCGCTGGGCAGATCGCTTGCAACGACGGTGGCGCTGCGTCGCCACGCCTGGTTGAGGACCACTGGTTTTTCAGGGGATGTCCAGAATACACTCATGGACATGCCCTTTGATGGAGTCGGTCTTTTTGGTTCGAAGGCAGACCATGCGCTGGAGCGTTTCAAGGACTCGCGGGCTACTGCCAAGTCCCTGGGCCTTGCTGTTGTGCGCCCTCCGCTCACGTCTGCTTTTCGCCCTTTCGTGGCCACGGGAGGGGCGCCCAGTCACGTCAACAGCCCGGCCAACGGCCCGCGCAGCAAGCGCCTTCGCGTGGCCGAGGACGTGGATACCGCCGTGGCGGTTCGGGCAACCAGCGTGCGGGTCAGGCCACCACCTCCAACCCGTCTGCGGCCTCCAAGCCCTCCTAGTCCCTCCTTTCAGGTGCACAGCACGCCAGTAGGGGCAGGGTCCGCCATCACCTTCACCACTGGCGTCCCATCACCTCGGACAGGTGGGTCTTGGACATTGTCCGAAGGGGCTACTCCCTCCCCTTCGAGACCACCCCCCAGCCATGCCACCTCAATTCCACCGCATGTCAGGGGATCACTTGGTGCTTCTACAGAAGGAAGTCACGGCCCTCTTGGCCAAGAGGGCCATCGAGCATGTTCCGACCCCAGAAGTAGGGCGTGGTTGCTACTCCCACTACTTTCTGGTGCCCAAAAAGGACAAGGAGGACATGCGTCCTATCTTGGACCTCAGGACCGTCAATCGCTTCCTCCGGAAGGAGAAGTTCAAGATGCTCACCCTAGCTCAGGTCTTGACTGCCATCGACCCTGGAGACTGGCTGGTAGCGTTGGACTTGCAGGACGCTTATTTCCACATCCCCGTCCTGCCGGCCCACCGGCGTTACCTACGGTTCACGGTAGGCCTCGAGCACTTTCAGTTCACCGTGCTCCCCTTTGGCCTTACCAGTGCCCCTCGGGTGTTCACGAAAGTGATGGCGGTGGTCGCAGCTCTTCTGCGCCGGGCAGGGGTTTCAGTCTTCCCCTACCTCGACGACTGGCTGCTGAAGGCGGGCTCGTCCCAGGCAGTCGTCTCCCACCTCCAGATTACGGCCGAACTCCTGCACTCGCTGGGGTTCTCCATCAATGTGCCGAAGTCACATCTGGTTCCTTCTCCACAGCTCCTTTTCATCGGAGCAGTTCTGGACACGACGCAGTTTCGGGCCTATCCTCCCGAACGGCGAGTCCGGGATATTCAGGCTATGATTCCGATCTTTCAGCCTTTATCCTGGGTTTCGGTACGGATGACCCTGAGGCTGCTGGGCCTCATGGCCTCCTGCATCCTGCTGGTCGATCATGCCAGGTGGCATATGCGGGCTCTGCAGTGGGACCTGAAGTTCCAGTGGGCGCAGCACCAGGGCAACCTGTCCGATCACGTCCAGATCTCGGTGGGGGCTGCAAAACAGTTGCAGTGGTGGCTCTCGAACCGGCAATGGGTCATGGGCAGATCCCTCTCCCTTCCCCAGCCAGAGCACACAGTTGTGACGGACGCGTCCCTTCTGGGATGGGGCGGTCACATGGGAGAGGCGGAGATCAGAGGCCTCTGGTCTCCGGCGGAGTCCCGGCTCCATATCAACCTTCTGGAGCTCCGGGCGATCCGACTTGCACTCAAGGCATTCCTTCCCTCTGTCAAAGGGAAGGTAGTGCAGCTGTTCACAGACAACACCACCGCCATGTGGTACTGCAACAAACAGGGCGGGGTGGGGTCGGTGACCCTCTGTCAGGAGGCTCTGCGCCTCTGGACTTGGCTGGAACATCAGGACATGTTCCTGATGGTTCAACACCTGGCAGGTTCCCTGAACGCCAGGGCGGACGAACCTCAGCCGCAGGTGCATGATGGATCACGAATGGCGTCTTCACTCGGAAGTGGCGCAAGGACTCTTTCTTCAGTGGGGAGAGCCTTGGTTAGATCTATTCGCCACCGAAGAGAACGCGCAATGTCATCAGTTCTGCGCGTTGGAATTTCCAAGGCGGCACTCGCTCGGCGACGCTTTTCGTCGCGAGTGGAGTTGCGGTCTGTTGTACGCCTTTCCGCCTATACCACTTCTACCCAGAGTGTTGAAGAAGATTCGGCACGACCGGGCCCAAGTCATCCTTGTGGCTCCGGACTGGGCTCGAAGAGTTTGGTATCCCGAGCTACTCAGTATGAGCGTAGATCCCCGATCCGTCTGCCTCTTCGGGAGGATCTTCTGTCGCAGCAGCAGGGGACGGTCCTCCACCCGAACCTGTCCAGCCTCCACCTGCTTGCGTGGAGATTGAGCGGCGGCAGTTGATTCCTTTCGACTTGCCTCCCGAAGTTTGTGATGCGATTCTGGCAGCCAGGCGTCCCTCCACTAAGGTGGTATACGCCTGCAGGTGGAACAAATTTGTGGCATGGTGCACAGCAAAGCCTGTGAATCCCCTTTCTGCCCCTCTTTCTGTGGTCCTTCTGTTCCTTCTTTCTCTGGCCCAACAGGGTTCTGCCCTGGGTACCATCAAGGGTTATCTTTGTGCTATCTCGGCCTTCCTCAGGCTCCCTGATCAGCCCTCCCTTTTCAAGTCCCCTGTTGTTAACAGGTTCTTAAAAGGCATTACACACCTCTTCCCTCCTGTTCCGTTTGTGATGCCTCAGTGGGACTTGAACTTGGTTCTTACCTTTTTAATGTGCGCTCCCTTTGAGCCTCTCCATAACTGTCCTCTTCGTCTTCTGACTCTGAAGACAGCCTTTCTGGTGGCCATCACCTCCGCTCGGCGGGTGAGTGAGCTCCAGGCTCTGTCATGCAAACCTCCCTTTCTGTCTGTCCATCCAGACAAGGTTGTTCTTAGGACGCGTCCGTCCTTCTTGCCAAAGGTGGTTACTGCCTTCCACATTGGGCAGACCATCACTTTGCCTACCTTCTTTCCGCCTCCGCATCCTTCCAGAGAGGAAGAGAGGCTCCACCGTCTGGACCCAAAAAGTGCGCTCTCCTTCTATATCGACCGCACGAAACACTTCCGGGTGGATGACCAGCTCTTTGTTGGCTACGTGGGCGCCAAAAAGGTCGGGCGGTGCACAAACGAACCATCTCCCGCTGGGTTACCTTGTGCATCAAGGCCTGCTATTCTTTGGCTAAGAAGGAGCCTCCTGTTGGGCTGCGTGCCCATTCCACCAGGGCAACGGCTGCTACCACGGCTTTAGGCCGCGGTGTTCCGCTGCCGGTTATCTGTCAGGCAGCTACGTGGGCCTCGCTGCACACGTTTACAAAGCATTACTGCCTTGACAGTCAGGTCCGGAGGGACGGCTTCTTTGGCCGTTCTGTCCTCCAGGACTTCCTTGTCTGATCTTTGTTCGCAGACCCACCACCGGGGTTGGTATTGCTGGGGTATCTATTCTAAGGTAAGGAATCTGTCACTAACGTGTCTCTTTCAGATGCACAAGTTACTAACTTGTGTAACGATATATCTGTAAGAGACAGTAGTTCGTGACAGATTCCTCACCGCCCACCCATCCTCCCCGTTCTGCGAACTGATTTCTAGGGTTAAGGACATCCCTTTCAGGGCCCTAGTATTTTTCAGACACCTATGTCAGCTTCTTGCATGGCTCTGCGTTCCTGGCGCGGAAAGTCGTGTACAGAACTGACGTCAGCGCGCAGGGGCGGCGTCCAAGTACTGCCCGCGACGTCATCCCGGCGATCACGACGCCGACGACGGACGCGGAGCCGCACGACGCCGCCTACCAACGCGAAAGGGTACTGCTACGCAAAAAACTTTCCGGATCCAGCATGACGCCTGGGGATATTCTAAGGTAAGGAATCTGTCACTAACTACTGTCTCTTACAGATATATCGTTACACAAGTTAGTAACTTGTGCTTCTGGGTCAGGGTTATGCTCACTCCCCTCAGGAAGTGGACATATGGACAAGTTACTTAAGGTGGGCTCCCTGAAGTGAACAGCCAAAGAAAGGTTTCACTATCTTAATTTTTGGTGAAATAAGAGACTTCTGGGTCAGGACTATGCTCACTACCCACAGGAAGTGGTCATATGGACAAATTACTTACCTTAGTAACGCTTTATCTGGTAGAGACATGATCTAGCCGCAGATTCTTTACCTTTGAATTTCCCAGGTGTCAGACTGGATCCGGAAGATTTTTCTTTGAGCAATACCCCTTGCGTGCCAGTAGGCGGCGTCGGTTGGCTCAGCGACTTAATCTGCGCCATAGTGACATCTGCGTCACCTATATAGGCACCATCTTATCACACTGACATCAGTTACTTTTCACGACTTTCCACGCCAGAAGCGCAGAGCCATGAAGTGCACTGACATTGGCGTGTTTTGAACAACTAGGGCCCTGAAAGCGATCAGCCCTGACCAAAAAACCTGTCCGCAGTGCGGGGAGGATGGGTGAGTTGGGTAGGAATCTGCGGCTAGATCATATCTGTACCAGATAAGGCTTTACCAAAGGTAAGTAACATGTCCATCTGATAGAGACATCTAGCCGCAGATTTCTTATTTTTTAGTAGATACCCAAGCAATACTATACCCTGAGGAGGGACTGCGGACAAGTTTAGATTAGGAAGTCCTGCAGGACAGAGCGGCCAAAAAGGCCATCCCTGCAGACTTGACTGTCCAGACAGTAATGCTTGGTAAACGTGTGCAGAGAGGCCCACGCTGTTGCCTGTATGTGTTAGGTGAGGCGTCTCTGGGGGTAGCACAATACATGATGCAGCCCTTAGAGACACTCTCTGGTCACAAGGCCCTTGGTACCGGTGGTACCTTTTACAAGGGACTAATATGTGGGCCAGAGGTGTGCCAATTGTAGAAACAAAGGTATAGTTTTAGGAAAGAACTCAGGCACTGGAAACCTGATTGGCAGGGACCCAGTGCATATTCACTCAAAGTGCATCGGATATCAGGCAAAAAGTGGGGGGTAACCATGCAAAAAAGGGCACTTTCCTACATGGCCTTCCAGATTTACACTACCAAAGTTAACCTAAATGCTTTTCATTTAGTTCCACCTGACAGGTGTGCCTCTCAATGGACACTTTAGGGAACCATGTTTTCTCCTCTTCGCTCATTGAATTGTGTGTACCTTTTGGGTCACTTTATCCATGCTCTGTGGCACATGGCAAGTGAGATTTTGCCCACTCTTCCTTAAGACTTCAGAAACTCCTTTGCCCAAACTGTGCAAGATGACCAGGATACATTTTGAGAGCTGTACACTACAGTCTGTGTTGCCCGTACCATAGGCACCAGCATAGTTCTCCAACATCATGCCTGGATGCAAAAAAAAAAAAGGTTTTAGGGATTCAGGTCTCCTGTCTGAGAATGCCCTTGTACAGAGTCAATCTCTTTGGGGATGAGGCAAATTCTGTGCTAGAGCACTTTAAGGATAGCAGAGTGACTTCATTCCCTGGGACTGCTTTCTCCCACTCACTAGTGCAGGAAATTCTGGGATTTCTCAAAGGGCCATAACTATTGTCACAGCCCATTCAACAGCCAGCCCAGCCTTTGCTTGGATGCCTGGGCAATGGCACGGATCTGATAAGAGACATCTAGCCGCAGTTTCCTTACCATTGAATTTCCCAGGTGTCAGGCTGATCCAAAAGATTTTTGTGCAAGCATTACCCCTGCGCGCCGGTAAGTGGCGTCGATCAGCTCAACGTGGCGTTGTCCATGTAGGCGCACCTCGGCGTGCTGACGCAAGTTCTTTTCTTTCCGCCCCAGTTAGTTCTGATCCAGAGAAAGAGCCATCACTTTTAACAGAATTTTTTTCGATATTTTGTAAAAAAGAAATTTAGGAATTTTCCCACACACCCCTGAGAGCTTGGTGGTCCAAGCCTCTAAATTCCATGGCGCATTCCCTGCCGCACCCCCGGACAGGGAATCCAAGAGGCTGGATAGCTTGGGGAAGAAGAGGTTTACTTCCACCAGCCTTGCATTGTGATCGGTGAACACCGCATGCATATTGGGCCCTACTCCTACTCTGTAGGACACAGTTACACAAGTGCTGCCACAGTTCCAGGAGGAGGCCCAGGCCGTTCTCTCCCTAGTGGTCAAGGACGGGAGAGATGCAGCAAAGTTCACCATTAGATGTGGTCTGGATACAACGGACTCGCTGGGCAGAGCATTTTCGGTGACGGTGGCACTTAGACGCCACGTCTGGCTGAGAACATCTGGCTTTTCAGGGGACATACAGGCTTCTCTCATGGACGTGCCCTTTGACACAGACATTCACTCTGATATCAGTTCCTCTCTTTCTGCTTCAACATATGTGGATCCGTAGCTACATCAGTCTTTCAATCAGGTTTTCCAAAGTTTTTCTTCATAAAATTTCTACATCAGTGTGGAAGCAAAATGTCTCCTCATAAGGTTACAGGGATTAAGCCTTGTGGGGATTGTCACAAGCAGATTTCTGTGACTGATCCTCACTTGGTCTGTCTCTGCTGTTAAGCCATGACCCAAAGACTTGCAGTGACTGTGCTTGCACTCACCCAAAGGCAATCCGGGAGCGGGAGGCAAGGCTCTTGGTCGACCAGCACTACAAGGCCCAGTGCCTCTCTAAGTCTTGCAGATGATCCCGATCTCATTCCCTAGCCATTCACGTGACTGGTCGTCATCCATGCCCAAGTCATCTAGTAGGTCTAAGAAGAAGTCATCAAAGAGCAGCTCCACTTCACCGTGCCCCTCCAAGTCCCTGAATAGGTCCCAGAGGTATCATCATGCCCCACGGTCCCACTTCTGCAGTTGTTCCGTGGAGCCAGCACCAAACCTGACCTTGCGCCAGCCTGAATTGCCCGGCCCCAGGCCCTCTCCTGGTGAGACCCAGAAGTTTTAGGGTGCAATGCGTTGCATCTTTGACATGACCCCGGCTCCCTCTGGCATGCCTCCAGGCTCCAAGGAACCAAGAAGTATACCACTTCAGCTGCCACCGGCGGGACCACCTTTAGTGTCAGTGGGGGCCTCTGGATCCATCTTCGGATCCAGACTGACTCCGGTCTTGAACCCTTTTCCGCCCCTGCGATCTTTGCCGGAGAACAATCCATCAACACAGATTTCCTTTTTCCTGGAATAGGACAACATCTGGTTCTGTCAGACTCCAAGGCAGCTCGAAGTTGCACTCTGCACCACTTGTGCCACACGCCAACGGGGCATTCCTCTGATTCTGATACCCTGCCTTTGACCTACTATGGACCTTGTATAATCCATGATGTTTGGGCATGACTCCATCAATGGCTATTTTGGGGATGATCTTCCCCCCACCCCTACAGGTCGACAGCTGGTATGAGGAACTCCAGGATTCTAGTGGCCTTGAGACCTCACCGGACACTGGCCTAGTCTCTTCCCAGACACGGAGAAGAGCGCTTCCTTTGCTTTGGTCGTGCGGAGAGCAGCAAACATCTTGGACTTACAACTACTGGTCCAGCAATTCAAGACTAACCCCCTCAATTAAGTTCTTCAGCTGTGCCAAACCAGGTCTGAACCCCTCTTGCACTTTAATGAGGCCTTGACAGATGTCCTTTTGGAGCCTTGGACCAAACCCTGCTCGGGGCCGCTGGTCAGCAGACAAATTGCCCATTGTCATCGTCCTGCACCTGGGGACCCAGACTTTATGACGCAGCACCCTACTTCGAGAGTCTGGTGGTGCAGGCATCTGTGGCCAAAAGTGAATCCAAATTTGTTCCATACCACTCCCCTGACAGGAAATCGAAATGGCTGGACACCCTTGTGAAGAGGGTATTTTCTTTCACCAGGTTTGTATTTGACTCAGTCAACACCACGTGCCTGCTTGGTTGCTACACCCACACCCTACGGGACTCAGTTGCCCAGGTTGTGCCAATGGTCCCAGAGATGGCCCAAGCAATCTTGTCAAAATCCATGACACATGGCCTGGATGCAGCAAATTTTACAGTTGTCATGTCTTTTAGGATAGTCATGTCATGTAGGCCCCGTTTTACATACATTGTTCCATCCACACGACAATAACGGTTCTGAACAGGTGACCTTTTACCTAGTAGCTTGCTCCTGTCTCTTCGACACCAGGCTCTTACTATTCTATCATAATCCCTGTACTTGACGTACATAAACATGTCCTCAGGCACAGCAAAATTATTCTGTATAAGGGTCATCACTTTTTTCATCTTTAGCCAACAGCCAGCTGTGTATGATCGCATTTGTTTGGAAAAACATTTGATTGTTTTCAAAACATATTGATTCTAGAAGAAACCCTGGAGTGACCACTCTAGTATATAAGACACTTATTCCCCCCTACAAACCAGAGGAGAATTCCTTCCAAGCTGACACCGGGTCGTGCATGCTGAATCTTCGACACGCATCGGTCTGACATCCCTTGCGGGGTGTCATCTTCGAAGCAGAGACGGGGCCTTCATTCTCTACCATCAGGTGAGGGGGATAGTTCTTTGCTAGGGGATTCTTGGCTACATATACGCATATACATGCTACACATACAGATCTAGGCTAGGTACGTTTAGGCAAATTACTTAGGGTGCACATTTTAGGAATATGTAAGTGCTACTGTTTTTATCTGAACCGCTTATGCTCATCTTAGCACTATGGTAGAAATGTATCTACTAGTTACTATATTGGTACTTGCAATCTCTTTCATATGCTTCTGTCTCCTGATTGTTGCAGCAAATATGTTTTACACAAGACTGACGCTGGATCAATAAATACTTATTGAAACGTCCTACCACCATCCTGTGTGTTTTCTGAGAATAAGTGAGCACGAGTGACTGAGCAAAAAGTACTGTACTGTTTTCCACGATCCCTGAGGAATCAGGGTTGTCATGTTCAGTGGTTGCCAGAAACTACCTACACCACTGTAAGATACAGGGGGGTGGTAGTGGCACTGTAGAGCTAGCTGGTCTAACGGCTGACCTATCCTGTGGGGTTGTCCGGAAGCTGTTTGGGCACCAAGCCCTCAGTTTAGGTAATCCAAAACGCGCAGGTCCTGGTTATTCGTAGGAACTACACAACACTGTTTGCTGTGGCCTTGATACAATGGACTTTTTGGGCAGAGCAACTGGCTCCACAGTCACTCTCTGACATCACGCCTGAATGCGCTTTACTGACTTCAGGGAATGTCCAGGCCCATCTAATCAATATGCCCTTCGATGGCTCGTGCATGTTTACGAAAAAGGCTAACACTGCGCTGAAGTGTTTAAAGATAGCTGGCCTATGGCCCGCTCATTTGGTCTTACTGTCGCTCCTCGCCAACCTTATTCCGGTGTTTTGTCTCTTTTGTGGCTACGGAAGAGGATTTCAGCCCTGTCACTAGTTTATGCCTGTCCAACAGACCACATCGCCCTTTTGTGGCCAAAGACGCAGTTCCCACAGGTCCTATGGCCAATAGGAGCAGCATGCAGCCCATTCCTCCACCCCTCCCGCAGCCTCTAAACCACTTTAGTATGCCTCGACAACTCCCAGCCACTCTGTTGGCGGCAGAACTCGACACTTTTTGTCAGGGTGGCCTACCATCAACATGGTGCAGGTTCGCATCTATCCACCGGAGTGGCGAGCCCATGACATTTGAGCTATAATCCCAATGTTTCAACCTCTGACTGGGGTTTCAATGAGACTGCTTCTGAGGCTGCTGGAGCTGCATCCTCCTGGCCAAACATCCCAGGTGGTATATGCTGGCTCTCCAGTGGCATCTGCAGTCCCAGTTGGCCTTGTACCAAGGGGTTCTCTCCTATTCAGTCTAGATTTTGGATAAAACTGCAAGAGATATGCAGTGGTGGATACTAGATGGCAGTTGGGTCAGTGGCAGACCCGTCTACCTTCCTCACCCAGAGCTGACAGTTGTGACCATTGCCTCCCTTCTGCATTGAGGTGGCCATCTGGTAGAGGTGAAGTTCAGAAGCCTCTGGTCTCCAGCGGAAGCTTAGCTCCATATCAAGCTGTAGGAGAGCCATCTGCTTGGCTTTTAAAGCCTTCCCGGCTTGTTCAGGTGTTCACGAACAACACCACTACCATGTGGTACTGCAACTAGCAAGGCGGGTGGGGTTGCTGACCCTGTGCCTCTGGACATGGCTGGAATACCAAGAGATCTTCCTGGTGGTGGTTGTGAGCATGAGTATCGGTCCTGCACTCCAACCTGCACACACTTCACCTCCATGATTAGAGTTTTAGTAGTGGCAGCTGAGTGCTTTTGACCTTCCTCCAGAGGTCATGGATGTTATTTTGGCAGCCAGATATCCCTTAACCAAGTCTGTATACACCTGCTGTTGGGACAGGTGTGTGGCTTGGTGCTCTGCTAAGCAGATTCACCCAATACAGGCCAAGGTGTGTTGTCCTTGGCCCAGCAAGATCTTGCTATGGGCACTGTTTGGGGTATCTTTCAGCCCTCTCTGCTTTTTTACGGATGCTAGATCAGCCTTTGCTGTTCATATCACCTGTTGTGATGCGGTTTTTGAAAGGGCTGCAACATTTGTTTCCCCCTTCTCCTTTTGCTATGCCCCAATAAGACCTGGATTTGATTTTAATGTACCTGGTGTGTTCCCCCGTTTTAGCCGCTACACAGCTGTTCTCTGTTATTTCCCACCCTGAAGACTGCCTTTCTGGTAGACATAACATCGGCACAGAGGGTGAATGAGCTTTGGGCTCTTTCTGCATACCCTCTACAACTTCTTCTAGCCTGACAAGTTGGTTCTAGGAACCCATGCCTCTTCCTTGCCTAAGGTTGGGACTCCCTTTGATGTCGGCCAAACCGTCACTCTCCTAACATTCTTTGCTCCACCTCACCCTCTAAGGAAGAGAAGAGAACACACCATCTGGATCCAGAACATGCGCACTAGAGAACACCGGGTGGACGATCATCTATTAATCGGGTTCTAAGGAGCAAAGAGTGGTAAGGCAGGCAGAAATCTACCACCTTGCACTGGATAATGCTCTGCATAAATATCTGCTATGCATTGGCAAAGAGGCAGCCTCCTGAAGGCTTGCAGGCTCCTTCCTCCACAGCAAAGGCTGCTACCACTGCACTTGCATGTGGAGTGCCTGTTCTGGACATTTGCCAGGCAGTTATGTGGGCGTCACCCCATATGTTCACGAAGCACTACTGTTTGGACAGCCAAGTCCTCCGAGATGGCCATTTCGTCCGCTCGATCCTATAGGACTTTTTGATTTGAGCCAGTTTGCAGACCTCCCTCTGGAGGGTAATGCTTTACTAGCTATTCTAAGGTCTGGAATCTGCAGTTAGGAGTATTTATCAGAAGAAGCAGTTACCTACTTATGGTAATGCTTTTTTTCGTAGAGACTCTATCTAGCTGCAGGTTCCTCACTGACCCTCCCTTCCTCCCCATTCTGCAAACTTATCCCTCCACCTAGAAAGGTCTCAGTCTAGGAATGGTCACAACCAATTGTTTTTGGCATGTAAGGGTGCGAAAGCAATTGATGTCAGTGCATATGGGTGGCTCCTATATGGGCCTGCACACTTCACTTCCAGCACGGGCATTGACGCAGAGCCATGGGTGCCACATAGCGGCGCGTAGAGGTACTGCTCAAAAGGTTTTTGGGTCCAGTCTGACACCTGGGGAAAATTCTAAGGTGAGGCATTTGCAGTTCGAGAGTCTCTACCAAAAAAGGCATTAAAGAAGGTAAGCATCTTGTTCTTCAGATTCTTCACACATTCGCTTTCTTTTATTTCCTTCTCCAGGCATACTTACACACTCTCTCACTGCCAGGAATTTTGGCATGCAATTTTACTAAAATATGAGGCTGGCATTTTTCATCACCTGCACTGCTACCACTGCCATATTCCAGCTTCGGAACATTTGAAAGATTTGCCCTTACCGTCCCTTCCACGCTGTAGAATCCCTGATTAACATACTAGTAATGAGTAAACTTCCAGCACATAAACCTCCTAATCAGCCTCCTGCAGTACTCCCCATCCCTTAGGCAAATAATCATCTTTGGTATCCACTCGCTATTTAAGCTTTACAAACACACTAAACCCTTCTAATGGTCACTATATCAGTTGTTTGTCGGTTCAGCTTTGACCTAAACCTAATACTCTAGGTGTTAAGGACTGCTATAAGTTATCCCCTATCGAATTCCCCCCCGGATGATAGGGGGAAGAATAATGCACAGCAAAACCCAGAATTCCCATGGTATCCCGGTAATCCTTAGCGGCAAACCCCGGGCTCTGGTCCGAGTGGAATGCTGCTACTGCATATGTCCCGATAAAGACTTGCAAATCTTTACTAATAGTTTGAGCGTCAGCTGATTGCTGTAGCCACACCCATAGGACTCTAGAACATGAATCTGCGGCCATTAGAATAAATTTGAATGCACCATCTGAATTTAGAGGTCCAAATAAACATGTCAAGGTGTAGGAAAGTGCCCCTTTTTGCATGGTTAACCCCCACTTTTTGACTGACACATGATGCACTTTTGACTTGGTGTGCCCTGGGTCCCTGCCAATCAGGTTCCCAGGGCCTGTGTTCTATCCCAAAGCTGTACCATTGTACCCCCAGTTGGCATCTCTGGCCACAAGTAAGCCCCTTGTAAAAGGTACCATGGGTACCAAGGGCACTGGGACCAGAGAAGGCCTCTAAGGGCTGCAGCACCTGTTGTGCCACCCTTAGAGACCCTGTACCTTAACACCCACACACTGCCATTGCAGGCTGCGTGTTTTGGTGCAGACAAGTGAGGAGTCGACAAGGCACACATCCCTGTGTGCTATGCCTACAATCTACTGCCTGTGGCCTAGGTAAGTCACCCCCTCTATCAGGGTGCACTAGACCACAGGTGAGGGTACAGTGGCATGAGCCCTGTGCCCCTACGGTGTCTAAGACAATTCTTAGACATTGTAATTGCAGTGAAACCGTAAAGAGTATATGGTCCAGGGGTGGGTGGGGTTTGCGGAGTTGCACTATGCGGAATTCTGCTGAGTTGCAGAAAAACAGTGGAATTCCACAGAGTTCCGCTCCGTCCTAGAAATGAGTACGGAGACACACAGTGAAGCAAAGCATGCTCCACCAGCGCATTGCTGCAGCATCTGTACCCTCCCTACCCTCATTGACACTGCCCCATCCCCCACGGAGGCCCCCCCCTTACCAGTCGTGCTCGCTGCTGCTGCTGGGCCTGCCATTCCAGGAGCATGGCTGCCTCAGGTAAGGTCTCCGAGTCCAAGCTCAGCAAAAAGCAGGGCGACAAGATGAGGGGAGTGAAGGAGAGCCAGGGAGGGGCGAAACCTGAGCAGGAGCAAGGGAGGAGTGCTGGGCTGCAGGGGAGGGAGTGGAGACTGGAGATGCGCAAATGAATGAATGATTGAAGGCATTTATATAGCGCACAGCTACTCAAGAGAGTGTCCTGGCGCTTCAAAAGCCTCGGCTGTGACCACACACACTACCCCAAATGCAAATAAGAGAGGAAAATAAAAGAAGCTGCTAAGAAGTACTCATTTATTGATTAAAAAGCTAAGTTTTAAGGAGTTTCCTGAATGTAGCTATATCCGTCACTGCTCTCAACGACGCGGGGAGCGCATTCCAGGCCTGAGCTCCAAGAAACCTAAAAGAGATGCCGCCCGAACGGGCATGCAATATTCTAGGAACCGCCGCCAGGGTCATAGAAGAGGATCTCAAAGTTCTAGATGGTGCATGATGGGTGACCCTCCTACAAAGGTACTGTGCCCCTCCCGTGGAAGGCCTTAAAGAATAACACCAGGGCCTTGAAACTGAACCTCTTTTTTTTACTGGTAGCCAATGGAGAGCTCTGAGATGTGTGGACATATGAGTCCTAGATTTCAACATGAGAAATGCTCTGCCCGCAGCATTTTGGGCCACCTGCAAGCGCTTGAGTAGGTATTCCGGGAGGCCGAGGTAAAGAACATTCACATAGTCCAATCTGGATGTAATCAATGCCTGGACCACGGATTTCCTGCAGTCCAAAGACAGGAGTGGAAGGAACTTCCTCAGCATCCTAAGGAGGCCAAAGCAAGTTCCCACCACAGATTGGACTTGGGCTTTCATAGATAGGCAGTAGTCTATATCATAACGCCCAAGTTCTTCACCGTTTGTTGTGCGGCGAGAGGAGGTGACATATCGTCAGGCCACCAAAGTCTCCATTCGTCCGACGGAGGGGAGCCAAAGAAAATAATTTCCGACTTTTCTGGGTTACATTTAAGCTGGTTGATTCTTAACCATGTAAACACTTTAGAAAGGTGGGTTTTAATCTTGGCTCCCTCAAAGCTCTTTCCTTTGTCACAAGTGAATAAGAGCGGAGTGTCGTCGGCATAAGAAATAATTTTCGCTCCGTATGACTCACCCAAAGCAGCAAGAGGGGACATATATAGATTAAATAACGTGGGGCTCAAAATGGAACCCTGAGGAACCCCTACACTCATACTAGGGATTCCAGCTGCAAAAGGAGGAGTCCACACCTCCTGGTCTCTATCTTCCCAGAAGGAAGTGAGCCATTTTAAAACAGAGCCACCAAATGCCCGCCAATTCTGTTATGGGACGTTGAGGAAAGAACTCCTGCAGATCGTTCAGCAGGCTTTGCGAACGGCACACGTTTGATTGGCTGCTATATGATGACGCATCTTGTGTCGAGTGTTTTTATTGGTTGGTGGTTGGCTCCTTAATCCACGCCCCGGTGTAGTGATTGGTGTTAGACAACCTCAGCGAGTTCACCTCCACGGAATTGTTAGCCATAGGCACGCCCCCACCATTAAGTCATGGTATGGTAACTATTTTGTATGTACGTTCAAAATTCAGTGCCGTTGTTTTTATCAAGAATAATCGATATCTGGCCAAACACTCATAGCAACCACGAAGATAAGGGAGCATTCACTAAAAAGCGCTTACGAGAAAGACAACTTTTATATAAAGCCCCTTCTTTTTTTGCATGCCGCCCCACGCTTCAACGTGCGCCCACTCATGGGCGGCAGCGCTGGAGGCGCACAGGCCTCTGCACCAGCCATTTTCCAGTAACAGAGCTTCTGTGCCATGGAGCAGGTGAGCCCGAGATGGAAGCGGCACATGTGAAAGTTAGACGCAGCCTGAGCTATAAGTGGGAGAAGGAACCGGCTGCGGTGCCCCCTGCAGTCCTTTTCCGAAACAACAAGGCAAGTGTCACCCAAACTGAAACCGTTTTGCAGGGGCACAACCACAGTTGAATATAGGCAGGTGGGGGTTACACAGGAAACTGAGCAAGCACTGCACTGGTAAACACGGGCAATTCTCTATAGAATGGTGCATACAGATGTTCACATGCAGTGTAGATTGTACTTGTATAGAGAAGTGCCCACAGTCCATAGTGACTGACACCCTTTGAGAGCCTGTCACCGGACAGGTTTGTGTGCACAAATGTTGCTCCTATAGAGACATTGCACACTCTCTGTACTCTGTGGACTAATGATCACAGGCGACAGTGGAACTTGGGTGGAGGACTACCCTTAGGAAAGTTGTGGTACGCACAGGTGACACGCCAAAGAGTAGTGCACACAAACTGGGTGATTGCGCAGACATATCTGGACACCACTCACCTCGGGTTCCATTGATGTACGTTTCTTGGTCCCCTAGGCCGGTCTTGTGTTGGCAAAGGCAGTAGGTGCTATGGGTGGCGGTCGGCAAGAGTGAGTGCAGGACTAGCAGAGACTGGGGCTGTGTCCCAACCAAAAGCCAATGTAAGCTGCAGAACTCCTCGCTCTTTGTTATCCTTTGGCCAGTCACGAAAGTGTCGAGAAACATGTGCAGGCGACAGTGGCAGTCGGCTCCAGAAGTAATGCAGCTCTGCCCCACCCTTTCCCAGCCCTAACTAATCCCAAGCAGCCCCTAGCCTGTAATGGAAACTTACCTATGTGGACCGAGGCATCCCACCCCCATGACTGTAAATGCTTGTCCCTCCCCTCCCTCCAGGCTTCCTCAGAAAGCATCAGGCTTCCTCTGTGGCCCCAGCCAACGAGCACTGGTGTCCCAAGAAGGACACGCCTCTCCCGGAATCAGCGATCTCACGCTTAATGTCAGGGTGTCGTTATGATAGAAATCCCGGGGATGTCACTCAGTGGTTGTGTATGATTATGCAAATGTGCTTTCATTCACCCACTTGCAAACCTGAAAAGCGCTTTGAAGTGATGTGATTATATCATGCGCACAGTACACCCTTATGTCCTCTTTTACGACTTCCTAGGAGGGGGCAACGCTAGTAAACTCCCCTATGCGGGATACCGAGTTTTTCACCGAACTTCGCACTCCAAGCGGAGCGCGGAAAGCTTTGCAAGCTCCGCCAGCATAGCCGAGTTCATCACCCACCCCTAATATGGTCTGGGAGTGGTCATTACGAACTCCACTGCTTCACTGAAGCCTGGGAAGTTTGGTAGCAAACTTTACAGCACATTAAACCCACACTGATGACAGTGTGGGATTTAATGTAAAATGCACACAGAGGGCATCTCAGAGAAGCCCCCTGAAAAAAGACCAGCCCTGGTGTGGTTCCTAAATGCTTTCCTGCCATTTGCCACCACCAGACAGGTTTCTGGACCACTGGGTAGAGAGCCTCTGTTCTCTGGGTCCAGAAACAAAGCCCATCCTGGGCAGAGGTGTCATGCCTCCTCCCCCAGGATGGGCTGGGTCCACGAAAGGGGAAGCTTCAAAGGCCTGCTGCCATTGTAAGCTGTCCCTGCCCACTGCTACCCCCAGGAACTGGCTCCCAATGGTTCTGACCCCCATTTTGGGCGGGAGAATCAGCAGGAAAACCGCGCTAGGAGGCGAGGTGTGCCCACCTTTGCCAACCCCACCCCTCAAGTGGGGGAGGCAAGGTGAAGCGCACATCTCAGTCCCCTCCATGTTGGAGATGAGGGGACCCAACCAATTTGGAAGAGGCTCATGCCTCCCTCCCACTGGAGGGTGGCATAATAGGGGGTGTGCTCACCCCAAGGAAGGGACCCATTGGTCCCGACCTGCACACCCCTATAAATGCCCCTAAATTTAGTATTTAGGGGTGACCCCGAACCTTGCCTCCTCAGATTCGAGGAAGATAGAAGAAAGACTGAAGATCTGTGCTGACCCAGGAAGAAGAGGACACCTACTGCTTTGGCCCTAGCCCTACCGGCCTGTCCCAACTCCACCTGCCTACAGCGAAGAAACCGGTGTGTCCAGCAGCCCCCCCACCCCCCCCCCGAGCCCAGAGGACCTGCCCTCTCACCTTACAGACTCAAGTCTCCCGTGAGCACCGGATTCGCTCAACAAAGACTTCAAGACCAGAACCTGGATCCAGGCGACTCAGCGGTTCTGCACCACTGTGCACCCGACACCCACTGCCCGAGTTCTAGTGGCCCAACACAACGAAGAGGTCTCCCCAGCAATCCTGACCTGGGATCTGGTGATCCCTGACCTTCCTCAAGCTTCAAGACAACACCTGCATCCTCAACCTGAAGGGTCCCCGCGACCGGAGCTGGTAAGAAGACCCGATGCCAAAAGACACCCCTGCACCTGCCGCCCCACGGCCTTTGGTGGCCCAACAGATGGTGTCCAGGCATCCCCCAAGAACCCAACGTACCTCTCCAGCCAGTGGTCGCCTTCAGGAAGTCTCCCTGCCCGAGCCTGCAGCCTCTTTGCCGAACCGGAGGTCTCTATTGGAATCCATAGGGTCCCTGATGTCTCCTTGGCACACTGCACCCGGCCACCCCTGTGCTGCTGGTGGTGCAGCTCCTGTGCTGATTGTTGGCCCCTGCAGTGCTGACCTTAACCCCAGGAGCTTTGCTCCCACACCCAGGTGGCTTGCTCGTAAGCAGACCCTGACCAAAGGCCCCCTTAGCCCCATTGGCCAACGTTTGGGCTCTACACTCGGCCGCCCCTGTGCAGCTGGTGGTGCAACTTGAGTGCCAACCTAGACCTTGGGGAACCTTTGTCCTAACCCCCAAAACTCCCACTCATTTACTTACCTGAGAAACTGCCAACACTTTTTCCCCATAGGAACCCATGTTACGAGTTTTGTCCCTGAAAATGTTGTGTTGAGCTGAACTTTGTATAAGAGAAAAAGCAACTAAACTGCAAACCTTCCAAAGTCTTACTTACCGTGTATTGTGAGACCCCCAGTGTGGTATCTAGGCATACCATCCGAGTAGTCGATGTAATCCAAAAGTATTTCAAAAGTAATTACTGTGTAATTTAAACTGCTTTTTGAACCAATACCAACCTGTAACAATTGCAGATTCAATCCTAACTGTATTTCCTTGTAAAGTCTTGCATTTGAGAGTATATTTTACTCACCTGTGCCAAGTCCTGCTTCGTTCTAAAAATAAAACGTAAGTATACCTTTTTTATACTTACCTAATTGATCTGGATTCAGTCTCTGAGTGTGTGCCATCAGTCTTAATTGAGTGAATACAATAAATGCTTAACACACCCTCTGGATAAGCCTAAATGCTTGCCCACACTACCACAAAGAGATGTTAGTACTTACCTAATTTAGCCTCTGCTATACCTTTGGGGACTCCCTGGACTCTGTGCACACTATACCTTACTTTGGTATAGCATATATAGAGCCAGCTTCCTACATTGGTGGCAGCAGTGGGATGTAAAGCCTTGCATTTATTGGACTAACTTAGTCAACCTCTGATCACACAACAAGAACCCAAAAATTGACTTTATTTCAACTCATTTTTTTAATTGACTACTCTTTTCCAAATTTATAAAGGTCTTGTTAGGGCCTTTTGTTAAGTCCCTGTAGCATTTTTTGAGAAAGTAAAAGTCACTGACGTTAGGGGGGGAAGTATTAGAACTATTAGTGTAGGTCTTCTTAAAAATAATCCCACTTTATAAACATAATGAGCAACACAGGGAATGTGGCTGAGGAGCTCAACCTCACCCCTTACTCCCACCTAAGGTTTAGAGAGCTAAGGCTTCTCTGTAAAGCTAGACAAATAAGAACATGGTCCAACCCTACCAGACTAGAACTCGAGTATCTGGCAGAGTATGAAAAGGACCACCCCTCTCCTGATGAGGAAGTCTCCCAGGGAGATGGGGAAGGTAGTGAGGGGGATGAGGTCTTTAACCCTCCACCTCAACTACTTACCTCCAAGCCAGGGAGTAGAGGGACTAGAACCTCCTGATGGAGGCAAGACGAGACAGTGAAGACAGCTGAACTGAAGAGGACAACCTTTAGTAAGGTTGACCAAGTGGTTAGAGCTAGAGACTAGGCTCCTAGCTCTAGGAAGAGAGAGAGCAGATATGGGCCTAGGACCCATAAATAGTGGCAGCAATACTAAAAACCAAGAGAGAGCAGGATCTTATGATCCTAAAATCCCCAAAGGGATTGGCCCCAAATTTGAGGATGATGGTGATATCACCAAGTTATTCATAGCCTTTTAGAGGGATTGTGAGACCAGAAAAGCGAGGAGTCTCACTGGGAGGCACTCCTTTAGGAACTGTTATCTGGTAAGTACAAAAATAGATTTCTGACCCTTACTGGGTCAGAAGCAGAGTCCTACGAACTCATGAAGGGTAACCTGATTGAGGGATTTGGACTCATATTGAGGAGTACAGAATTAAGTTCAGGGGGGGCTCAAAAATCCCAGTGTCAGTCCTGGCTGGCATTTGTAGACTATTCAGTAAAACACTAGGTGGCTGGTTGACTGGAAGTAAAGTGCAGAAATATGAGGGACTATATCATTTGTTTATGAAGGAACACATTTTAAGTAACTGCATCAATGAAAAGTTGCATCAGTATCTGGTAGACCTAGGTCCAATTTCTCCCCAAGAATTGGGAAAGAAGGTGGACCACTGGGTCAAGACAAGGGTAACCAAGACGACCACTGGGGGTGACCAAAAGAAAGGGATTACAAAGCCTCCACAGGGGAAACCCAAAGACAAAAACCAAGAATCTTCTAAAGGCCCCCAAAATCCTGTCCAAGGGGATGGGCCCAAGAACTCTTCCCAGCCCACTGGTGGGTACAAGGAGAAAAATGTTGATCCTGCAAAGGCCTGGTGTTTCTACTGTAACACGAGGGGACACCGAACTGGAGATCCTGCCTGTCCCAACAAGAATATCCCTAGTCCTCTTCCAATTTCAACTGGTGTGGCTAATCTCCAGATAGGATCAATAGTGTGCCCAGAGCAAATCAGGATTCACAATGAGGGTGTTTTTAGTCTTTGAAGGGGAGAGAGGGTTAGTCACTGTGGCTGTCTGGCCCCCTAATTTAAAGAAATACCTGCAGTAACCCTTAGTGAATGGGACTAAAATAGAAGCCCTGAGGGATACAGGTGCCAGTGTCACCATGGTGAAAGATACACTGATTTCCCCAGAGCAATACCTAACTGGAAAAACCTATCCAGTTATCAATGCTGACAGTGTCGCTACTTACCATGCCATGCCTATGGTGACATTAGACTGGGGGGGAGGGGGGATTACTGGCCTGAAACGGGTAGTGGTCTCTCCAAAACTCACAGCCGCCTGTCTGTCTGGAAATGATCTGGAGACCTCAGCATGGGCTGAGGTGGAAAGAAAGACACATGCAGCCATGCGGCAAATCCCTGAAACAGTGTGTGAAAACAAGAGCAGAGTGCCTAGCACTAGGTGAAAAAGGAAAGTTGTAGCCTGAAATGATGGCCCAACCTCCCAAGAGGAAAGGTAGGAAGACTGGTGACACAGCTTCCACACAGCACAAAGATCAGGACTCCTCTGCCCAGGGAGAAGACTTGTCAGCCCCAGACGGAACTAAGCCCATGGAGCTTGAGCCTTATGAGGTAAAGCTCTTAGGCCCGGGGGGGGGGCCTCTAGGGAACAGCTGTGCCTTGGGCAGCAAGTCTGCGCCTCTCTTGAAGGCCTGAGGCAGCAAGCTGATGCACAGGAGCAGGGAGATGTCAGTGGCTCCCACAAGCTCTATTGGGATGAAATACTCCTGTACACTGAGGCCAGAGACCCCAAACCTGGTGCCACTAGGAGCGTGGTAGTGCCTCAGTTGTATAGGGGGTTTCTACTCACTCTAGCCCATGACACCCTCCTAGCTGGAGATCTGGGCCAGACCAAAAGTTAAGAAAGATTGGTCACCCACTTCTATTGGCCCCAGAAGTCCCAAGGAGTTTGTAATCTCCTGTGTTAGTTGTCAAGCCAGTGGCAAGACAGGAGGACACCCAAAGGCCCCCTTAATCCCACTACCAGTGGTTGCGGTACCCTTTGAGAGGGTAGGAGTGGATATAGTGATTCCACTTGAACTTCCCACAGCCTCAGAAAACAAGTTCATAGTAGTAGTGGATCATGCTACTAGGTATCATGAAGCCATTCCCCTTAGGACTACTATAGCCCCTGTGGTAGCCAAGGCCCTCATCGGTGTCTTCACCAGGGTAGGGTTTCCTAAGGAGGTAGTATCAGGCAGAGGTTCCAACTTTGTCTACATACTTAAAACACATGGGATGAGTGTTGAGTGATCTACAAGTTCACAGCACCTTACCACCCACAAACCAATGGCATAGTTGAAAGATTCAACAAGACATTGAAAGGCATGATAATGGGACTCCCTGAAAAGCTCAAGAGGAGACAGGATGTTCTGTTGCCCTGCCTGCTTTTTGCCTACGGAGAGGCGCCTCAGAAGGGAGTAGGGTTTTCACCTTTTGAACTCCTGTTTGGCCACTCTGTAAGTGGACCACTCTCCCTTGTGAGGGGAAGGATGGGAAAAACCCCATCATGTATCAAAACAAGATGTGGTGGAATATGTACTAGGCCTTTGTTACAGGATGGCAGAGTACATGCAAAAAGCATCAAAGAATCTTGAGGCCAGCCAGGAACTCCAGAAGCTCTGGTATGACCAGAAAGCTGCACTGGTATAATTTCAACCAGGGCAACAGGTGTGGGTTTTGAAGCCAGTGGCACCAAGGGCTCTCTAGGACAAATGGAGTGGCCCTTACCCTATCTTAGAAAAGAAGAGTGAGGTCACCTACTTGGTAGACCTGGGTACTAGCATGTCCCCCAAAAGGTTGATACATGTGAACCGCCTCAAACTCTATTGTGACAGGGCTGATGTGACCATGCTGATGGCTACTGATGAGTATCAGGAGACAGAGAGTGAACCTCTCCCTGACCTCCTCTCTCACAGCCCCCAAGATAGGTCAGTAGATGGAGTTTTCTATTCAGACACCCTCTCTGCCCAACAGCAGGCTGATTGCAGACAGGTTCTGCAGCAGTATGCACAGCTATTATCCTTAACCCCTGGTCAGACTCCCTGGTGTACCCATGATGTGGACACTAGAGACAGCTTGCCTGTCAAATCCAAAATCTATCACCAGTTTGATCTAGTTAAGGAAAGCATCAAAGCTGAGGTCAGCAAGATGCTGGTGTTGGGGGTCATTGAGCCTTATGAGAGTCCCTGGGCCAGCCCAGTGGTCCTAGTTCCCAAACCTCATCCACCGGCTGGAAAGAGAGAAATTAGGTTTTGTGTGGACTACACGGGCCTCAATTCTGTCACCAAGACAGATGCACACTTCATACCCAGAGCTGATGAATTGATAGATAAGTTGGGGGCTGCCAAATACTTAAGTACCTTTGACTTAACTGCAGGGTCCTGGCAGACTGGTATGGCCCCTGGAGCAAAAGAAAAGACAGCATTCTCTACACCTGATGGGCACTTCCACTTTACTGTGATGCCCTTTGGTCTAAAGAATGCCACTGCCTTCTTCAAAAAGGTTGGTGAATCAAGTCCTTACTGGGTTGGAAGGTTTTAGTGCAGCTTATCTTGATGATATTGCTGTGTTTAGCTATTCCTGGCAGAATGACCTGGTCCACCTGGGGAAGGTTTTACAGACCCTGCAAGCTGCAAACCTAACTATCAAGGCATCCAAGTGCCAGATAGGACAGGGAACTGTTGTGTACTTGGGCCACCTTGTAGGTGGAGGCCAGGTCCAACCACTACAACCCAAAACCCAGACCATCCTGGATTGGGGAGCTCCAACCACCCAGACCCAAGTCAGGGCATTCCTTGGCTTGACTGGGTACTACACGAGGTTTGTGAAGGGAAATGGATCCATTGTGACACCCTTCACAGAACTTGCCTCCAACAATATGCCCAAGAATTGTGAACTGGACAGTTG
Organism: Calotriton arnoldi; assembly: GCA_963921515.1. NCBI lineage: Eukaryota > Metazoa > Chordata > Amphibia > Caudata > Salamandridae > Calotriton > Calotriton arnoldi. The sequence continues at coordinate 1,456,293 of CAWUFW010003319.1, forward strand.
CCTGCCAAAAGGCTTTTGACACCCTACAAGAGGCAATGTGCTCAGCACCTATTCTCAAGGCTCCAGATTACACCAAGCAGTTCATTTTGCAGACTGATGCCTCTTAGCTAGGGATAGGAGCCTTCCTATCCCAGACCAATGATGATGGACAAGACCAACCTATTGCTTATATAAGCAGAAGGCTACTCCCCAGGGAGCAGCATTGGAGTGCCATTGAGAGGGAGGCCTTTGCTGTGGTTTGGTCCCTGAAAAAGCTGAGACCATACTTGTTTGGTACTCACTTCCTGGTTCAAACTGACCACAGACCTCTAAGATGGCTAATACAGATGAAAGAGGAAAATCCGTAACTTTTGAGGTGCTCCATCTCCCTACATGGAATGGACTTCACAGTGGAACATAGACCTGGGGCTGCCCATGCCAATGCAGATGGCCTGTCCAGATGTTTCCACTTAGACAGTGAAGACTCTATAGGGAAAGGTTAGTCTCATCTTCATTCGTTTGGGGGGAGGGGTTGTGTAGGAAAGTGCCCCTTTTTGCATGGTTACCCCCACTTTTTGCCTGACACATGATGCACTTTTGACTTGGTGCGCCCTGGGTCCCTGCCAATCAGGTGCCCAGGTCCTGTGTTCTTTCCCAAAGCTGTACCTTTGTACCCCCCAATTGGCACCTCTTAGCCACATGTAAGTCCCTTGTAAACGGTACCATGGGTGCCAAGCGAAATGTGACTCGGAAGGCCTCTAAGGGTAGCACAATATGTACCTTAACACACACACACTGCCATTGCAGGCTATGCGTTTTGGTGCAGAGAAAAGTGAAGAGTCGACATGGCACACATACCTGTGTGCCATGCCTACAACCCACTGCCAATGGTATAAGTAAGACATCCCTCTAGCTGGGTGCATTATACCACTGGTGAGGGTACAGTTGCATGAGCACTGTACCCCTACAGTGTCTACGTCCATTCTTAGACATTGTAAGTGCAGTAAAGCCATTAAGAGTATATGGCCTGGGAGTTTGTCATTACGAACTCCACAGCACCATAATGGCTTTACTGAATTCTGGCAAGTTTGGTAGCAAACATCTCAGCATAATAAACCTACACTGATGCCAGTGTGAGCTTTATTATACCATGCACTCAGAGGGCATGTTAGAGATGCCCCCTGAAAAATGACCAGCCTCTGGTGGGTTCCCTAACTGTTAAACTCCAGCCTGCCACCACAAGACATGTTTCTGGATCCCTGAGGTGGGAGCCTTTGCTCCCTGGGCCCAGAAACAAAGCCTTTCCTGGGCGGAGGTGGTCACACCTCCCCCAGGTCAGGAAGAGCCATCTGTGGCATGGGAGCTTCAAAGGCCTCGCCGCCTTTGTAATGCGACCCCCAGCCTCTCCTGCTAACAGGAGCAGGCCCCCTTACTGTCTCACCCCCTTTTCGGTGAGAGGACAGGCAGGAAAAATTAGAACAGCCCAGAAGGTGTGCCCACCTCTGCCAACCCCACCCCTCAGGTGGGGGAGGCAAGGTGAAGCCCATTCTTCAGTGCCTGGCATCTTGCAGATGGCAGGCACTCTCCAATCAGTGTTAGGGATTGTGCCCACTACCCCACATAGGGTGAACACAGCAAGGTCAGTAACCCATTGGATACTGACCTCGAGACCCCTAAAATGCCCCCTAAATACAGTATTTAGTGGGGTGACCTTAACCCATAGGCAGATTCCCGCAACCTACGAAGAAGGACGAAAGAAGACGCCCAGCAGAGGAGACTGCAGTGAAGAACTGATTTGGCCCCAGCCCTACCGCCCGTCTGCAGTTTCCAGATATCATGTGCCAAACGTCGCCTTGTCCTGCAGCCTGCGATGCCCAGAACCCCTGGGAGGACTGACTGCCTTCCACAAAGACCGGATCTCCTGTGAACAGCAGCTCTGTTCAAAAGAATCCCCAAAGCAAGACTCTAAGCCTGCTGAAGATAAAGAAACCGTACGCCTGGAACCACCACTGCACCCGTCGCCTACAGCCCGAGTCACCCACTGGTCCCAGCGAAGTCCCCCAGCGCTCCAGAGTTCGAGTCCACCATGAGTGGACCCCTCCAGGACTCCCCGATGTTGTCTGCAGCCTCTGCACGGAGACCCCCCCCCCCCAACTGCGAGTGGCCCTGTAAGGTGAAATCCGACCTGGAGAAGAGGACCTGAGGTGCACCTACATCCCCGAGCTCTCCAACTTACCTGCCCAGCTGTTGGTTCCTCCCGGAAGACTTTCTGGACCGAGCCTGCAGGCAAAACCCAAAACCGGCAACTCCCATTGAAAACAACAGGGCACCCAACGCCAAATCAGCACCCAGCACCATGCAGCCCCTATGGGTGCAAATTGTGTGCTAAATCGGATCCCCTTTTGCCCTGAGCTAAACCCTAGGAGCTTTGCTCCCACATCCAAGTGGCGTGCCCGTGAGCAGCACCAACCGGAGGCCCCCTAGCCCCCATTGGATAACATTGTATTGTATTGTAATTGCATTTATATAGCGCTTACTACCCCTGACGAGGCGTCGAAGCTCTTTTTCGTCGAGTAGCACGCTACTCCGGAACCCATAAAGGATTAGTGGTGAATTAGTATACTGAAAATTTGAAAGTAATTTGAGTGGTGGATATGTTAGTCAGTTTGTGGATTGAGAAGCATAGTGGAGGGATAGAAGAGGGAAAAAGGTTTGAATTCATATAGCACTTGCTACCCTTGATGGGGTGTTGAAGTGCTTTTTCAGCGAGTACCACGCTACTCCGGAACCCATAAAGGATTAGTGGTGAATTAGTATAGTGAAAATATAAAAGTAATTTGGATTGAGAAGGATAGTTGAGGCATCGAGAAGGGAAAAGGGTTTGCATTTATGTAGCGCTTGCTACCCCTGATGGGGGGTTAAAGTGCTTTTTTTCGGCGAGTAGCAAGCTACTCTGGAACCCGTACAGTGTTAGTGGTAAATTAGTATAGTGAAATATGAAAGTAATTTGAGTGGTGGCTATGTTAGTCAGTTATTTGGATTGAGAAGGATAGCGAAAGGGTAGAAGAGGTAAAAAGGTTTGCATTTGGATAGCACTTGCTACTCCTGTTGAGATGTTGAAGTGCTTTTTCGGTGAGTAGCACGCTACTATGGAACTCATAAAGGATTAGTGGTGAATTAGTATAGTGAAATATGAAAATAATTTGAGTGGGGACATGTTAGTCTGCTATTTGGATTGAAAAGGATAGTGGAGGGATAGAAGGGAAGGGCCTCAGCACTCTGCACCCGGCCTCCCTAGTGTTGCTAAGGGTGTTTTTTGAGTCAATCCTGACCCTGGGGGAACCTTGGTTCTAACCCTAGAAACCCAACTTCCAAGATCGATTACTCACCTTTAAACCGATAACCTGATTTTATCCCATAGGACTGCATTGACTGTTTTTCTGTGTAAAAAGTGTGGAGTTGAAAATTGTATGAAAACCTAAGAAACTGTGTTTTGACTTACTTACCTTTTATGCAGGAAATGTCCCAGTGTGGTATCTAGGCATATCACACTGAGTAGAAAAAGTAATCCTGAAAAGTAATCAAAAGTAAATCCAAAAGTAATAACAACTGTATTTGCACATTTTTACAAACCTGTAAGAAAAGGCAATATTCATCCAGCTTGCGTTTTTTAACAATCGGTCTTGAAAAGTACAATCATATTTACCTGTACCAAGTCCTGCTTGGTTCTATAAATAAAAATACAACAGAGAAATATTTTTGATACAAACAATTGGTTGGAGTTCAGTCTTTGAGAGTCTGACATCATTTCTTGCCTGAGTGTGTACAATAAATGCTTAACACTACCCTCTGATGAAGCCTTACTGCTTTCCCACACTACCACAAATAGAGAGTAAGGTATTATCTACTTTTACCTCTGTAAGCCTTTGGGGATACACTGGACTCTATACATGCTATACCTTACTTTGGTATAGTATATACAGAGCCAGCTTTCGACATCTGCAGAACATTTTGGTTTAATAAAGGACCTAGTGGTAGAAGGTTTAACAGGTAGTGATAATAAACCAATAACTCTTACTCTTCAAAAGGATGTACGTTTAGGAGGTAAGTGGCAAAACAGTTCTGCAATATATAAGTTGAATAAACGCAGACTAATTTGGACAGGCAAGTTGAAAAGTTACATCCAAAATAGAATAAAGGAAGTATTGAAAGTACAATCCTCTTTGACGCCACAGCCTATGGTACATAAGTATGAGACTTTAATTACCTCCATAAGCAAAATGGCAGCAGAAGATATAAAATGTGGTTAGGGTTGGAAGTATCCGGTGGACTGTGCCAAAAAATAGGCTACGGTATAAGTAAATAAGAACATAAGGGAAGCTTATAAAGGAGGTGGGGTAAACAGGATGAATTTTAAAAGCTATAAGAGAACCTATAGGAAACATATTAGAAGAATTCCTTGGGCAGGGAAGGAGGATACATGGATTAAAGCAATAGCCTTGTTGAGAGAGGGAAATACAAAGGGTTTTTGGTCCATAGTAAATAGAGTGCTGGGGTGACAAAAAGTCGTAGCAGTCCCGATACCCAAAGAGACTTTGATAAGCTACTTATCAGAGTTATATAAAGCTACAGAGGCCAAGAAGAATGGGGTAGGGAGTGTGCCGGTTAAGGAGTTGGAGCAAGGGGAAGAGGTTTGCCACTGGATCCCGTCAGTTATGGAGATAGAAACCATCATAAAAGGGTGAAAATGTTCGAAGTCCCGGGTCCGGGTGGCCTCTCCTCCGATATAATTAAACTTGATGCAAAATTGTGGGCCCAAGTATTAGTAACAGTTTTTAGAGCTATATTAATGGAACCTGGAAAGGTAGTATAAGGGTCCCACTCTTTAAAAAAGGAAAACGGGACCTGCCATGATCATGCTACTAAATATTCCCAGTAAGATCTATGCAAAACACCTCCTATGGTTGTTAGAGGATAGGATTGGATAAGCTAAGCTAATATTCTCCCGAGAGTCCAAATTGTGTTTCAAAAAGGATATTCAACAATGGACGGTTGTCTTAAATTAAATCTTTTAGTTGAAAAATACGCCTTTAAGTAAAAGCAACCTTTGTACGACCTCCAAACGAACATGCCGAAAACTGGAGAAGATCTGGCTCCACGAACGGACAGCGGACAGCTACGCCGCCCACAAGAGCGCCACCCGCAATCACCATCACCTCATCAGATCCGCCAAAAGGGCCTCACTCAAAGACCGCCTAGACAACAACGCACACAACAGCAAAGAGCTCTTCAACATCGTGAAGGAACTCTCCAACCCCAGCTCCAACACCAACGACATCCAGCCGTCGCAAGACCTGTGCGACTCACTGGCCACCTCCTTCCACCGCAAAATCGCCGACATCCACGACAGCTTCAACACCACGACCGCCCCGGCAACCACCGAGACCACTGCCCCCACAACCACCAACCGCCTGCTCTCCTGGACCAACATCAACGACGAGGACACCAGCGAGATCATGAACACCATCCACTCCGGTTCACCGCTAGACCCGTGCCCTCACCACATCTTCAACAAAGCCAGTACAGCCATCGCGCCCCATCTCCGGAAAATAATCAACATCTCCTTCGAGACAGCAACCTTCCCGGAAAGCTGGAAGCACGCCGAGATCACCGCCTTACTCAAGAAACCCAAGGCAGACCCCAAGGACCTCAAGAACTTCCGACCCATCTCTCTGCTCCCGTTCCCCGCGAAGGTCACCGAGAAAATCGTCAACAAACAACTGACCTGCTACCTCGAGGAGAACAACATCCTGGACCCTTCCCAGTCCGGCTTCCGCAGCAACCACAGCACCGAAACCGCCCTCATCGCCGCCACCGATGACATCAGGACCCTGCTAGACAACGGAGAAACAGCAGCCCTCATCCTCCTGGACCTATCAGCCGCCTTCGACACGGTCTGCCACCACACACTATGAACACGCCTTCACGACGCCGGGATCCAAGAGAAGGCCCTGGACTGGACCACATCCTTCCTTTCCGGCAGAACACAAAGCGTCCGCCTCGCCCCTTCCGATCCAAGGCCACCAAGATCATCTGCGGCGTACCCCAAGGCTCCTCCCTCAGCCCAACGCTGTTCAACATCTACATGGCACCCCTCGCCCACGTCGCCCGACAGCACAACCTCAACATCATCTCCTACGCCGACGACCCCCAGCTGATCCTCTCCCTCACCAAAGACCCTCACACCGCCAAAGCCCACCTCCACGAAGGAATGAAGGCCGTCGCCGAATGGATGAGGACCAGCCGCCTGAAGCTGAACTCCGGACAAGACGGAGGTCCTCATCCTTGGTTCCAACCCTTCAGCCTGGGACGACTCCTGGTGGCCAACATCACTGGGAACAGCCCCGCCACCCACCGACCACGTACGCAACCTAGGGGTCATCCTCGACCCCACCCTCTCCATGACTAAGCAGGTGAACGCCGTTTCCTCATCCTGCTTCAACATCCTCCGAATGCTCCGCAGGATCTTCAAGTGGATCCCCACCGAAACAAGAAAAACAGTCACCCAGGCCCTCGTCACCAGCAGGCTGGACTACGGAAACGCCCTCTATGCAGGAACGACGGCTAAGCTCCTGAGACGGCTGCAACGCATCCAGAACGCCTCTGCACGTCTTATCCTCGACATCCCCCGACGCAGCCACATCACACCCCACCTGAGAGACCTGCACTGGCTCCCTGTCAACAAGAGGATAACCTTCAAGCTCCTCACCCACGCACACAAAGCACTCCACAACTCCGGACCAGCCTACCTCAACAGACGACTCAGCTTCTACACCCCCACCCGCCAGCTCCGCTCGACCAGCCTCGCCCTCGCCACAGTCCCCCGCATCCGGAAAACGACCGCCGGCGGCAGATCCTTCTCCCACCTCGCCGCCAAGACCTGGAACACCCTCCCCACCAACCTCCGACAGACCCAAGACCTACTGGCCTTCAGAAGACTCCTCAAGACCTGGCTCTTCGATCAGTAGCAGCACCACCCCCCTCTTCCCCCAGCGCCTTGAGACCCTCGCGGGTATGTAGTGCGCTTTATAAGTGACATGATTGATTGATTGATTGATTAATATATTCATTTGTCAACAGCGCTTGACACAATAAATAAGCACTTACTTTGGGAGACGAGGAAATTGAAGTGTCCATTAGGTCTGCTAAAACTGATTATACAATCACATGAAGGCTCATGGACTAGAGTGGAATTGGGGAAAAATGGTGCATTAAGAAGAAAAATAAATACCCCTAAAGGATTAAGGCAGATTAAGGCAGATTAGAAATGAGGCCATCTCAGTATTGCTTTATGCCGATGATACGGTTTTGTTGGATCTGACACCGGTCGGCCTGCAGAGACAATTGGATACATTTGCTGAGTATAGCAGGTCCAACTTTTTTAAAATAAATACGGCTAAGACTTAGGTAATGGTTTTTACGAAAGAGAGGGGACAGAAGAGAAGGCCCAAGTGGTGGCTAAATGGAGCTAGCGTAGGATAAGGTATACTGCTATCTTGGCCTTCTGTTCAGATATAATCTTAATTTCACTTCCCATACAGTTATATAGGAAGGAAGAAAGGGTTAAGCCCATTGCAGCGCTTGACACAATAAATAAGCACTTACTTTGGGAGACGAGGAAATTGAAGTGTCCATTAGGTCTGCTAAAACTGATTATACAATCACATGAAGGCTCATGGACTAGAGTGGAATTGGGGAAAAATGGTGCATTAAGAAGAAAAATAAATACCCCTAAAGGATTAAGGCAGATTAAGGCAGATTAGAAATGAGGCCATCTCAGTATTGCTTTATGCCGATGATATGGTTTTGTTGGATCTGACACCGGTCGGCCTGCAGAGACAATTGGATACATTTGCGGAGTATAGCAGGTCCAACTTTTTTTAAAATAAATACGGCTAAGACTTAGGTAATGGTTTTTACGAAAGAGAGGGGACAGAAGAGAAGGCCCAAGTGGTGGCTAAATGGAGCTAGAGTAGGATAAGGTATACTGCTATCTTGGCCTTCTGTTCAGATATAATCTTAATTTCACTTCCCATACAGTTATATAGGAAGGAAGAAAGGGTTAAGCCCATTGCAGGAGCATTATTTAGGATGCATGTTGCACTGGGTCATAAATCCACTGAAGTGCTCAAAGAGATATATAATGCAAAAAGAGTGAGTTTGCTTCTGTATGGGTGCAAGGTTTTCCCCATAAGATTTGTAAGATGATTGGAAGTCATTGAGATGAATGTCTGGAAGAAATGGTTGGGCCTACCCAGTGGAACTGTAAATAGTGCTCTGAGACTTAAATTGGGCATAACAAATGTTCTGTTTAAGTATAAGCAACTGTTCCTTAGTTATTGCCTTGGTCTTAGAGCTGAGGAGAGTTCCTTAAGGCAAATTATAAAATCAAGCCTGCAGGAAAAGTATGCAGACAGGTACCGGATGACTAACCTACTGGATGTTAAGGCTTCATTAGATGTTACAGTAGGGGAGAAACTCCAAGGGCTGTCTGTTACACAGCAGAAGCAAATAGTAAAGTACTTAGTTAAAGAGGGCTCTAGGCGGAGTGATCTAGAAGATGTGTGTAAGAAAGATAACCTGTGCCGTTTAAAGGATGTAAGGTACGGGGGAATATTTAATATTCCTTTCAGGATATCAAGAGCACACATATAAGAAGGTGGGCATTAAAGGATAGATTGGGGCAAAAACCAGCTTTTATACAAAGGAAGCTGGTCCAGCAACCTGTGATGTATAAAGCTATGTGTCCCTTTTGCTTAAGGTGACCACTGACCTTTTTGCATTTACTTATAATCAGCTCCAGTTTTTCAGTTAGTAGAAGAACGTTGTTGCCACCAACCTTTAGATTGGCTCAGATTCGACATACAAAGGGCCTCCTTCAGTTAATTCTAGGATGCGATAATATACAAGTGTGTTATGCAGTAGGGAACTTCTTGGCTGTTGTTCAGGATCAGTTAATAAAGAAAAAAGGCTTGCCACAATAGGTATATGGAATGGATATACCAAGGTTCTGTTTTAATTGTATTCTCAAATATAAGAAAGGGGGGCGGGCCTAGCAGTCCAACACGGTGGATGCGCTTTAGGATAGCTCTGGTAGCCCAACACCATATCCTCCCAATATCCTGCTGAATTGGCCCGCCCACATACTCTTGTGCCCCTACAGGGAATCCCTAGATCAGCCGTCACCCACACGAAGAAAAATGACATCGCTAGCCGCTGGCTGAGTGATAGTGCTACAACTGCCGGGGTGGTGCGGCGGACGTGTGCTGCGGTACCAGAAGGCCTTCTCCTCCTCCCCAGAGAGATCGCCGAAGGGCCATATTGGCGCCCTGGATGACCAGAAGTGTCCCAGAGCAAGTTGACCGGTAAGAGGAACCGGCCTATCGCTGTCCCAGTCGTCGGGGCTACACACTGGAGGAGGCCACGTGTTGGCGGGCTGGGGCCTCTTTGAGAGAGACCCAGCAGAATCGAGGCCATGGGCAGAATACCGCCTGAGAAGGACCCGCTGGAGTTGGAGCAGCACCGTCCTGTGCCCGGCACCCCCCCCCGGTCCGTGCTGCCAGAGTACGGGCGATGCTGGAGGCCTGTCCGGGCCGGAGGTCGGTCAAGGTAGCTTTGAGCCGTGGACCCCGCCATATCTAAACTGGAGCATGTGTTGCTGAGGAGCAAAGGAGAGCACCGCTATGGATCCTGGCCCGGTGATACGACTACAGATCCTTTACTGGGCGGCCGGTGAATCGACCGCGAGGCACAAGGTGAGCGGTGTGGCGGCCAGGACAGTAGCAGAGGGCCTGGGCTGAGTAGTCCTGAGAGGCCGTGACCAGCTGGGCCTGAAAGTACAGGGCAGAAGGGACAACACAAGGCTGTAGCGGCTGCCTGACGACAGGCCTGAGACAGTTGAAGATTGAGGCACCCATTAGGGGCTGGGGGGCGCACTCGCTCGTGGAGGCGGTCGGGCCAGGCCCCAGTGGGGCTTGTGGGTGTGGTGCTCCCCCCCAGCCTTCATTTACTATCTGGGGTTCAGGCCGGACTCCAAGGGGACCCTCCCCCCAACATAACAGTTGAAAAGTTATCATTTTCAGCAGTGGACATCCCCTTAGCCCAGGAGTGTCTCGCACCTACGACAACATAGTGGCTGCCTTGTCTGACCCCCGCTAACAAACAATGACGCGAGGCAAGATACCGGGTGCGACCGCCAAGCAGAGCACAATGGACCGATTCACGGGAGTCAGGGTACAAGCGGCGGACCTAGGGGATCAGACTAGAGCAAAGCCAGATAATGCAGCGCTAATGGCAGCCATCACACAATCGGGGGATATGCCTGACGCCCAGACTTACGCAATGCGGTTGACAGAATCACTGAGACCGAAACAAGGATTTCAAGCATGGAAGACATGGTCACCTCTCTCCAGAGAAAGGTGTCTACCTTACAAGAGGCCTTGCAACGCGGGTGGAGGATGCGGAAGGACAGGCCCGCAGGAACAACCTCCGGTTTGTGGGCTTTCCCGAGGGCAACAACATGGAGCAATTCCTCACTACATGGCTCACGGACTGTCTTCCACCCAACTCTGTCTCAGTGCTTCATTATAGAGCGAGCACACAGGGTCTTACTCCAAAAACCTCCTCCAGGCGCCAGGCCGAGACCTATTATCCTGAACTTGGGATACTATCCTGAGACAGGCCAGATTGAAAGACTCGCTATTTTACGCCTCACAGCGCATACTGATATTCCCAGATTGTACCAAACTAGTTCGGCAGCGTCGACAATCCTTCACGGAGGCAAAGGCCCGCCTACATGACCTCAAAATCCCTTATGTCCTGTTGTTCCCGGCCAGCCTGAGAGTGACATACCAGTCACGCTCACTCTTCTTCAAAACTCCGGAGGAGGTATTCGCACAGACTGATGAAGCAGTAAAAGTAAAACCACACACCCCCCACGTCATGACTCGGACTCGTCTTCTGGAGATATAGCTCGCACATTGTCCAAATTTGAAGGAAAACGGAGCCATAGGTCATGGTCACTACGACTATCCAGAGCCTGCAGCGAATCCCACTCGGGAACAGCCGGGACCCAGCGTGAGTAGACAACCTCATAGTAAAATACCTAGGGACCAAAGATTGAATTTGATCTATCGCTGATAGCGGCAAAGAACGTGAGGGCTACTCTCTCCATGAGGACATTTCTAAACTCGAGGGATAACTACATGACAAGGGGAAGTTTAATGGGGATCCATTGGAGAGAATTAGTATCCAGTTCCCGTTGGGGTCGGGTCTACACCTCAGCCACGACAGATACTTCAACTGTTCTGAAGTATAGGGAAGGGAGGGTGGGATGGGTTAATGGGCAGTGTCTTGTTGGTTGTGCGATGTCTCTCCATCATACATATGGTACCCCCTCAGGCGAGGCCACACACCGGTTCAATCTCATATTTTTGATTCACCAGAACATATGTCTACTAACGTGATTGATGCCCCAGGAAGTGGGCTCTGGATAGGTAGCTGGAATGTAAGGGGCATCCTGGATAAAATAAAAAGGGGCTCTATACTCTGCCAGGCCAAACAATACAAGTCAGACATCTCACTGCTACAGGAAACTCACCTCTTAGGTACTGTTAGAACTGGGGGTCTCTAGTTGGCAATGGTATACACCTTTGACCAAATAGGGACCCTTGCTTCTAGTCAGGGTAAGGGGGATACACTACTAAAATAACCCCTGCTCACCCCCTTGGTAGCTTGGCACGAGCAGACAGGCTTATCTCAGAGGCAGTGTATTAAGCATTTGTGAACACATACAGTAATACAGTGAAAACACTACAGATGGACACCACACAGGTTTTATAAAAATAAGTATACTTTATATAGATTTATCACAAGACCACAAACGACAAAAATCCACAATACTGTAATCAATAATACTTCAAGATGGTAGAAATGGTTAATAAATAGGTTCTTTACTTAAAAGCAGTCTTTAGCAACAAATAACCCCAACTGGAGTTATCACGACGTCGAGGTCAAAGAAATCCCAAAGTACGGCGCCGACCGCGAGGTGCGCGGCGTCGGGCCCGGAGTCAAAACAGACCCACAAAGAACAGTACCTTGGAAAAGTGAAAACAAAGACAGCTCTCGGCGTCGGGGAGGTGCGTCGTCGTTGGCGCGTTGCGGCGTCGGTTCCTTGCTTCAGAGGAGATGATGCGTCGGGACCTGGATGCTTGCGCAGGCAGGGGAGGCGTCGGTTCCGGACCGGAGAGGAGGTGACGTCACGATGGCGCCGAAGCCACGGTTCCGTACGATGTCACGATGTCGATGGATTCTTGACCACCCACGTCGACGATCGGCTCCGCGATGATGTCGGCTTCGGAGTCGATGCGGCACAGCAGCAGGCGTCGGGCCGGCGTCGTAAGTCAGAGCAGCGCTCACGGCTATGGCAGGCTTACGATGTCGCTCGCTGGCGTCGATGTGGCACGGCGGTCGGCGTCGGGTCTTCGTTGCAAGTCGGAGCAGCGCTCACGGCTTTGATGCAGGAGACGGCGTCGCTCGCCGGCGTCGGTGTTGCAAATTCCTTCTGTAGCACCAGAACAGCAAGTTCCAAATGCAGGCAAACAGAAGGGGGTGAAGTCTGGTATCCCTGAGACTTCGGTCAGGGGGCAAGCTCAACTCAAGCCCTTGGAGTAATATTCTGCAAGATGATGAAAGTACACACAAAGTTCCTTTCTCCTCTCCTTGGCACTGAAGACACCACTGTAGGCCAACACAGCACACTGGCAGGGGGGCAGTCCAACTCCTACAGCTTCCTTTGGTTCTTCTCCTTGGCAGAGGTTTTTCTTGTTGTTCCAGAAGTGATCTAAAGTTCTGGGGTCAGGGCCCCAATATTTATACCCCTAAATCCTTTGTCCTCTGAAGGCAGAGAGGCCTTTGCCTAGCCCAAACCAGTACTGGTCAGTCCTGGAGCACTTTGTTGACAAGACTCCTTCTTTCCTTTCACAGTGTAGGCCAGGGACATCAGACGCACCACAGGAGGTGGAGCCAGCATTGTGGAGGGAAGGCACAGCCCTATTCAGGTCCCAGGTGCAACTCCTCCCACCCATCTACATGCAGATCTCTCTATTCAGCCCTGTGCTGACTCACCCTGTCTCCTGGAATCCCCCAGCCCCTGTCACTCACAAAACCAGACACACAATACACAACCTAGCAGAGGCAGGCTTGGACAGTTAGGCAAGAAAATACCTACTTTCTAAAAGTGGTATTTTCAAACACAATGTTAAAACCAACTTTACTAAAAGATGTATTTTATCATTCTGAGTTCAGGCATACTAAATTCGTTTTTCTACCATGTTCCCTGGGTCAGTTAGGATTATAAGACGTTATAATCAAACTGCCCATTCTGGCCTATGGGGAACAGGTAGCTTTGCAATAGTGAAAAACGAAAATGGCTGTAATTCACTATTAGGACATGCCACACACACCAGGGCATGTCCTACCTTATACTTGCAATGCACCCTGCCCTTGGGCCTACCTTAGGGGTGTCTGATATGAAGTTAAGGGAAGGTCGACATAGCAGTCACAGACTGCACAGAGGCTCTGCAATGGCAGGCCTGAGACACACTTTACAAGCTGCTTCTGTGGGTGGCACAACCAGTGCTGCAAGCCCACCAGCAGAATTTGATTTACAGGCCCTGGGCACACCTGGTGCACTATACTAGGGTCTGACAAGTAAATCAAATGATCCAATCATGGAGTCACTAATCAATACATCAATTTACCATAGGGAGAGCATATGCACTTTAGCACTGATTAGCAGTGAAAAAGTGCCCAGAGTCATAAAACCAACAAAAACCGGTCAGAGAAAAATACGGGAGGAAGGCAAAAAGTTCAGGGATGACCCTGCAAAAAGGGCCAAGTCCAACAGGTACCAAAACACCATGTCTCTCCCTCTTTGGTTATGTCCACGTTTTTCATTCAGGGTTCACTAAAGGATCTCGGGGAGTAGCAATCCTGATCCATCGCGAGGTTCCTTGTGTTCCTTTTTAGATCCCCAAGGAAGGTACGTCATTGTATTGGATGCATTATACGGGGAACAAATTGTCCTGGGGAGTCTTTACGCCCCCCCACCCCTTGCCTGGGTCTTTGTGGAGCAACTGATGACCGTGTGAGCAGAGGTTCACGAAGGACTGGTGGTTGTAGGGGGAGACTGCTGGAATGACATGTTACACCCGACTCAAGACAGGTGGCAAGCAGCGGGGAAACCGATGGTGACACGGAAATCACAGTTGCGATCCTTAGTAGATGGGATGGGATGGGTAGACACCTGGAGGAGACTCCATCCGACAGACCAAGGGTACACACAATATTCAGGTGTTCATGACTCGTTCTCCCGCCTGGGCTACATGTTTGTGCCCTCTGGCTGCTTCCACAGAATAACGACTGTGGAGATATTACTCAGGGGCCTGTCTGACCACTCCCCCATGGTACTTGGGCTACGGATAGGTCCAGACGGCCCCATCTTCCGTTGGCGTCTCTTGGCTTGGTATTTGCATGAACCACAATATAGGTCACACATGCATCAAGTGATCGCCGAATACCTTTCCCCTAACGCCTTGACGGTGGAGTCCAATGAGACACTATGGGAGGCTATGAAGCCGACCTTACAGGGCGAACATTTCTCCTTCTGTACAGCACAACGTAAGCAAAGTTGTGAGAAATTAATCCAGACCGAGGCTCAACTTATGGCTCTAGAGCGGCAGGGGGGAGAATGGGAATCGGGCGCGCTGTCAATTGCTTCTCACGCAACAACTAAACGCTGGGGAATTATTGGATGATGCCAGATTGGTGTGGCTGGCCTCCCCTAGTAGGATATACTAATGGTGGGGATAAATCAAGTACATTTCTACATTGCCTGTGTCAACAGGCGATGCACCCACCTAATATTCCTGGCATTCGTGATTCAGATGGCAAGGTACTCACCGACCCGTCTCAGATTGTAACTAGCTTTGCAGAATTGTACGGCCCTAGCGAGATTCTACCGGAAGCCACCATACAGCGCTTCCTGGATGACTTGCCTCCGAGAGCACTGCCGGACACAGCGAGAACAGAATTGGACGCTGCTCTCACAACCGAAGAATTAGGTGCGGCTTTGGCAGATCTGCGCTCGGGCAAAGCACCAGGCCCTAACGGCTTTCCGTGCGAGTTTTTTAAATTATATAATTCCCTACTCTGTGCCCCCTACCTTGCGGTGATCAACGCCGCCATGGAAACGGGGCATCTCCCACCCGATTGGAGGCATGCCGAGGTAGTATTATTTCTTAAGCCAGGCCAATCCCTCGACCACCACACGTCATACCGTCCAATCTCCCTATTAAATGTGGAAGCCAAATTACTTGCTAAAGCTCTCGCAAACCGCATCTTGCCATACATAACCGATCTGGTACAGTCAGACCAGGTGGGCTTCATGCCCCGCCGAACGTCATAATATCCATTGCGCCCATAACGCCATAGCGGCAATAGACCGCCTGGACGGCCCTGCAGCACTACTACTAGCAGATATAGACAAAGCCTTTGACTCGCTCATCTGGTCATATCTCTTTGTGCTCCTGTGACGCTTAAATATAGGCCCCCCGATTCCTTTCATATGTACAACTTCTATACACAGACCTCACAGTCTCAGTACACGTGGCGGTCTCGGTCTCCCATACCTTTTCCATTAGACGAGGCACCGGTCAAGGATGTCCCCTATCCCAATATCTATTCGCGATGGCAATGGAGCCGCTGGCGGCTTGGCTCAGAACCGACTCTCAGGTCCGGGGATTTGAATGCTCCAGGGAGATCTCAGAAATGAAATGAAATGAAAATAGGTATTTATAAAGCGCACGGCTACTCACAAGGAGTGTCCCGGCGCTTAACCACCAGAAACCACAAACACGATAAACTCGACCTTACCTACCAGAATGCTCTTGCTGAAACAACCATGTTTTTAGTTGTCGCCTAAAAAGCAGTAAATTCTGGGCCTGTCTGAGATGTAAAGGCAGATCATTCCACAGACGGGCTGCTAAGACCTGGAAGGAGCATCCCCCAGCCCGAGAGCGGGCAAACTTAGGGATGAGCATGAGGGACTGCCCTGAGGACCTCAAGGTCCGTTGGGGCGTATAGTGTTGGATCCTCCTTCTCAGATAAACGGCACACGTACTATGGAATGCTCGATAGGCCAGCACAAGTACCTTAAACTGAATCCTCTTTCTGACCAGGAGCCAGTGCAATGCCTTCAGGTGAGGTGACATATGCGTTCTGGGATTCACCATAAGGATAGCTCTGGCTGCGGCGTTCTGAACAACCTGCAGTCGATTAAGCAGATGTTCCGGTAAGCCCAGATACAGGACATTGACATAGTCCAACCTGGATGAAATTAAGGCTTGCACTACGGTTTTACGATATTCAACCGGTAGCAGAGGGAGAAAGTTTTTTACCATTTTAAGCAGACCAAAGCATGTGCCAGCAACAGTTTGAATTTGAGTCTTCATCGCTAAATTGGCATTCAGTTTAACACCCAAGTTCTTTACCAAACTAACTGAGCAGAGGGGGGAGACATGTCCCGGGGCCACCATTGGCTCTAATCCTCACATGGAGGACAGCCAAAAAAGATGATTTCAGATTTTTCTGGATTGCACTTGAGTTGGTTGAATCGCATCCAAGAAAAAACTTCCGACAAACATCTATTAATCTCACTCCCTCTGAAATTCATCCCTTTATCGCACGTGAACAGCAGTTGCGTATCATCTGCGTAAGAGATAATCTTCGCACCGTGCGACTCTGCTAGACGAGCAAGGGGGGCCATATAAATGTTAAAGAGCGTAGGGCTCAAAATTGCACCCTGTGGAACACCCCCCTTCATGGGTGGGATTGCGGCTGATAGAGGAGGGGACCAGATTTCCTGCTGCCGCTCGCTCAGAAAGGAGGCGAACCATTTGTATACCGTGCCCCCAATACCACACTCCGTCAACCTTTGCAGGAGCCGGTCATGGGGCACGGTATCAAAGGCTGCGGACAGGTCCAATAATATCACCACAGCGCTACCCCCTTTATCCAGCTGTGTTTTGATAATTTCTGAGACTTCCAGTAGCGCTGTTTCAGTGCTGAGCGAGGCTCTAAAGCCCGACTGGCTGGCATGGAGAACATGGTTTGCTTCCACATATTCCATTAATACTAAGTTAACGTACTTTTCAAGAACTTTAGAGAAAAAAGGCAGCAGGGATATGGGCCTATAGTTGGAGGCAACTGCAGGATCAGCCGTAGATTTCTTTAACAATGGAATGATTTTTGCCTTTTTCCAACAACTGGGTACTGTCCCCTTTTGGAGCGAAGTATTTAAGACTCGATTCACAACTGGATTTATAGACTCCGCAGTGCTTATCAGAGTTTTTGCGGGGCATGGGTCTGAGGGGGAGCCCGATTTCAGAGATAACATGATCTCAAGGGATTTTTCTACGGAGATGGGGGGAAATTCGTTGATCAAGTAACCGTCCTCTGAAGGAGCGGGGGCAACATCCCACCCCTCTTCAATGTTAGGAGTGTCCGTAGACAGAAGAGATTGTTGTATCAGACAGATCTTATCATGGAAATAGCTAGCCAACTGATGAACCCAACCAGAAGTGGGAGTGAACGGCATGCTTACTGCACTGGGAGATGAGAAATCTTTGACAATTTTACAAATTTCCTTGCTCTTATGAGCCGCACCCTTAATTTTAGAGGTGAAGAAATTTTTCTTTTCAGTATGCACATCATTGTAATAGGCTTTCAGAGCTTGTTTATAGATGGCTTTGTCCTCAGAGTTAAACTTGTTACGCCACACTCTCTCTAGTCGTTTGCAGGCACTCCTGCTTTTCCTAAGAGTTTCCGTAAACCACGGTGCGGAGGGGCAAACGGATTTAGCTTTCCGAGTGGTAGGAGGAGCCAACTCAGAGGCACGATCTATTAGCCAATTCTCCAAACTCGGAGCATCGATCTCTGGGTCGCTACTAAAGGGAATCGGATGCTGACCCAGGGCTGCCCTCATTGCGTCAGGAGTAACCTGGCTGAAAGATCTAAAGGTATAAGGGCGAGGCTTGCCCCTAGGTTGAGAATAGGGTAGAGCCTTGGGGATTTTAAAACGCAAGAGAAAATGATCAGACCATACCAACGGTATTGGAATATCTGTTTCAACTCTGACGTTGGAGAATATCTGGTCTAAGGTATGTCCCTTTTCATGTGTAGGAAGGTGCATATAAGGGGACAAATCAAAAATCTCTAAGGATTCCTGCAACCTTATTGCCTCAGGATCAGAAAGGTCATCCATATGAATATTAAAATCTCCTAATAGTAGACAATGCTTACATTTCGTAAAAATAGGGGCGATGACTTGGCTGAGTGACTCGGTAAACTGGCCTACAGGACCAGCTGGTCTATAAATAAGGACACCAGCAATTGACTGGTGGTCCGAAGCGGCAAACAGGAAACTCAGGCTTTCTGCACCCTCAATGTCCTGCGTGGGAAGAATAGAGCAAGAGAATGTTTTTTTTTAAATTAAGCGAATTCCGCCTCCTCTACCCTCTGGCCGGTCCTTTCTAATAATCCGATACTCAGACGGAATAGCCCCCGCAATCGTGGGGTTTGAGCCCTCATTCAGCCATGTCTCCGTCACAAACATTAAATCGGGGTCAGATTCAAGTAGGAGGTCATATAGTTGAGCTTCGTGTTTTTTAATGGAGTGAGTGTTCAGGAGTAAGACCTTCAAAAGGCCAATATCCCCTGAATCACGGTCCAAGACTAAGACATTATTCTTCTTGCACTTTCTCCATTATGTTTACTGTTGTAGGGATCGACTATCCAATTACAGAGGGTACATGGGAGTACGTTCTCAGTAATCCCAATGCTTTTTAAAGGACAGCAACTCACCCGTTTTCCAACATCTAGGAGGTCTGACCTGCTGTAGGACACAATGTCCCTGTGTGCGCGAAAAAGATCGGCAGCATTTCCGGCTCCGACTTCCTCCAGGACGCTGACGGGCGCAGACGGGCTTGCCTTAGGCGCGCTCGCGCAGCGTCCCGTTCAATAGTTGCCAGTTTCAACAACTAGACCACACCGTAAAAACAAAATGGCGGTGTCGATCAGGGCACTTTACTTTATAAAGGGTTCAATTCCCACCCACAACCAATTCAAATGACAGAGATTCAATGCGAATTCAATTCCGGAGCAATACAATTCCTAGATAAATTTAAACTATCATTAAAACAACTAAAAGTGTCAGTCAATGTGCAAAACGAGGAGATTTCAATTTTAAAGTAGCAGCAAAGCGAGGATTAAAATGCTGTCAGTTTCAAAGTTTACAGGGGCCCATAGCATTATACATGGACGATGTCCTATTCTTTCTCACAGACCCTAATAGAACAGGACCGAGACTACTTTGAATAATGCAGATATTGGGCGAGACTTCTGGCCTATTCATGAATGCCCGCAAGTCGAACCTATGGCTACTGCAGGGATCAAGTGAACTGGGAGCATGGTCAAGGGGTGTGACGGTAGCCTCAGAGGGATTTAGATACTTGGGTGAGTTTGTGTCGGCCTCCCAGCCCACATCGTGGGACAGGAATCTTGCTCCATTGTGGACGCAAGTTAAAGAAGAGGTATGGTCCTGGTTGCATCTGCCTCTGTCCCTATTCGGAAGATCTGCTATTTTTAAGATGGTTTCTCTCCCCCATCTTCTCTTTCAGTTACAGAATCATCTCTTTCCGATACCGACCACATGGTTTCGACATATAAATGCGATATTGGGTCAGTTCCTCTGGGGAGGCAGTTCCGCCTGGGTGGCCCTGAGTACCAGCTTTCAATCCACATACTGTGGAGGAATAGCAACCACTGACATCCAATCATACCATGCAGCTTCCCATCTCCTTGTACTAAACGAATGGTGGCATGGAGTTAGGCGGGATCCGGCGCATGCAGTAGAGCGCTGGTTGATGGGCGACATGACCCTTCATATTGCCGCCAGCGAAGAGGGTGGTGTTCGGGGTTTTGATGCAGTCACTAAGCCGGATGGGATTGTGGGGCCGATTGACCAGGGAGACTCCCTTGTGGCATAACGGTCTTCTGCCCCAGCTGTCCACACTGAGCGGATTTAGGGGCTGGGAGAACATCGGTATATCCACGCTGGGGGTTGTCATGCATGGTCATACATTAAAATCTTTCCAAGAGCTCCAGAGAGAATATGGCATGCCCCACACACAGTTCTATAAATATCTCCAATTTCGCCATGCTCTATCCCCCTACATTGCGCAGCATGAGAGTCTGCCGGAATTTAACCCTATAGAGGCCAAAGCTTTTATGCGGGACCTCGTAGACCACAAATTACGAAGATATACCAGTCTTTCGTTACCAACAGCCTTACCCCACTAGACACAATTTGAGAAACCTGGCAAGCAGACCTGGGCCGCTTGACGATGACTGGACCGAGGCGCTGGAGTCCCCTCGTGAAGCAGCTATCGCTTCGCGCTTGCGGCTTATTCAATTCAAATATTTTCCCTGGGTATATTTCACCAGGCATAAGCTATGGAGAGTGGGTCTAGTGGCGCCCCTATAAGCTTGTGCTGTGGTAACACCGATGGCACCTTTATACACACAATTTGGCAATGTGCTGCACTCATTAGGTTCTGGAAGGGGGTTACGACATGCCTTTCCGAGGTGTTGGGATGGGATATTTCCATGTTGCCGAGACTGGCCCTACTACACATTACCGAAGGGATCGGGGGCAATTGCTACAAGTGCTATTTACTATTCCTGGGTCGCACATTGGCGGAACGAGACATAGCTAGAGTGTGGAAGGCCACGTCCCCTCCCTTAGGGGGGGGTTGGGAAAAAGGGGTTGACTTTCTGCATGGGTATGGAGCTACCCATATTTAAAGCTAGGGGATGCCCACAGATGCACCCCAAAATTTGGAAGAGATGGGCAGACTATTGAGACCTTTATCTAGAGCCCCTCACTCCAACAACAACGGATACAGGAGTACTGGGACAATAGGGCGGTGGGTGATCGTATTATTATGTGATTCAATAGCATATGGGACATGGTGGTGGGGAGAGTCCAGCGCAAGACACTGCAACGTAGTCATTGCACAACATGTTGTACTTTTGAATGCTAAGGTTCTATTTCATTTCATTTCTTTCCTGTTTCGTTTTGATAAAATGAATGTCAACATCATAGATGTATTACTGAATCATACTGTTTCTACCAAGAAACCTGGTCAAACAAGACTGTGTGGTTGTTGACACAATAAAATATGTTTAAAAAAATATATATGTATATATAAGAAAGGGTATTGCGAGGTAAGGTAATTTTTCTTAATAGTAACAGAACAAACAGTTTGCACTTTGTTGTCCAATCTTGCACAAAAGAAGAAGCACCTTCTATACATTCATAATTGATTATTTTTAGTATAGAAAAGTTTAATGTCTGTTTTATTAAAGGGTATATGGCTTATAGAGGACTTTTGAATTATAATTTCTCTCCTATTATCATGTAATTATTATTTAATATAAGACACAGTTTTTTGTACTTACTGTTTTTGATTAGGTGCCTAAGAGATAAAAATACTTGCATCTGTGAAATAATGGCATTAGTTTGCAACGAACTGGATTGCATTTTTTGAACTGAGATAATGTTATGCCTGTACGGAAATAATATGGAAGAAATGTTTCCGTGATGGGGGGTTAAGGTCTGTTGTCCTATTATGAAAAAGGAGAGATTTTAATGTTTTTCAATGTTTTTAGACATAGAAGGGTCAGGGTTAAAACAAGTACTTATTGATTTTAAATTCTTGTATGTGGGTGGGTAAAGTATATTTGTATATTAGGACAAAAAACATTTAAAAGTATACATTTTTTATGATGTGAATTATGTGTGTATATGAACTGTTTGTATGGCCTTTTTAGACATGACACCAAACTGTTAATAAACTGAAACTGACTGGCCAGGTCGCTCCCTCATTGCTGATGGGATCCAGTCCTACATTTTGAAGTGGATGTGGGAGGACGCCTTGGAAGCAATTTTGGAGTTGCTGATATATTAATTGTGGGGCATATTAGCAAGACCCACGTTAAAATTATCGCCGTTTTAGCGGCAGGAAACTGCCGCTAAAACGGCGATAATGGGCTTGCTAATATGCGTTATGGAATTCCAATAGAAGCCCAGGTTAGATGTCCTGCACATCTAACCTGGGCTACTATTGGAATTCTATAACGCATATTAGCAAGCCCATTATCGCCGTTTTAGCGGCAGTTTCCTGCCGCTAAAACGGCGATAATTTTAACGTGGGTCTTGCTAATATGCCCCTGTATTTCTAAATGTTCATAAGCTCTGTATTGACCTGGTAAGGCAGCTGGTGTGTATGTGTGAAATGTCTGTGTAGTGCCATCGACTGCAGGAAAGTGAACTCAAGAGTAGAATACTTCTGTTTTGTATGCTTCGTAGGCCTCAACCATGAAGATGACATCTCCCCCTCCAATAGGGAGTCCTTGTTGCAGCAATAGTGTTGTAATGGCATGTCTTCAATTAACAAGAATAATAGCAGCTAGCATCATATTTGATGAATGGAATTCAAAGAAAGGAACATTCTATAGTGGGGTAACCCTTTTAAGGTTCAAGCTTGAACAATCATCATACAAAAATAGTGGTTTCCTATTAAGCTTAGGAGGATTACCCCCAACACCATGGATGTCTCCGTATAAGGTGAAAAAGAGACCTTGGGCATATGCAAGAACTATTCAGGAGACTGTTAGACCTGGCCTTCTTAGCGTGGTTTCCCATCTTTTTGTCTCTACCTCCTGTATTGCTGACTGTGTGCTGGATTTAGTTCATGGTGGTTTAGGTACACAAAAGCAAAAGGAACAAATGATGGACGGAATGCTGAACAATGCAAACATTCACCCCCCAGTCACAAAGATCTGGGTTTAATCCATTGTTCTGATTGATCATTACGCCACCCCAGTTTCTTTTGTTTTTGTCACCCTAAGTGGGAAGAGTATGCCCAGACGTGGGTCCCGTGCTCACTGAGCCACTGGATTCAAGTTAGCCTGGCTGATGAGGAGTGATACCCCGAAACCGGTCATAGGGTGCTTTTTTCCAGTCCAGGGAGGACCTAGTTTGGCAGATCGGGCTGGACTGTTCCCATGAGGAACAGGGCCAAGACTGATTAGAATATGACTGGGTCCAAACTGGGGTGGCTTGGTGAGCAAAAGAACAATGGATTAAACCCAGATCTTTGTGACTCGGGGTGAATGTTTGCATTGTCTAGCATTCCGTCCATCAATTGTTCCTCTTGGGTTATGTACTCTAGGCACTTTGCCGTTGCTGATCAGTGCCAAAGTGCAAGTGCTCCCTGTGTAAATTATGATTGGTTATCCATGATCGGCATATTATATTTACTATTAAGTCCCTAGTAAAGTTCACTGTGGGTGCCTAGGGCCTGTAAATTAAATGGTACTTGTGGAGCTTGCAGCCCTGATTGTACCACCCACACAAGTAGCCTTGCAATTGTGCCTCAGACCTGCCACTGCAGTGTCTGCACACGCAGTTTTTAACTGCCATGTCGACCTGGCAAGAGCACCCACTTGCCATGTCCAAACCTTCCCTCTTCTTACATGGAAGTAACCCCTAAGGTAGGCTCAAGACACCCCCATGGGCGGGGTGCAGTGTATGTGAAAGGTAGGACATGTAGTGGTGTGTTTTACATGTCCTTGTAGTGAAGTACTGTGCATTTTGTTTTTCCCTATTGAAAGGCTATCTCTCACATATGTTATCATTGAAGCTGCCTTGTAACATCTTACAAGTATAATTTTCAATTGGGAATTGATAGAGATTTGTAATTTAGGTTGCCTGAACTGAGAATTTTAAAATAAATATTTTAGTAAAGTTGGTTTTTAAATTGTGTGTTTGAAGATGCCACTTTTAAAAAGTGGGCATTTTCATGTTTTACCATCCTGTGCCTCTGCCTGCCTGTGGAATCAACGTCTGGTTTTAGACTGACAGGGGCTGTTTGCGCATTCACTCCAGACACTCACACAAAGGGAGTTGAGGTGTGCCCTGCATATGCTGACGGGTCTTCCTGGGCTAGAGTGGTGGGAGGAGTTGTCACTAACACCTGAATAGGATGTGGCTGCCTTGCACAATGCTGTCTCCACCCCCTGCTGTCTCCACCCCCTGTAATGTGGCTGGACCAGGCAGGACAGAACTGGTTTTTACTGAGCAAGAGAGACTCTCTTACAAAGACGTCAAAGGGAAAAAGGGGTATAAGTATTAGACCCAAGACCCCGGAAAGGTAGAACACTTCTGAATCAAGAGGAACCTCTGCCAAGAGCTGAAGAAATGTGAGGAGGAGTACTGCCCCTTTGCTGTGTGATGCTTTGTTGGATTGGCCTGCAGTTCCTGCTTCTGCTAGAGAGGACAAAGACTAGACTTTGCTGTGTATCCTGCTTGAGAAGATTCTCCAAGGTCTTGATGTAGAGCTTACCTCCTGTTAAGAAGTCTCAGGCACACAAAGACTTCACCTACAGCATCCCTGAACTCCACTGCTGGGAGTTCCGACCTGCCTTGTGGTGCCAATTCCAGTTTTTGGCCCTTGGAGGTTGTTTTGCTGTTTCGTCTGGAGAAAATCCACGCATTGCGCTTCCAGTGCTGTTTTTCCTGCCGCAAAGTGCCATGCGGCTGAAAAACACATGCATCGCCTAGATGCTCCTGAAAAGATCGGCACAGCACCTGTGTGCGGCCCGAGAGCCTAGATTTTCCAATGCGTTGCACCTGTGCGCCAAGTTCGACACGCTCAGACCCGAGCCACCTGGAATTCGACGCATTGCTTACCCTTACTGCCCGGACTCAACACAACACTTCTCCTGCGTTCAGCAGAACTGACGCATCGCCTGCCAGCAGACTAAGAAACTGAGACATCCTTGTGTTTTCCAGTGCCTTGCACATCTGCGGCTATTTTCTTTGGTGAAATCTGACACATCCTAAGGTACTTTGTGAAAAACACCCGCATCCATAGTTTTCTATGGGCAGAATTGCTAAAACCTTAAAAAAGTGATCTTTTTATAAATGTATGTTGGATTTATGACGTTTGGGTCTTATTTGGTTTAGATAAAGATACTTTGGGCCATATTATCAAGAACAGGCGATAACATATCGCCGCTTTAGCGGCAGGAAACTGCCGCTAAAGCGGCGATAAGGGGCTTGATAATATGCCCTATAGAATTCCAATAGAAGCCCAGGTTTGATGTCCTTCACACCAGAACCTGGGCTTCTATTGGAATCTATAGGGCATATTATCAAGCCCCTTATCACCGCTTTAGCGGCAATTTCCTGCCGCTAATGTGGCGATAATGTTATCGCCCGTTCTTTATAATATGGCCCTTTATTTTTCTAAACTGGTATGGTGTCCATTTGTAGGGTTTTCACTGTGTTACTGTGTGTTTGGGTACAAATACTTTACACATTGCCTCTGAGATAAGCCGGTCTGCTCGGAGACCTATTAAATAAGCACCTGACCTAGAACGTTGGGGATGCCATGAATTAAGTAGGAGTGTGTATCTAGACAACATAAACTTCAGAATATGAGAACTCGGTTCACACATATCATCAGGAAATGTTGGCCTAATTCCTTGCTAGATCACAGTACCCCATCTGAAGCCCTAACCTTATTAGGGTACCAGATGGTATCAGCAACCTCGAACATGACCATGCTTAATTCCCCAAGGAAGTTGTGCATACAGATCTACCCTATCGTTGTTTACTTTTGCATGCCCAAGGTAAACACAAGAAAGATACAAATTGGCTTTTCAAACATTTATTGAAACAATCATATTGTATAAAAAGAGTGTGATGCAATTATTAGGCAGAAGAAGCAAAGCATTGTAACCAGCATTAGAAGATTGGTGAAAAAGATAAACAGTTCAAACATTATAACATTAGTATATGATTATATTCCTACCTAGCACTATTCTATACAATCAAGAGTATAGTGGGAGAACCCTCTGCCAGATTCCTTGGGATAGCCTAACCCCCCCATACCCGAGTGTGCTGTATCAGTTCATATAATGAAAGCACTGTTCAAATCGCACTGTGTCAAAGGTGCAGAGCTGATGCGATGGTGTCTGGAGCTTTAGAGCTGTCTCCAACCAGACAACAAAATGCAAGGGCATCATGTGCCTAGCCTTGGACAGAGTGTACAAGCAACATGATGATAATGCTTACTAAGAAATAAACTGTATGCAGAATTGTTTCTCAATACATTATTGTGAAAGTGTAGAACTTTTAAAAAGTCACCATTAGAAAAGGATGTCAAGCTAAAATGGAGACTAAGAGTGGGCCATGTTGCGTCCCACAACAACTTTTCTCCACCTCTCCCTCACTTTCTATGCACCTTGACCTCAGCCACATATAATTTTGGATATAAAAATATGCATTAACTGTGTGTGAAGTACAGTCATTGTATTGTCCCACTTACCACCAATTTATGTGACCCTAACTCTGCCAAATGTAGCATATTGTTTCTAATCATAGACCTGCTTCAGTCATAGATGTAAACTAATATATAGGTCCATGTTGAATCCAGTAGAGCCCAGTGATAACTAATCAATTTCTGTCTTACTGGTTTTCCAGTATGCTTCTGGAGAAAGTTGTCACCAACCGATACATGGGATATTGTGGACTCTAATCAGCAAATAATATAAATTTGAGATATTTGGATATTTTTAACAATCTATTAGAAGCAGGGGATGAATGTCACTTGGCTATGCTGAGCCTTCTGGACCTCTGAATCCACCAGCTAGAATATATAAGCAGGAGACACAAGTACCACCTTAACCTGGCGTTTTTCTATCAAAACCAAAAAGTACAATTAGTCAGATAGGGACCTTTCAACTAACACATTTTTTTGATCTGTCTGTTCCCTGAGGCTCAACATTTTTTCATGTATATTTAATGTCTAAAGGAAGCACCTGTAAATAAAATAGTAATTTACTTAACCTTTATTTAAAATCCTATGCAAACATCACCCACACTCTACATACGATAAGTGGGAACTACGCCCAAAATGACAATCTTGTTGGGTGTCTCTCTAAAATTGAAGAATGGAGACCTTAAGGTTAGTTCCAACTAAACGGTTCTAAGCCAGAAGTCATCTTTTTGTGCTCCTCAGTGCTTCGACAAAAGGACATATTTCAGGCTCATTCCCAGATTTTACAATTAGGTATTTATCTTGTTGCACAAAAAAAATCTATATGTTTGTGGTATCTTTTGTGATCTTTGTAACGGCCATGGGTGTTCAAAAGTAAACATTTTCATGTCTCATTTAAAGCTAGTGATTGGTCTGGTTCTTTCTGATTGGTGGTCCATGTTTGCCAAATCTTTAAGGAGAAAAGCTTGATAATGTACAACTGACTGCTAGCCCACAAAATAGGAGTCCTCTGCTTAACACGTAGCAGAAATTCACCTGCAGGCAATTGTTAGAACAGTGCTTACAGACGGGTAGCCATAAAGAGGGCTGTACAGGTCTGAAAACCACTTTGGCTGTCGCTTAACACCAGGTGCCTGTGCCATTCTAACAACATTAACCAGATTGATAAGCACCAAGGCTAAATTTGGCTCATTGACATGGCCTGACTGAAGAAGATGGCGGGTGTGTAGTAGAGAGGCTCCCATACCACCGCCTAAACAATGCCGAACATTGTGCACCAATTCCAAAAGAAAAGCACCCCTTTGCTGAAAGATGGAGTGTGATGCCTAGAGAGCGCCCTGGACCCCTCCCACCCCAAGATCCCAGTGGATGGCGTGGGTAAGTGGACGGCAGTTTCGAGATGGTGGAGAGATTTTGAGTCACGGCCTATGGGTCACAGTGACTGGTGGTAGGTGACAGCTGCAGGAGCGGCTATTGGGGTCACGTAGAGGCAGCTTGGACCCCAGTAGCAGAAAAGTGTGACGGTTCCCTGGTAATTGAGGGAAGAGCAGGGGGCCACCTTGACAGGCCAGGTCTGTGTTTAACGGCCCTACTGAGCTGGTTTGGGTGTATCATACAGCACAACACCAAGTGAAAACAGATAGTGCCCGGAGCAAAAGGTGAACAGAGAGACTGAGGTGAGGACAAGGCCACAAGAAGCTCTGGAGATGGTTTGCCAAGTTGAAGCCCGCAGGATCACAGTGAGTGGGTGCGGTCAGCGGTGGTGACACCAGACCCCAACACCTCACTGAAAAGGAGGGAGAAGGGAGGTACTGGGCTTCTTACACACATTTAGCACCTCCTTATTTGACCACAGAAAAATTTGTAACAGCTACCCTACTTTATGCACCAGAGGAAGAAGTGTATGTGGATGGTAAACAAAGCCCGGCTGAATTGGAGAAGGAACTGCAGGAGAAAGTGCCTGAGAGGGCTGTGACGTGGAGAGGCCTGTGAAGTGGGCCATCTGAGTAGCCAGAGACTAGACCTGAACTATCTGCAGGCCGCTAGGGGAGAAGCTCTGGGGGATGAGCGCTGCCCTACTGGTGAAATACTGACATGATCCTAAGCAACAAAGGACCTGACCGCAACCTTCAAACAATGGCAGGGGAAACAGTAAAAAGAAAACCTCTATAAAGAACATGCTTCAACAACCTGCGAAAATGCCAACTTGGCCTAAGACTTCTATCACTCAAATTTGATCTCACGAATCTCAGTCATTCCACTCACGGATGGCTGTGCACATTATTACGAGGCATTTGGACTCACGCGTTCCCGTTTGAAGACTATTCACTTTTATAATTTCACGTATGTTCACCCCTTCACTTTCTTCTTCTTCCTCCATCGTCCTTTGGCAGTACATTTTGCTGGGATGTGTCTTTTGGACTTCCATTTATGGTGGGAGCCTACTCCATCTTGTGCATGACATTTGGTTGTTTCTTTGAGGTGGATCATCACACAACTGAATGTATTTTATATGTGTACTCCTGTCTCACGAGGAAGTACATGAGTTTGTTTATGTGTTTGTATTTACACAGCCTTGAAAAAGTTGCGGGACTAATTCCCATGTCTGCGACGAAACACGTGTCGGCTGTTGGCTGTTTTGCTGTTTGAAGATCTACAGAATAAAAGGAGAAAAAAAGCCAGAGAGAATCTGAATTATTTTGTATAAATTGTGCTTATTTCATGCACTGTTGAACCGTTCTCACAAATCTGCGACGTGTGCTGGGGAGTGTTATTGCATTCTGTTGGCTTAGGCCGAAAAATTTGGGGAGGTTTGTGGTTCTCCTCACCTTGCAGCACCGTCATCTAAAATAAGCAACTTCAGGATAAATTTTGTGTGGCTTTCTCCTGAGTGGCACCAGTGAACCTAGATAACATACCACTTTTCGGCCTTTCCTTGCTCTAAGGTCTACTGCTGCTCCTGTGACCCGTCTCTTAAAGTCTCATTCGCTATCCTCTGCAATATCTTATTTGGTTCACATCAACAGCAAGCACCCAGCCCTGCTCGAGATGCGTTGCAAATGCGTAAAACATAGTTCTCTGGTATGCAAACTGAAACACATTATCTCCATATGTAATAGTAATTCGAGCAAAAGTATCTGGTATGCTATATTTTACTGTGCATGCCTCTTAATAGCACCACCTATAACCCAAACTTAGTCATCATCATTGTATCTTTATTAAATTTTATTTAAAAAAAAAAAACATAAAACTACAGAACATCATCTACAACAGCAACTTAAAAACAATAGCTATAAACATTTTGAAAGTGAAGTGATGTGCATGCTGCCCAGGCAGGTAACAGAGCAGCGAGGCTTCTTAATCAACAATCCAAGATCCCTAAAACACATTTTTAAAAACAAAATGCCTACAAGGAATCCAAAAATAATGCTGCTAGCATAATCAGTTGTAAAATGTACAAAGTACAAGGCTTGCTGTTTGGCAGATGGCAGTGCAACGAGGTCTACGCCTCAAAAATCAAAGAGCGATAGAAAACGCATTTCTAAAGCGAAATACAAAAGTTGAATCCAACAATAATAATAATAGGCAGTAGGGTCAAATCTACGGAGCCAAGTGGTGAGTGAATACTAATCTGCACATGAATACATGCGTAGGATATCCAACAGCGTTGCATCCGTGTAGGCATCAAAAGGCCTTCAAAACCATGGTAGAACTATAGCCTGATAGGTGTCTTTACATTTATAGGTATGTACCATGGCTAGAAAGAAGGGTCAGACAACCATAGCGTATCACAAGATCTAAAATGCTATGGATGTAACTTCGGCCTGAAGGTCCCCCCTTTATTGATTTCCTACGCCTTGCTGCCACTTTAAACAAGCATTTGCAATGCAAACGCCATCCGCTCATAGTATTAAAATGGCGGGTTTTGGCGTTATTTTATTTGGATTCTGGGCAGGCTGCGTCCCTGGCTCGGCTGCGTGCTCTCCCAGTGGGCTGCAGATGCTCACTCCCCATGGTGTCTGCCTGGCTCCCCGCTCCTCCGTTGCCCGTTCAGCCGCTGTCATGCTCGACGCCCGTGCTTGTAAAATGAAAGTATGCATCGCGCGCTGAATGTTGCAGGAATGCATGTTGTCCCTGCAGTAGTAAAAACTCATGAAAGAAAGTAGTGCTTAGAGATTTAAAATGACGTACCGTGTAACAACCGAAGTAAAGGGGCCAGTAGCCATGGGAGGTTAAAAATGAAGACATGACGTACTAAGGAGGGACTATCAAGCTAATTACAGAATCAGAAGCCAGCATTTTCGAAGGACAAAGACACAAGCTAATGAAAAGTATGGGCGGGGAGTGTGCAGGACTTCTCTTCCATACTCTACTACAGTAGATCGCCAGAGCAGCGCTTGCGCACTGGCTCAGGCTCGACCTAAAAAGGGGGACCCAAAATGTTACAGTCCAATATCGCTTATTGACACTACAGTTAAGGTTTTGGATCACGTTGTTTTAAAAAGGCTGTCAAATTGGACCAAAGAGAATAATAATATTGTTGATTCTCAGTATGGGTTTAGGCCTGGTCTGGGCATCACCGAACATTGTCTAAACTTATATCTTCTGGTCCAAAAGTATACAACAGTTTATAAGGGCTCCCTCCTATTAGGATTTATGGATCTATTGTTGGCCTTTGATCAGCTAAACCACTCAAAGTTGTGGTCGTTGTTGTTGTCTCTAGGGGTGGAACAGGCAATTGTCTCCTTTGTGGCAGACATCCATATGGACATGTCGGCGTCAGTTAGATTCAGGGAGAATGGAACTTGAAAAAAAGATTCCCCATATCTAGAGGCGTGAGACAGGGGTGCATTTTGGCCCCCTTTCTATTTTACTTCTGCATTAACCGCTTAGAAGCTGCACTGTTGGAGATCCCCCCTGGGCAGGTTCTCGAGTCCTCTTATATGCAGACGATGCCGTCCTTATGTCAAGGAGGACAATGGGCCATTAGCAGCTTCAGATTCCTGTTAAATTTATGGAGGGCTTGGGCCTTTAAGTGAACACTTTGAAATATTTTTTGTTAGTCATGGGTGCTTAACCTACTAAAAACACGCATCACTATTTCCTCATAGCCAAGGTTTCGCAAGTTCACTCCTTTAACTATTTGGGCATCTTGTTTGACAGTAGGGCCTCTTGGGGTCCTTCTATTCAGTCGAAAAGGCTCACCCTAGCCAGATTGTGTGGAGCCGTTCTGAACTTCAGCCTAAGGGTGGGCAGGAAACCCGTAAATGCACTGCTTCATGTTTATAGGGCTAAGTGTGTCTCTGCCACCTGTTATGGTAGTGATATTTGGGGGTATCGCAATTGCGATCCCATTCAGTCAGAGGAGAATTCGTGAGGAACTTAGCCCCGGATACATTTCGGATGCCATCAAACTTAGCCCCTTATGACTTTGGCTTTTGATATGGTATAAGAGTGAGCCATCTCTTAAGAGGCTGCTTATCCGGGATTGTCTCCCTCTAGTCAATTCAAAAGCAATTTCCTGGTTAAGTTACATCCAGTCTGCATTGTCATCTTTGGACCGCCACAGCTTTTTTGCGCAGTCTGAAGAAATTGTTAAGGCTTACTATTGGTGGGTAAAACTGAATTTCCTGTCCTGGCTTTCTGCTCTTAGGGAGGAGCAGGAATTGGGTAAGACAACTGTTTGAGCGCACTGTTGAACCGTACCTGACCTGGGTTAATAATGTTTACCAATGTCAACTTTTTTCCAGGTTTAGGTTAAATTGCTTCCTCCTATTGTTCAGTTTCCCTAAAAGTTTGCCATTGGATGGCTCTTTAGTTTCTTGTGAATGTGACGAAGTCTCAGTTCCATCTATGACACCCTGCCAAGGAAAAGAATTTTTGGTCCCCATCTTGAGAGAGGTCCAGTTTCAACAAGTAAGGTCAGAAATGGTATTCCTCTCTATGTTGGGTGAGATGCGCACCAGTATAAATATGGGTCACTTTCTAAGTAGCATTATCAAAATTCACAGAGCCTGGCCTTAATCTGTATTTTAATGTGACAAACACATGAAGCAATTGCGTCTGAATGATCGCTCATGTTTTATGGACTCCGTATAATGTATTTTATCTATTTGTGAATGGATTTGTATTCCTCATGTTTTTTAATCTGTTTTTTAGGTCTCGCCTAGCGTTGCAGCGCATGCGCTGCTCGCTCGGCGAGAGATATTGTGGATGAGGGGTTTTCAGAAGGGGACTCGAAGCCCAGCCCCTCATTTTCATTGGCTTGCGTCACCGTTTATGCTAAACGGAGGCCTGCCATTGGAAATGGGGTATTTTTGTTGCCGCCGGCTCGTCTGCTTTGCGGCTGTCGCAAAGCAATTTCTTATCTTTATTAGGAGGCCATCTGTTTTCACTCAGCCGCGTGTTTATTTTTGCATCGCGCTGTCACTTAAAGTGAAAGTGAAAACGCGATGCAAATATAAACACGCGACTGAGTGAAAACAGATGGCCTCCTAATAAAGATAAGAAATTGCATTGAACATGACAATGAAAATAACTTCTCTTTGTTTTCCACATGTAGGCACTGGAGGTAACTGCACCTGCAAATCTTATGAGAGAACAGAATTTGCAATCTTACAGTTATCGACACATTTTAAGGACCTTCTCAAAAATGGTTTGTGTCGGGTTTTCCATTCCCCTCAGGATGAGGCGCTTTTCAATTATAACGGTGTCCGACCGACTAAGAGCCCATGATGAATCCATGGGTGACAGAAAGAGGGCAACTCAAAGTTGCCTCTTTTCAGGGGGTGGGGGGGAGGGGGCACACTCCTGGAATATCTGGATGCCATGCATTGCGATGAGCAGGCAGTTGTCATTCCGTTAAAAGATGTGCTTGACAACAGGACGTGATGAATGCGACACGATTGGTGAACGTGTTGTGGGTTCGTCTTCCCATTCGAATTACAGACGCCATCAGCAGGTTTATTCTGCTTGGGACGCACTTGGCAGTCGGAAAATACACCAAGCAGGTTACATTGAATAGCCCGTCTCTCCCACACAGAGATGTTCTGTTTCCTTTCATTTTTAAATGCCTAGCATGGGATTTTCCACAGACGCATGGAAAGAAGCCAGCGGGAATTGTCGGTTCCCTGGGCTGAAAGCGGATAGGGTGGGTTGATAGGGGAGGCGGGTTACACAGTGCACGGCATATCACTTTCCGTAGGTGCTCTGTCTTCACGCGGGAAAGACGCTGGTGCTAGGGTTTGTTTTATGTGGGTATCTGTTCGCCTTCCATTCTTCCTTGCCAACCCTTGATTTCTGCCATTTACCTGCTACTGTGTTTGTGTCTTAACTTCCCATTTCCCTCGCTCTCCAATTACTGCTCCCCCATATTTTCTATCCTTTGGCACCCTCTGACTTTAATTTATTTTCTTTTTTTCTCACAAATCCATCAGCTGTAGTTTCTTTGGCGCCTGTGCCTTCCTGTTCCGTTCCTCTGCCGCCTCTTCTTTAACATAATTTAAGTATTATTTGACTGCTACATGGTATTTAAAAAAAAAAAAAAAACTTAATTCCAGGACATGGCCTCACAATCGTGGAGCGATCCTGTGGATGGTGCATGGTGTGTTACTGAAACTATCGACTCACTGGGATGCTCACAATACCAGTGCTTAATTTGTGCCAGTGGTTTTTGCGATGAGCAGGCAGTCGTCATTCCGGTAAAAGATGTGCTTGACAACAGGACGTGATGAATGCGACACGATTGGTGAACGTGTTGTGGGTTCGTCTTCTCATTCGAATTACAGACGCCATCAGCAGGTTTATTCTGCTTGGGACACACTTGGCAGTCGGAAAATACACCAAGCAGGTTACATTGAATAGCCCGTCTCTCCCAAACAGAGATGTTCTGTTTCCTTTCATTTTTAAATGCCTAGCATGGGATTTTCCACAGACGCGTGGAAAGAAGCCAGCGGGAATTGTCGGTTCCCTGGGCTGAAAGCGGATAGGGTGGGTTGATAGGGGAGGCGGGTTACACAGTGCACGGCTGATCACTTTCCGTAGGTGCTCTGGCTTCACGTGGGAAAGACGCTGGTGCTAGGGTTTGTTTTATGTGGGTGTCTTTGTTCGCCTTCCATTCTTCCTTGCCAACCCTTGATTTCTGCTGTTTACCTGCTACTGTGTTTGTGTCTTAACTTCCCATTTCCCTCGCTCTCCAATTACTGCTCCCCCATATTTTCTATCCTTTGGCACCCTCCGACTTTCATTTATTTTCTTTTTTCCCCCCCACAAATCCATCAGCTGTAGTTTCTTTGGCGCTTGTGCCTTCCTGCTCCGTTCCTCTGCCGCCTCTTCTTTAACATAATTTAAGTATTAATTGACTGTTACATGGTATTTAAAAAAAAAAAAAAAACTTAATTCCAGGACATGGCCTCACAATCGTGGAGCGATCCTGTGGATGGTGCATGGTGTGCTACTGAAACTATCGACTCACTGGGATGCTCACAATACCAGTGCTTAATTAATTTGTGCCAGTGGTTTCCGGTGCTCAGCACGGACACCTAATTGTCAGAACAGGTGCTTGTGGCAGTTTGCCTCAAGGGGGCTCTGTCTGGCTAATTTAGAGATGACCAGAACACAATTATTAATTCAGTATACACTAAAAATGACTATTACCTGCCACCCAAGCCATTCTTCTAGGTTTGGGGGCCAGTGCTTAATTTGTAAAAACATAAGTGCCAGGGCCCTTGTCTGGAGGCTGCTGCAGCTCGCACCACCCATAGCACCTACCAACGCTGCCTGTGACGGTACCTACACAACTACTAACCATCACACTGTTACAACTGAGGCAATTCAGACTGTTAGAGGCCCCAAAAGCTAAAAGAAGGGTATGGGCGACATGCATTAGTTCTTTTCAATTATTAAACAACTGTTTGCCCTACTCATCTCCAAATTACACAAACAGCTGGCAGCTGTAACAAGTGCGGGTGTTGACAATTAAGTGCCGGTACCGAGCACCGGAAACCACCGGCTCAAATTAAGCACTGCCTGAAATAGTCCGAATTGTCACACTTGTAGGAGTGTGATGGTTAGTAGTTGTGTTGTTACTATCATTGGCAGCAGGGCAGGGACAATGTGTGGCGCAAGTTGAAGTGGCCTCCTGACAAGAGCCCTGGCACTTTTTTTTCTTACAAATTAAGCACTGCACAATGCTCACAATTCACCTGCCCCTTCAAAAGCAGCCCTACCTGCTGCGGCGTGACTATTGTCAGTTAGCAGGTGTTTCAACCACGCCACACCTGTGCTCATGTCGCTGCAGTGGCTTCCAGTGGCAGTGAGATGGACCGGTAAAACAGCTTGCCTAGGGCACAAAATCTTACACCCTGCCCCCTACCTAACTCCCACCTACTGTCTGCTGCAGATCTTGAAAATCTCAGTTGGCCGCTGCTCTCCCCTAAGTATTGATTGGCAGATTTACAAGGCCCTTACGCCACTTTTGCGTCACTTTTCCCATGTTAAAAGTGACGTAAAAGTGGCGCAAGGGCCTTGTAAATCTGCCCCTGAGTCTTTTCTCTTGAGCCCCCTACATTAAAAAACAGCACACCATGAATCAATCCTTCTCCGGCCTGGCTCCCATTATTTGGAACTCTCCACCTGTATTGACCCTCCCACTCTACCTTCAAGGGAGAATGTCTTCTCTTCAGACGTCACACAGCTTTTCCACCTTAAGTTCTTCTGCCTACCTGGTCTCAACACCTACACATGTACCTTGCCTCTACGGAGACATGCTTCGTTGCCCATATCTCCGTTGCAAATACTTCAGTTAATCAGTATCTGTGAATAATCTATATACTCCCTTCTTATGACTTTTTTAACGAAAGTGTCAATTTAATTTCTATATTAACCTGCGTTTTTCAATTTCCTGAGTACTTTGTTGTTTTTATATTTAGCACTATAAATGCATATTGGTTTCATGCTCAATACGGAAAGGGCACTGTTGTTGCACCAAGGATATTGTGCTGCATAACTAAAAACTTATAAGGTCCCAAAAGCGAGACCTATTGGCTATGCCAATGCTCTCTGCCCCCCAACACACACTCTTTTTTTAACTTTAATAAGCGCGGCGCCGTCTTCACGGACACCACGCTATGCAATGCAATAGGTGTTGCTTTTGGTATTGTAAATAACAATGCCTTTTAATTTTTTTTAAGGCATTGCCATTTACAATATCAATAGCTCAAATAATGTCATTGCGAGACCTATTGCATTGCAAATGCTTGTTATCTCCTATGGTTATTTAATTAACCGAATAAAGAGATTTTACTACTACATCCCATATTCGCTACAGTGAAATAGCGATGGGGGCACATGCAGGAAGTAACAAATTTAAATTGACATGTTTGCAGACAATGAATGTCATGGTCTCTTTCTCAAAGCCGTTCATTGGTATGGTTTGGTACGGCCAGTGTTTAATTTGAGCCAGTAGTTGTCTGTGGGGGCCGTTGGCACTCATTTTTGGAGACTAGCACTTATTTTTCCTTATTGATGTTCTCACAAAAGAGAGAAAACACACAAAGGGCAAAGATGGAGAAAGAGAAAGAAAAGAAAAGCTGTCACAAAGGAAGGACACAGGGACCAGAGTGAGATAATGGGACAGGGAGTGTCTGGTAGAGGATTAATGAGGCCTGAGATGGATTCCAGACTAGCAACCTTGGTATTCTGTGCGGCGGTGCCAGGTGCAGGATTCTTTAGCACAAAAATGTCCCCTTGCATCCAAAATGGATGCGAAGATGCATTTTGTGCTAAATGCACGGAGCACGAGAAGCACGTGTGAGCAATCGCTCGCTCTCGCTAAATGTTCCTTTGGAGAAGGATTTCCCTCCAACTTACTACCGGCATTTAGCACTATTTTCTTAGTGCAAAATGCACCCTTGCATCCAAAATGGCCTTGAAACTGCATTTTGCACTAAGAAAAAGAGGTAAATGCAGCTGGACACGAATAGCGAGTGCAAGCGGTCGCTCGCGGTCACTAAATATGCTTTTGCGGTAGGATTTTTTCCCTTAAATTACTCTTAATTACGCAAGCAGGAGTAATCGCATAATTATCAGTAATTCCCGTCAAAGAGTAACGCAGAATTATCAATATTACTCTGATTACTCCAGCGTAATCGAAATTGTGCCCAGGCCAAATGCTGGCAGAAATCCTAACTTGCCTAAAGAACTGGAACCAGACTTTTTCTCATGGAAAGAATGGATGGCCATTGTAAAAAGTACCCGCTAAATTGCTCTATCAAACAGTAGTCCTCCCCATCACACAAGGCTTACTACAGCAACCTTAATCTCGGCTAAAGAAATTCACATGGGCAGAGAGGAAAGCTAGAATAAAACAAGCCACAATGTATCTGCCAGCAGAGAAAAGAGGACTAGCAGCTCCGCACTTAACATATTATTGTCAAAGATTGCGGCTTAGATTTCTCATGAGTGGAGAAAGGAAAACACTGGTGTTGGATAGATTACTTGATAGCTGGTAAGCCACTATGGAGTGGCCAGTGGCTGTGGAAGAAACACAGAAGCTGGGGTCTACGCTCCTTGCCAATAACTAGGGCAACGCTAGGCGCATGGGACAAGGTAGCAACAGCAAGGGGGCTTACATCATTCCCGTCTCCATTCATGCTGCTGACACAACATGGATTTCACCTCTGGTACATGGGGAGAATGTACATCCTGCTAGAGAAGAGGTCCATGTTTGTGGGTTCCCTCTTCCATGCAGGGCAAACTAAATCATTTGACAGCCTTGAAAGGGTGCCTGGCCTTAGGCAGCAAGAGAGGTTCCTCTACCATCAGGTGCGTCACTGGGTACTGCAACTACAGATTGTGATTGTATAGCGCTTACTACCCCTGGCAAGGCGTCGAAGCGCTTTTTGGCGAGTAGCCCGGTACTCCGTAACCCAAAGAGGATTAGTGATGAATCAGTATAGGGAGATATGAAATTAATTTGAGTGGTGAACATGTGAGTTTGTTATTTGGATTGAAACAGGATAGTGGAGGGATAGAAGAGGGAAGGTTTAGTATTTATATAGCACTTACTACCCATGATGAGGTGTCAAAGCACTTTCAGATGGACAGGAGCTTCAAGGGACCTCACAAATTTTGAAAAGTGGATTACGAGGGGCGACCCAGAGAAGCACCTGCTCTTCTCCATGTACAAACTCCTGATTAATAGCCACCAGGTCGAAAAGTCTGCTGCCCAGAAACGATAGGAAAAGGAGCTGGGCAGGCCATGCTCAGACAAGGAATGGGGACACATCTGTGGGCGAGCACAGTAAAC
This sequence comes from Calotriton arnoldi, assembly GCA_963921515.1. Taxonomy (NCBI): domain Eukaryota; kingdom Metazoa; phylum Chordata; class Amphibia; order Caudata; family Salamandridae; genus Calotriton; species Calotriton arnoldi. The sequence goes on from CAWUFW010003319.1 coordinate 1,495,107, forward strand.
AATGGGATGCGCCAAAGGAAAATAAATATTTTATAAGATTGTTATTGGTACCTAACCCTGACCAAGTTGTATGAATGGGATGCGACTAAAGGACAGGACAGCTGGAGGGGCTGCACCGAAGCTGGGACCTTAACCCACATCGTGTTTAAAGCACAAGTGCGGACTGGCGAGTAGGGAGCATCCCAGGAGAAGGCCTCGTGCAACATAAAGCCGGCCGATTGAGCCACATGAAACCTGCAGAGAGGATACCCTCTGGGGAGATTCGTGCGCTATACAAATCAACATGACAAGTTGGGATGGTAGGGGGATGTTATGTTATGGTGAGTTTTTCTATTTTTCTTTTTTTCCACGTGAAAGATGACTATTGATGCGAGCCTCGCCGGCCGTAAGATGTAGGCGAGAGTACGTGTAAGCATTATATAGCAAAAAAAAAGCTAAATAAAGTATCTCACTCCACATAAGCCCTGCCAGCTGGTGCCAGAGGAGCACCTGCATTGGGAGCCTACGATGCCTTTTTAAATACATGATCTGCATGTTCTGTTCCTTTTCGCCCCAAATGGAACGGAATAAGTTTACAATGAATTTAACATTCAATTTTTTTTATTACATGTATTCGCTGCATTCTAGTCCGTAGGTTGGTTTTTAAGATGAAATCCGTAAATTCCGTTGTCCATAAATGAAAAGACACCCATTACTGCTCCGATGTGCCTTCCTGGTTTGTGGGGTCTATTTTACGCCTAGATCGTGGAGTACTTCTATAGCTTCCTTTATTATCTACAATAAAAGATAAAACAAATGTTATGCAGCACAACTGTAAAATGGCGCGCAGGCATGGTAATTACATTAATACACCTAGACACTACTGCTAAAGGCGTTTGCTATTCTACTGGGCTTTGCATCGAGCACATGTTTACATTCACGTAACCATAACTGGCGGTGTGACAACATCTGCCAAGTATCACAGGTCTTATACAAGGTTAACAGATTTCACACACAAGTCGCTAAGTCTTCCAAGCTTCAACGGGATCAGCAGAAAAAGATGCCCATATCAACCACATTTAGTTACATTGAAATTCCCAGTGCTTTCAGATGCCAACAAAAAAAAAAGAACATGCACCTTAAAAAAACCTCATAGCCACAAACCATAATTCAATACTTGTCTAGCTACGTGTATATCTGTTAGACTAGTCTACACATGGCGGGAATGACCATTCTGCCCCTCTGGCATTTCCCTGGTGGGCTGTCAGTTAGGAGGCTTGTCCCAGAGCAAGATGGGCTGTACCGCATACATTACTTACCAGTAAACTTCATTACCCCAATGTAGGAAAGTGCCTCTTTTTGACATGGGTAGCCACCCACTTTTTACCTGCTGCCTGATGTAATTTCGAAATATAAGTGCACTGGGTCTCTGCTAACCAGGTCCCCAGTGCCAGATCTCTTCCCTAAAACTGCACAACGATTGGCACACCTTCAGCCACCACTGTAGGTCCCTAGTAAATGGTACCCTGGTACCTAGGGCATGGGTACTGAAGAGGGGCCTCTGGGGCTGCAGCAAAAATTGTGCCACCCCAGAGATCCCTCACCAAGACCATGCAGACTGCCACTGCAGGCTGAGTGTCTTGGTGCAGAGAAAACTGAACCATGTGTACCATGCCCAAATACACTGCATGAGGTATAGGTAAGTCACCCCTACTGCAGGCCTTACAGACCTAAGACAAGGTGCACTATATCCCATGTTTGGAAATATCTGCATGAGCAGACATAACCCTACAATATCTAAGTCCATTCTTAGATAATGTAAGTGCACAAGGAAGCCATAGAGAGTACATGGCCTGGATACTTGTCATTACAAGTTTCCTAGTTCCATGATGGCTTCACTGTACCCTAAGATGTTTGGTATCAAACATCTTGTCTTAATAAATCCACACTGATGCCAGTGAGGGATTTATTAATAGATGCACACAGGAAACCCTTTTAGACGGTCCCCTGAAAACCTACCAAGCACGGGTGTGGCCTCTGACTAGTCTTAGCCAGCCTGCCACAACCAGACTTGTTTCTGACCTCCTGGGGTGACAGCCAGCACTCTCAGGGGCCAGAAACAAAGCCTGCTCTGGGCAAATGTGCTTCACACCTCCTTCAGGCCAGGATGGCCTTCCAGAGCGGAAGCTTCAAAGGAGATGCCACCTTTAAAATGCAATCCAGGCATCTCCAGATAGTGGAGGATGCCAAACCCCCTTTCCTGCTCCACATTTGGCGCAAGGACAGATGGGAAAAATTCTTAAATTAGGAGGTGTGCCCACATTCAGGCAGCATCACCCCTAAGGTGGGGCAGGTGATGTAGATACCATTTTTCCAATTCCTCCATCTTGGGATGGCAGGAATCAACCAATCAGGGCTAGGGTAGTTCCCCTTCCCACAGGAAGTGGTCACTTAGAGGGTGTAGACATCCTTAAAGGTAGGTAGCCAATTGACTACTACCTGTCTCCCCCTTTAAGACCCCTAAAGTTAGCATTTAGGTAGCATCCCTGGCCCCTGAACCTTAATTTCGACTGACCTAAGAATAGCAATGGACAACTAAAAGCTGCTGACCTGAGAACCGACAACCTACTGCAGACAATTGACGCTAAACCCTGCCGGCTGCTTCCTGGACTCAATCCTCATGGCCTGCTGTCTCGTCCTACAACTGTGAGGCCTCCAAGAACCCCAGAGCACCTCCAGCCTTCGACAAATTGATGAGAACCTCCCTTGGAGTAGAGGAGCTACTCCCCTGCAGCCTGCAGGCACCGAATCACGAAGACCGGTTTACCAATCTGCTGCTTCCTTGCGACTCCACTTTAGCACTCAAGCAAGAAGAGGTACATCAGCTCTGAAGGGTCAGATCTGTCCCCCCACCAAGTGAAAGGACACCATGACCTACCAGAGCCATGCCATGCCAATGCCCGTGATACCGGACCCCCTACACCAAAGACCGAGAAGAAACAGTCCCATCTGGACTCCAACAACACAGCATGCAGACACCCGACGAGGGACTCCGAGACCCTTGAGACGCACTCTGTGAGTGGGTCAGCTGCCATGGAATCGCCTCTGCAATATGTCTGCCCCTGACTGCGAGGACCATCTTGATGTACAATGCTTGGCTGCCCTATTTGCTCTGCACCCAGCCTGCCCGGCCTGGGTAACGACAAACCAGCTGTGCTCCCGTGGACCTGAGGCCCTTGCAACCTGCTCCCTTGAGTGGGACGCCTCCAGACTTACCTTTAAATCCAGCTGTGTGGTGTGTTTTCAGGTGGCCCCCTTCTTTGTAGCGAGCCTGCTACCAACGACCTCAGCACCCTGCTCCTGGCCATATCCGGGACGCTCCCGAACTTCTGCTGCTGGAACATTGGACCTGGCATTGCTACTTACCCGAATCCAGAAGGTGAACCTCGAGAACCCACTGTGTGATTTTCTATGCTTTTTCCTATTTTCTCTCATTGACTTATATTGTGCGTAATTGCGCACAATAGTGATTTCTTGTGCGAACTATAAAAATTCTAAATTCAAAAAGTACTTACCTTAGAACAAAGTTCTTGGTCTGAAAAATTATATAAAAATTGTTGTTATTTTTACAAATTGGTCTCAGATTTATTCTTGAGTGTGCGTCTCATTTATTGCCTCTGTGAATACAACAAATACTTAGCACTATCCTCTGATAAGCCTAACTGATCACTCACACTACCACAAATACAGTATTAGTATTATCCACTTTTACATCTGTATACCCATAGGGGATCCACTGGACTTTCTGCACAGTGCACTTCGTTTTAGCACACTATCTAGAGAGCCAGCTTCCTACATCCCAATAAGGTCCTCCTCGCCCCCTGTCATTACAATATGAGATGGTCATGCCCCCAAACAGGCCTATCTACACGCTAATCTTTCTTTTATTTTGTAAAAATATAGAATAAAGACTTTTCTCTCCCTCCTTCATGCCTGCTAGTAACAAGACCAGACAAGAAATGTAAAACCAGAAGGGAGGGCCGATGACTGGGATGAAGAGAACCTTAATTGGGGTAATGAAGTTTACCCGTACTTAATGGATTAATTACCACCTCGTCCCTGTCATTAGGAGAATTTCACAAGCAACAAAGAACCCGTTTGACACCATCATCTGAAAACAAATAACATTTATTAAACCATACTTATTTCATTGCTGCTTTCACAACACCAACAGCAAAATTATCAGAAGAAGAATGCAACACATCAAGATGATAGCGCTTAACAAAGGTATGATGAGATTGCCATGGGGCCACCCTGCAAATCTCCTGGATTGACAACTCACTGAGTGGAGCATCCCTGGACCTGCACTGGAGGGACTGCACCCAGGGATTTGTAGGCTTGACAGATTGCCTGCCAAACCCATCTGTTGAATGTCGAAGTGGACACATTATTACCCCCTATTGACACTACCAAAAGAAATCAACAGGGAATTGACAAGTTAAAACTCCTTCGTATGGTGCAGGTAACATCCAGAGAGGAAGGCAACTGACAATCATCTTCATCCTGAAAGACTAGCAGAATAACCTCTTGCTGCAAATGAAACCTATAAGACACCTTAGAAACAAAGGTTGGATCCATCCGCAAGAGCACTCTGTCAGGAAGGATCTGCAAATAGGGATATGACATCACCAGAGCACCCAATTCACCTATCCGATGGGCCGAGGTAATGGCCAACAGAAAATCAGTTTTAGCTGACACTCGTATCATGTCTGCCTCATGAAGAGGTTAAAATCCTTGAAGAACTGTAGGTAAGTCCCAGGAAGGAACTATAAACTGGTGGTACCAGTTTTCGTAGCCCAAAATTCGTAACTAAGCGTGCCAATCAAGGGAACAATCATATCCACTTCCCCCTTAAAACCGCGACAAACCTTAACTGTTACACACTGGGTGGCCAAAGTAGCTGGAACCAGATTCTTCAAAAACCCATCTCTCAGAAATTCAAGAATCTGAAAGGGATCTCCTCCAAATATATATATATATATATATATATACATATATATATATATATATACACCTATACCATTCACTGCACACCATTTCACAAAAGATCCCCAGTTCTTTTTTTATAGGAGGAAAGAGTAGACTTCTTATGGGATAGTTGTATTTCAGCTGCCTTATGGCTAGAACAACCCATTTTCTCCAGCGCTAACCATTCAAGAGCCAAGCCGTCAACTTCAGCTGATGGATCTGCCCCAATGGCAATGCTGGAAACTAGAGAGCGGATGGAATGACCGGCAACCTAACAAACCTCCCCCTTGACAACCTGAGTAACAGCAGGAACCAAAGTCAACAAGGCCAAAAGAAGGCAATCATGATCACCAGTACCCTCTCCACCCGAATATTCTGAAGCACCCTGGGGAGGAGGGGAATCGGAGGGAATGCATACAGAAGACCCGGGGCCAGGGAGCCAAGAGAGCATCCACCAACCATACCCAATTACAAACTACTTCCAAACAGAAGGACATTGTAGGGAGAGGCAAAAAGGTCTATCCACGGTACCCCGAAAAGATGGCATAGCTTGTGAAAGACAGGACGAGAGAGGTGGTAGAAAACTGAGGAGAGCAGATTGAGGTTCAAGCTGTCGGCATGAAAATTGAGCTGTCCCTGAATGTAAACTGCCCTCATGGCAATAAGATTGGCCTCGGCCCAAGAAAAAATCGGGTTGGCCAGATGGGTGGGAAGAGAACTTTGTGTCCCCCCCGGTAATTCAGGTAACTCTGTGCCACCTGATTGTCGGTCCAGACCACCTGATTTGTCCCTGGTAACTGTGGTTGGAAAAACTGAACCAACTCCTGAACGGCTGCTAACTCCCTCCTATTGGACAAATGACCCCTGTCCATTAGTGTCCATTGACCCTTTCCTTCAAAAGGCCCCATGGTTGCCCCCAACTCCACAGCCTGGCATCTGTTGTCAGCAAAATTAGAGCAGGGAGCTGAAATGGGACACCCTTCTCTAGATTGGGAGTGTGCAATCACCAAGTCAACTCCTGAATAAGAGTTGGAGGCAGTGGGACCTGTGAATCGTAATTAGCGAGGGACAGATTCCAATGGGCTAACAAATGATTGATGAGAGGTTTGAGGTGTATCGAGCCGAGGGAACCACTGCAGTTGTTGCCGCCATAAGTCCTTGAACTTTCAACCAACACTTGGCTGGGGTTCATGCCAGGGACAACAATGCTCTCAAGTTCTCTTGTAGTGTCTCTATCCTGGGATATGGCAGAAAACCTGCTCCCTTCGGTGTATCGAAAATCTCTCCAATTAACTGCAGCCTTTAAACTGGGGTGAGGCGAGATTTCAATAAGTTCAGTCTGAACCCCAAGTGTTGATGCAGAGCAATGGTATCTATCGCTGCTTGTGCCTTAGGAAGAGAGGAAGCACAGATTGAACAATCATCAAGGTATAGAAATACTGAAACCCCTTGAAGTTGCAAAACCCCCACTGGTGCCAATACCTTGGTGAAGGTCCAGGGAGCTGTTGACAGACTGAATGGCATCACCTGGATCTGATAATGTGCCTCGTTCACTGCAAACCTCAGGAGTTTTTAGCTGATGGGTTGAATTGGAATGTGAAAATAAGCGTCTTCCAAATCCAAAGTTGTCAAAAAGTCACCCATCTAGATGAGGGGAATGATGGGTTGCAGACTGATCATCCAAAATGGGACTAATTTCACAAACATGTTCTTGCCTTCAGATATAGAATAAGTTGAAAAGAACAGTCTGATTTGCAAACCAAGAAGAGACTAGAATAAAGCCCTTTATTCTACTCGGCTGCCAGTGCAGGTACTACTGCCCTCTTGAGGAGTAGTTTCTCCACCGCTGTCAACATTGCATTCCTCTTCTGCATGTCTCTTGATAATGGAGTAACTCGAAACACCTCTTCTGGATGGTGGTTGACAAAAGGAATCCAGTATCCCTGGTGAATGATGGAGAGCACCCATTGATCTGTTATGTACAGGAGCCATTGCGGAAGGTAGAACTGAAGTCTAGCCACGACCTGGCATAGTCACTTCTGACCAGTTCCTTGGGTGTTCTGACCATGTGGTTGGAACTTCTTGGCAAACACGGCTCCCGACCACGAGCGCAGCCTCGAAAGGAACACGAATTGTCCATAGGACCTTGAAAATTGTGCTTGTGAAAAAAAGATTCCTTCCTTTGAAAATTTCTTCTCTTCAGTAGACCTCTGGACCCTAGTATTTAACTCACCCCAAACAGTTTTGGATCCTCAAATGGCAGTTTATTTATCAGAGAACTTATGAGTAGAATCCAGCCGCCATGGCTTCATCCACAGGGACTTGCTCCCCACACTAGCCGCACTTAACATGGATGAAAAAGCCCATAGGCTATCAAAGGTGATGTCCGAGAGAAACTGGGACACTATCTCCATTTGGGTTAAAATAGGGGTTGGATCCCCCTGGTCCTGGACACAATCAAACATTTTCTCAAAGTCCTTCAGTAGGACCTGGAAGGCATATGCTGAGTAAGTGCTGGCATGTATAACAAAATTAGAAGCTCCGTAAGTCCTCTTCAAGGCTGCCCCTAACATTTTTTCAACGAGGTCAGATAAGATTGCTTCCTCTGACGACAAAGAGGAAGAAGAAGCCATGGATGCCAAATTGAATTCACCTTTGGGATCTGGGGATATTGATCATCAAATTGTGCAATTAGATACCTCTTATTCAAAAAACGTGGGATACTCTGCTTATCAATATCCCTCCATTCCTTTGCAATCATCTCCTTAATGATGTAATGTAAAGGAACGCCATCCACAATAGTGGTACTAAATTGTGAATAAAACCCCTCTTCATCTAGGGTTTTAGGATCAAAGCCACATACTTCATGTATATGTGCCATCATTTCTGAAAACAGCTTTCCTTGTACATATTTACCTTTTGGGGAATTATCCAGATCATCATCAGTATTACCCTTCTGCTTTTAAGTTTGTGGCTCATTCATTGTTTAACAGACTTTTATTGGTTTTCAAACAAATAATGAAAGCATACATGTGTCTGCATGGGCAGTGCAATACAGGAACGGACGTGGCAAAATACAGTTTGACTTTAACCAGGAGCAGACCCATGGTCGACCCAGCTAGCCATGATATAATCTTCTCCAGGATCCCCCAGAGACCAATTAATAGACATTCCGCCACTCTCCGTAAAAAATCTTAATGATAATTCAGAGACTTGCCCCTGGAATTGTATTCAACCACAAGAGTCCAACTAGTTTTGTGGTTCATTCATGACAGCTTCAACTGCCGTATTAATTACATCTTGGAGATCCATTTTAGATACCTGCAAAAGCGCATCTCCCCCCAAACACTTACCATGTTTCCTCTTGTGCACAGCTTTTCCCCCCAAGAGCAGCAAAAAGATCCTCCACGCTCTGCATGGCCATAACGTGAGAGAAGAAAAGAAAGCAAATAATGCTAAAGGCACCACTTCCTACTGATAGTTGTTTCTAGGCAACCAAATGTCAGCAACGCGAGATTTGGCTGCATATGAAATAACATGCCGCCTCCCAGCAGTCTCACATACACCAGAAACACCACTGTGGCGCCCAAGTGGTGATTCCTGTTGCAGCACTCGATCGTCCCACCAGCGGACCACACGCAACGTTACGTGTCTCAGCCAAGCACGTGCACGGGGAGCGCATCCATGGGCAAAGCGCTGTAACTCGCATGGTGAGTTAAAAAACAAGAAGAAATAAACAGTGTAAACTCCCCAAAAACCCTAGCATGTCTCCTGCCTCGGATAGGAAACGAAGTACGCATGAAAGAGGGAGGGAGGAGTCTTTATTCTATTTTTTTTTAAATAGAAGAAAGACTAGCGTGTAGATAGGCCCGTCTGGGGGTGAGACTACCTCATATTGTAATGACTGGAACGAGGAGGTCCTATGAGGGGATAATGATACAACCTTGACTCTGTTCTACTCTAGACCTCCAAAAATGTGTGCTAGGGTGGATTGAGGCATCTAGTCCGGCCCTGATTGTACAGCTGTACTTTATACATAACATTTGTGTTCTTTCCTACTGTAAGTGTTTGATTCCTAACTGCCTTTAATACAGCATTACATTTTTAGTGATACGAAATCAGTCCTGCAAATGGAAAACATTTACTCTAGGCACCCATAAATTGGGGGTCAAGGTGTGGCAGAGGAAAATGGATGGAGTCACAAGGGGCAGAGTCATGAAAAGCGGAATCAACATGCATTTATTTTGTAAAACAGAACGAAAGATGACAGTACATCTGTTGTAGCTTGCTTAATTGGTCACGAAGAGGCTGCATTTTAAAATATCTTATGTGGTTAAGGCACCATCTGCAAAGGTCTTTGTGTGCCCAGCAATTTTCAGGGGATAATAATAATGGTAAAATAACACTGGTGATTGGTCCACTTGGAGAGATCTGTGGTCAGCCTAGTAATAGTTTTCACTCATAAAGCAGCATAGAGGGCCAGTGGGCCTGCTGCACACACACCACATCATGTAACAAACAGATCACAGATTTTCATTTTATGTGGAGAGGTCAGTGGGTTACTGCTTTTGATACAGAGATCCTTTTGTTATTCACAGTTAACACAGTTCATAAGCTGCAATCTTTCTAATATACCAAAGAAAGTAATGAACCAGCATCAAGGAGCTGCATGCAAACTGCCACAGATGGGTTTAGACCCTTATTGTTTTTTTCTCAAGCGGTCATTATTCTAAGGTTGTTTAGAAAGGCTTACTTTGAGCAGTATTGCTACAGACAACCCTAACCACTGGTCCATTTTAAATCCTGACTTTGTGTTTCTCCCGACCTTGCTTTTAACATATAATGCCTACCAATAAGGAAGATATGTGACTCCTACACCTTTTAATTCTCCTTGTCTTATGTAACATTTCTTGTACATAGATTTACACACTTTTATACTGTACGCATGTGATGTGAAGTGCTCTGATACCCTACGTTCAGATGAGTAGCACTATTTAAATTGTTATTTGTGTAATTACTCATACAGACAGATACATCTGACATTTTTACAGTGCATCCCCATCTCTTATATACATGGGTTGAACAAAGTCTAAAACCTGCCTCTAAATCATAGTTTCTCTTAAGTACTTGTTAAGTAAAATCAAGCTGCGCTCCAGGCCCCGTCCCTGCAGAGGGTAGCAACATGGGCAGAAGTAACAAAGGGAGGGCTCTGAAGCAACACTGGGGCACAGGTGGGGGTGAAAGCAACACAGAGGTTGCAGGTGGGTTGAAACAACAAAGGAGTCGGGGTGGATGCAACATGGACGGTGCGTGGGGGGGGAGAAATATCATGTAGGGTGGGGGCGCAAGCAACCCAAGGGCGTGGGAAGCAACACGAAGGGCTCAGTGGGAGAAAAGTAAGCGGGTGAGCCACAAGGAGATGGTGGGGAGAAGCACACGGGCGAAAGAGCGGAACACAGAGCGCGGCAGAGGGGGTGTGAGAGAAGCATACAGGGGGGACAGCTGGAAAATGCATGCACTCGTGTGGACTGCTTAAACAAAAAGAAAGAAATGCTTCAAATGTGAGTAGTGAAAGGACACAAGTAATGCGTGCAAGCTCCAGGGGAGGGCCAAACACAAGAAGGAGGACAAAAGCCCACATAAGGTGACAAATGTGAAGCAAGCAATGAGAGTGACAATAAAGCAAACCAATAGTAAGCAATGAGTAGGCTCTAAACCCACTGCAAGCTAACAATAAATCTCACAACAGACAGCAACACGCCCTGTCTAGTAAGCAAGACTTAAAGGGTCCTTCATGGCCTTGCTGCTCAGTACGGAAAGCAGACAAAGTGCAGGCTCTGCTGAATGTATCCCGGTGCCAGTAAATTACACTGGGACAAATTCAGCATATTTCACTGGGGCTAGCCTGGATCAAGCTCAACAGTAGCTGCCAGATGCAAGAACAATTTTAATTCTGGCGTGTTAAAAACCCTTCTTAGATTGCTTTCTTTTCAGAAGTGCGTTTTTTCAAATGACATGCTGCTCCTAGAGTGTAACAGTTGCACTATACAAATCAAACTAATAGTAACCCCTAATTGGCAATGTCAATTGCTTTTGCTTTGTATGTCATTAAGATGTTCATAAACTTGAGCAATACACAGAAGTGGCGCAAATTGGTGGCCTCAGTGGATGTATATCTCCTACACACCTGACATCTTGAAATACCACTGCAAAGGTTCGATGTGTTAGAAAGCACAGATTTATTTGTTATAACAAAAGGTACTTAATCAAAAACAGGATGCAAGGGATTACATTTGTGATGCAAGGTAAAAATCACATTGTAGAAACTGTAAAAATGTGAGCAGAGTTGTTTCTTTGAATAAATTAATTGTTACATGCAATCTTTGTGGCAGGAAAAAGTGTTATACTATTTTCAGTTTTGCTATATTATGGTACACTCAGTTTTTTATCATTGTACTGTAGTAATAATAATTCCATTTATAGAGCGCCTGGTTACACCCAATGGAGTGTCCCCGCGCTAGGATCCAGTCCCCCGAAAAGAGAACTGAGAGCAGCTAAGAAAACCAGAAAAGAAGACATAACAGAGGCCCCAGGAAAGACTCAGATTAGGGTTGGAAGAGCCAGGTTTTTAAACCTTTACGGAAGATGCTCTCAGACGGCTCGGCTCTCAGGGTAAGTGGTAGGGAGTTCCACTTTTTAGCTGCCAGATATCCAAAGGAACGTGCCCCCATTCTAGCCCTTTGGACTCTAGACACTTTGACCAGATGTGCTCTTGTCGACCTCAAATTGCGAACGGGATTATGTGGAGTTAACATGCGGTGTAAATAACTAGGACCTCTTCTCCACAAAATTCGGTGGCAGTAGCACATTGATTTGTAGATGATCCTTTTTTCCACTGTCAACCAGTGGAGGGTATCCAGGGCCGTGGCAGAGGAGGATCTTCTGGGATGGTTTAGGACCAGTTGTGCAGCCGCATTCTGAATGTGTTGCAGTTTATTCAGGCATTTTTTTGCAGCTCCTAAATATAGTATATTGCCATAGTCCATCAGGGATGTGACTAGACCATGTACAAGAGGTTTCCTGCCCGATAGAGGTAGTAAGTCTAGGGTCTTTCTTAGGTCTTTGAGAGCCCGAAGCATTTTCCAACAACCTTCTTGATTTGATTCTCAAAGGAGAGTTTAGGGTCAAACCAGACCCCAAGATTTTTTGTTTCGTCTTTGGGGGATGGGTTGAGCCCAAGGTCTGGGGCCACCATTCTGAGGACCAGATAGAGGGGGCCTTTCCCACGATCAGTACCTCCTTCTTACTGCCGTTCAATTTAAGGCAGTTGTTAGACATCCAGGCGGCAAGCTCTCCTAGACAAGAGGAAAACTGGTTGGCTGCTTCCTCCGAGTCTTGGGATAGGGTGACAATCAGTTGCGTATCGTCCATGTAAGATACGATGGTCACTTTGTATTTACCTAAAACTCCTGCCAAGGGGCCAATGTACAGATTGAAAAGGGTGGGGCTCAGTATCGAGCCCTGTGGGACCCCTTGCAAAAGCGGGATACTTTGGGAAGTATGCGGGTGCTGCGCAACTTGAAAGCTGCGGGCAAGGAGAAAGGAGGTCAGCCAGCGCAAAGCCAAACCCCGATCCCACAGAGCCTTAGCCTCTGAAGGAGCATGTTATGGGAGACAGTGTCGAAGGCTGCACTGAGGTCAAGCAAGACCAGTGCAGCATTATGGCCTTCATCGGCACTCTTTCGCAGGGTTTCCATAGCGAGAAGTAAAGCAGTTTCCGTTGAATGGGCGGCTCGGAAGCCAGATTGTGAGGGATGGGATAAGTTGTTAAGATTGATGTGATTCACCAATTGGGTATTCACTACTTTCTCCGCAATTTTGGCAAAGTAGGGCAGGAGAGAAATAAGGCGTAGGTTATCTGGCAGACCCGGGTCAGCGGAAGGTTTTTTCTTCAATAGGAGGACTATTGCTTATTTCCACTTCAGTGGAACTTCGCCACAGCGAAAGGATAGATCTAAGAGTTGTTGGACATAGGGCAGAATGACATCTAACCCTTGCATCAGGATTTTAGGCGAGGCTGGGTCCGTAGGGGAACCAGATTTGATGCTCAAGGCCAGACTTTTAAGATCATTCAGCACTGGTGATTTGAATTCAGAGAGACCAGTGCCCTCAAAAGGGGTCTCATAAGAGGTGTCGGGATTGATACAGTTACTTGCATCTGATGGGAAAGCGTCATAGATTTATGCTAATTTCGTTGCAAACAAGTCAGCGATATTATTACAGTTCTCCAGTGAGCTAGGAGCGGGGCCACAGTGCGCTCAAGTGTAGATAAAGATTTGAGAATTGAGAAGAGTTCTTTAGAAGAGTTACTAGCCCGCTCTATTTTATCTGTGTAAAAGGTACAGCGTGTTTTCCTGATGAGAACGTGGTATTGTTTTAGCTCATTCTTGTGAGCAGTTTTATTAATTGTGGAAAAGACCTTCCTCCATTGGCGCTCAAGGCGCTTACATGGTTTTTTGGCTACTATCAGGTCTTCATTGAACCAAAGCGTGGAGTTTCTCTGCCTCTGGGTATTGTTGGTGGTCTATGGGGCAATTTCATCTATAGCTCCCAGAATCCATTTTTCAACGTCCGAATTGGCTATGTTGATATCATCTCCAAGTTGGAGATGGGTCTGCAGAAGGGTCTGAGTAAAGCTTTCAGAGTTAAACCTAGACCATTTCCTGCAGGTGATTTTCTGGCTGGTCCTGGCAGGAGGGGGAGGTCTGACGACATGGGTAGAGTAGGCCACCAGATGGTGGTCAGACCACGGGACTCTAATTGGGGTGTCCACTTTGATCTCGGGGAAGTTAGAGAATATAGGGTCTAATATATGAACTAGTTGATGTGTGGGGGAATTAATTTTAAGATGTAGGTTCATAGTATTGAGTTCCTGACATAAGGACTGTGCTTCCACATTCGAGTTGGTATCAAAATGTAAATTAAGATCACCTAAAATTATCAGGTTGTTGTGGCGCAATGCTGGTTGGACCGTATTTTCCACAAGGCTCGTGGTGAATTTGGTTGCAGGACCTGGGGGGCGCTAGATCAGGAACCCGGCTAGAGTATGGTCATCTACAGCAGCTAAGGTGAAACAAGCATTGGCATAGCCAATAGGTCTCGCTTTTGGGACCTTATAAGTATTTAGTTATGCAGCACAATATCCTTACTGCAACAACATTAACTGTTGCATGGCTAAACACTTATAAGGTCCCAAAGGCGAGACCTATTACTATGCCTTTGGGACCTTATAAGTATTTAGTTATGCAGCACAATATCCTTACTGCAACAACATTAACTGTTGCATGGCTAAACACTTATAAGGTCCCAAAGGCGAGACCTATTGGCTATGCCAATGCTTGGCGAAGCGCCTCCTGTGCCAACGCATTAACAAATGCCTGCCCTCTTCTTTAATAAGGGAGAGCGAGAAGCGCGCAAATTAAAATACTTCGTCATCGCAGAGAAGCGCTTTCATGTGCCAACGCATTAACAAATGCCTGCCCTCTTGCACTTCAGCAGCTGATGTGTACAGGCTCAGTACAACAGCCAGGGATGCGTCATCACCTTCCCGAGACCTGCAAAATTAAAGAACACCGAGGCAGAACTACAGACTTCCTTTTGACACTGCAGGAAAGAATTCCAGAAACAGAATGCCCGCATTTCACTTCTGCATGGAACTAAGAAAACAGGGTGTGTGAAGCTTGTAGTCAGTTTGATGAATCAACATGCCTGCCAGATACAGCCAGTTATGTCATCACACATGGGGCACACATGTGCACCGCACGCCGCAGGAAAGGACACATTTAGAACAAATTATCCCAGGCTTTGACACTTTACTGTAACAGATTGGTATTTGTAGGCATCCTTGTCCTTACAGAATTATTTTAGAGACAAGTTAGGAGCGCGCGCGCCTCCCGCTAAAAGTTAAAAAAAAAAAAAAAATTAAAAAGACGCGCAGCCGCCAGACGCGCTCTCTGGTGAGGGAGGGGGAGGAGCGGTGAGGGAGGGGGAGAAAAGCCAGATGGCGCCTCAGCGATACTTAAAGTGTAGTGCCCCTTAAATAATTTTTTTTTTTTAAATAGCCAATAGGTCTCGCTTTTGGGACCTTATAAGTATTTAGTTATGCAGCACAATATCCTTGGGGCAACAACATCAACTGTTGCATGGCTAAACAAAGGCGAGACCTATTGGCTATGCCAATGCTTGTTACGTTTCCCTATGAAAAGGAATTTCGGGCAGCATCCGGAATAGCATCATGGTATAGAAAAATCTACACAAACGTATGGCAAATATTATTTGGCTAATTGTGAAGGCGCCATGTGATGTGTTTACAAGCTAGAGAGAAAGGCAACATTTAAAGTGAGCGTTCAGTGCCGCATGATGACGCATAAATGTACAGCTGTGCACATTCTCATTTCTCTGCACATACTTGTCGCGTGGTTGCTCGGCGGGGTACATGTGGCCGGTGCTTTGCTTTATTCAGCATTGTTGTGCATGTATATAGAAAGCTGTCTCTTCATAACCGTCATGGTAAACCCACAATCACGCCCTTCCCCGGAACAGGCGATTACGTGTGTTCTTTAATGTGTGTTTTACACAGTGCATTAAGACAAGCCGCTGACCTTACTAATGCGCGTTCTCTATTCCCATGCCGATTCCAGTTAAGTGAGCATTCTCCACATTAAATGCACTCGCAAAGTAAACAAATGTGTCCCCTGGCACAAGCCTACTGTGCTAAGGGGCTTTTATGGCTCAGTCGAGAGCACAGCAAGTATTACCTCAGGGCGGGGCGGCCATAAACTAAGCCCTGGGAGTCAGCGCGACCTCGGCCACTTTCGAAATGTCAACATACGTCAGGCTGGGAAGCAGCGTGCCCTGGAGGTCTGGCGCGCGTGATGACGGAGCCACTGCAAAATGCATGCGTTTTAATTGCAGGGCAGATGTTGATCCGCCCCACCATCCACCCCCAAAAAGCTAGTCTCTTAAGAGGGAACGTGGGCAGAGCGCTGCGCTCTAGAGAAAAAAGTGTCAAATTCTAGAGTACTGCACTGTACAAAAAAAATCTCAAATTGACCTGTTGGACAGTGAAAATAATGATTAATCGGGATCAAATGTTATTTAAGAACGTTCAGCAATGACCAGTGACGCTTCAAATGTCACGTTGAATTGAAAAAAATCCTATTAAGCAAACCCATGGAATGATTCTTTGTATGTTTCAAACAATCAAAAGGTCTAAAATTGAATAAAACCAAAACATCACCTTGCTCCTATTATGGGGTAAGAGTGACAACAAGTAATTTTCGATTTAGTACTGTAGGGGGCACCTTAATAATGATTTTTTTTTCTTATTGATGTTAAATGCTCAATACGTTTTAGTGCACTAGTCTAATAATTTGTGGTAACGCGGTAGCTAGGTTCCGACGAAGCATTCTTCAAATAAGATGCCGCAGCAGAATTTATATTGACCAATTAAGTATCAGTAAATTGTTACTTAGACCCGGTAGCCAGTTAATATATATTGACTGTAGAAAATGCAGAGATGCGCTGCTTGCTCGCTTGAAAGCGCCCGGAAGCAGTATATTGTTCTGTGGGTGGAGCGGTGGCCTGCTAGGAGGGAGAATCAAGGTGCAATATGGTCTGATTAAAGACCCAACCCACAGGAAGTGTTCAGTTGCCGCCTTGCTCGTGGGATAAAGGGTTACTTAATTCCTTTATTAGTCGCGTAGGGAAATTACTCGGCCATAATAAGTTGTGGCATGATTGAAAGAAGTGACTTTCTTAACTCTTGGTAACCCAGGGCGAATGTACTTTTTAGTTGGTGTGATCTGACAATCCGACCTGGTTTTCAGTGACTGAAGGTGCAGCTTTTTAATTGATAATGTTCGATTTGGATTATATATGGGCACTAACAGAAATTGGTTGGTACAAAAGAAGAAACAACAAGGGAGACCGAGAAGCGCGCGCGCCTCGCGCTAAAAGTTAAAAAAAAAAGACGCGCGGCCGCGAGACACGCTCTCTGGTGAGGGAGGGGGAGGAGCGGGTGAGGGAGGGGGAGGAAAGCCAGATGGCGCCTCAGCGATGCGAGGAATGGATGGCAGCTGTGCGCGTGCACGCCATCGTGAACGCAAGCTGGAGGCCAGCAAAAGCCACTGGGTTAGCACTTTCAAAACCCATTTACTAAATCTCTCGCCGAGAGCAGCGCAAGCGCTGGCTCAGGCGAGACCTAAAAAATGGCCTCACAATCTTCAATATTCGCTGCCTTGATAGTGCATGTAAGGGAGAGTTTATAGATAATGGCTATCCCTCCTCCTCTCTTTACGGGGAGGTCATGCCTTAAGATTCCGTATTCTTGAAGTATAAGGAATCTAGTATCTCAGGGGATATGAGGACTCATTCAGCCAGGTTTCTGTCAGAAGCATGGCATCAGGCTGTTTTTCTTCGAGACATTCATAGATTTCATCTTGGTCTTGCGTTCTAGCTGATCTTGTCCAGAACGCTCCCCCTCTACTTAAGGCAGGGGAATGCAAGCACGCAGCGATTGAAAGTATTTGATGTGTGTGTGACGGTTCACATTATTTTAAAATTGAAACGGGATTGAACCAGAACACTGCCGAGCACAATTGTGTAGTGACTGGTTTTCTCGAGATTGATTTTTAAACTTGTTATGGTGATTTTAATCCTGCCTAGAAACGTGACAGTGAGCACTGTTTAGAGTGCCAGGAATATTGCTTTTAACATTTTCTGCTGCTAAAATTTAGCTTTAATCACCCATTGCACATTTTGCACGTCCGCCGACCAGGGTGAGCTGGTGTACTTCCGCCTGTCAGAGCGGGTCACCTAACGCACGCCATCTTGGTCAGCGTTCTAGCTGATCTTGTCCAGAACGCTCCCCCTCTACTTAAGGCAGGGGAATGCAAGCGCGCAGCGGGCGTGCCGCTGGCGTGCCAGTGGCGCGCCAGAGGCAAGCCCGTCTGCGCCCGTCCGCGCATCGACCGCGCACAGCGCCAGCCATGCTGCCAGTCAGGATAACCATATACCCGGTAACAGCAGAACTCGCTACTCAAGGGAACAACTTTTACATATAGGTAAGCGAGATGTTATGGGCCCTACGGCGGCTAAACTGGGCAAAGGAAACATCCCCTTGGCAGGCCCTTCTCCAGGCAACCTAAAATGTGGGCTAATCAATGTCAGATCCTTAGTCAAGCATCATCAAGAGATTTTTATTCTGTTGGAATGTCATGATTTTGACGCTTTGTTTCTGACAGAAACATGGACTCGGAGTGACTCAATAGTGGAATTAGGGCTAGCTTGCCCCTTAGGGTACAAAGTTTTTCATAAGCCCCGAATAAACGGGAGAGGAGGAGGGGTTGGAGTAATATTTAAAGAAAAATTGAATTTTACTCCACTTCTAATGGATGATGTGGAGGGGGCAGAACTTTTAGGGTTCTCCCTGAAGGAGGATAGGGGACAGGTGTACCCAGGGATTGTGTGCTACAGGCCCCCCGGAGGACAGAGCGCTCAATGTCAGGCATTGATTGACATTGTGTATAATATGTCATTAACCCACTCTAGGTTGATTTTATTGGGTGACTTCAACCTCTGGGATAATGGGGACATGAATATGGTGCTGAGAGAACTAGTACAAGCATGTGAGAGTCTCAACATGCAACAATTAGTGTTAGAATCCATACACCAAAGAGGCCATATCCTAGATTTAATATTTGCCAATTCCACCGAGGCCAGAGTGGTCGACGTACTGCCTCTATGTTGGACTGATCACTTTTTAGTCCACTTTCTGCTAGTACTACCTAGAGCAAATAATAAAGTGACCTACCCTGGGAATTTTAGACAGGGAAGGGAATGGCACAGACTACTAAAAAACAAACAAATCCCAGGTTTAACGAAGAAAAATCTATTTGACTCCAATAAATCAGTGGGAGCAAATTATCTAACCTTTTGCGCTCAAATAAGTGAGACTCTGGATCAAAGAATACCAGTAAAGAGGCTAAGGAATAGAGATAAACCATCTGCCCCCTGGTATAGTGAGGGTTTGAGATTACTGCGGAAGGAATGTAAACAGGCAGAAAGAAAATGGAGGACGCTCTATGCTGAAGTAGATAAAAGAACTTACAAAATGCAACTGAACATGTATAAGGAAGCAATTGCTAGAGCAAAGGCCGAATATTATGCAAAATCTATCCTAGAAGCACCGAATAAGGCTAGAACTATTTTTAACATAGTAAAGGACTTATCTGAGCCGGCCTGTGTAAGTAACAAGACCATAGCTACGCAGAAGCTATGCGACGATCTGGCATTTTATTTTGATGAAAAGATTAATAAAATCATTGGCGGCCTAAACCTAAAGAACCAGATCGGGGTGGACGATGAAAACAAGCCACATAGGAAGGAGGAGAATGATTTATTAGCGCTAAATGTGTTAGAGAAACTAGACGAGAGCATAGATAGAGACCGTCAGCCTACTCTGGAATGGTTTCAAATTCCCACGGAGGAAATGTTTACTAATATAGCTCTGACTGTCTCTTCCGGGTCACCATTGGACCCCCTCCCACAGAGGATCTGGAAGGAATTCAAGTCGGAACTCTTCCCCTGGTTACGTCAAATCTACTGCCAATCATTGAGTAACGGTGATGTCCCAGAATGCTGGAAACTGGCAATAGTGACCCCGTTACTTAAGAAACCAATACTTGATCCCCTTTGTCCGTCTAGCTATAGACCCATCTCTTTGTTACCCTACCCGGTAAAAATTCTTGAGCGAGTGGTCAGCAAATCTCTGTCCAATTATTTAGAGGACAATCATCTATTGGATGAATTGCAATTTGGATTCCGTCCTGAGCACGGAACCGAAACAGCCCTAGTGACTGTGTTTGATGATTTGAGAATGCGAGCGGACAACGGTCAATCAGTCGTATTAGTGCTGCTAGACATGTCAGCAGCATTTGATACGGTGAACCATAGCATTTTGCTAAAAAGACTTAGAAACATCGGTGTCAAAGGTCAAGTTTTAAATTGGCTTCAATCCTATTTAATGGATAGGACCCAGGCAGTGAGTATTCAACCTTTCACATCTCCGAAGGCTTCTGTCCAACACGGGGTCCCGCAGGGTTCAGCAATTAGCCCAATTTTATTCAATATATACTTGCGTCCACCTATTCCTCTCATCAAGTCCTTTGGAATAGAACTAGTCAACTATGCTGACGATACACAGCTTATGTTTTCGTTGGAAGGAAATCAAACTATCCTCATGGATAAATTTCATAAGTGCATGGAGAGTACCACAAACTGGCTTAGAAACAACTTCCTCCAATTCAATGGAGACAAAACAGAAGTTGTATATTGCATTACGAGTAGAATAGCTCGTCCCCTATCTGTTGATTTCCAGCTCACCCCTACAGACACTCCGCTAATCCCAGCCAAAACAGTACGTAATCTGGGGGTGCTGATGGACAATAATCTTCAATTGGACTCACAAGTAAACAAAACAGTTGGCACCTGCTTTTCTCTGATTAGAGCTTTACGAAAGATTCTCCCGCTACTGCCAGTCTCAGCCAGAATACAAGTAGTAAGGAGCGTTATTCTGAGCAGGCTGGACTACTGTAACTCCCTATATCTTGGAGCTCCAAATTCTTTGATACTAAAGCTACAAAGAATTCAAACAATAGCAGCAAAGCTAGCTCTAAACCGGCAGCGCAGGTCCTCTGCATCTTTGGCCCTAAGAGATCTTCATTGGTTGCCGATTCGGCAGAGGATACATTTTAAATCTCTCTGCATTGTTTTTAAGGCAGTACATGGTCTGGGTCCTAGACCACTGCAGAGAAAATTCACGTGGTATACTCCCCCAAGAAACCTCCGTTCGTCAACAGCAAATTTGGTCAACACTACAAAATTTCAAAGAACTAGGACAGGAGGGAGAGCCTTCAGTTCTGTGGAATGAACTTCCAACCGACATTAGGCAAAGTGAGAACTTAATGCAATTCAGGAAGAAGCTGAAGACTTGGCTGTTCCCGAGGGAGGAGTAATACACAGATGTAGTGTTTCCAACTCACCCCGCAGTCTCACTTTGGTTCTTTCCCTCCCTTCAATTTTCTGTATACCTCATCTCAGGGTGGCCGCCGCACTACGCCAAATAACTAGGTACTTTCTCAGCGCCAGGATACCCGTTGGGTGATAGTGCGCTATATAAATTCAGTTTACATTACATATTTATGTTTAGTTAGTGACCTGCAATTGATAAGTAGGAACTTAAGTTTGTACGGGCTAGTGGATATTTGCTCCCTCTGGGTCTGATTAAATTTGCAGTGTGAGCATATAAGCGGGTCAGTCTCGACAGCTAGCGTATGGCGACTTAGTTCCAGGGTAATCGGTGCCAAGATCCTTAGTTGTTCAGCCGAGTATCTAAAAGGCTGACCGCTAGGGAAACTGGCAAATGGTTCTGGTCCCTGGTACCAGCCGGACGCAGACGGGCTTGCCTTTGGCGCGCCTTCGAGTGTCGCATCCGTGCCACAGCCATTGAGATGTAGACCGCCTCCAGGGGTGTGGCCAGAAACAGGCCAATCCCGAGGCAGCAGGGCATGGAGCGAGAAGACCCGCCGCGCCCTGCACTCGGTGTCAGGTGAGATCGCAAGCAGGGGCAGTTGTTTGTTTATAAGTACAGTTACTCTAAATAACATGCATTAGTGGGACGCATTTAATTTAACTGCCATATTTACGCAAAATAACCAGTTGTTTGGAGCAACTGTACTAATAAACACACATTCCAACATTTATTACTATAGCACAAATGTAAGTTTATTACCACAGTACAACAGAAGTAACATCAGAAAAACAATGTTAACCGCATCTGCAAATTTATATATATATGCTTATGTATACGGTTCTGGTGGATGGAATATCCGATGTGCACAGACCGAGTTTCACTTTCATACTCTGATGTGCTAGGTTATCCCTAGGTTATGTGCTAGGTTATCCCTCACTTCAAACACGTAGCAAAAATACCATTTGCAACGTATGTTACTACTGTTTTGTAATTTTAGAATTCACATTTTAATCTCTACAATAAATACAATCAAAACTAAGTTGTTCAAAAAGAGAAAAGTAATCACATTGTTTTCAGTGATATGTGAATAGAAGCTTTCCTCTGAAGCATTTTTTCTGTGGAACGGTACACCTTCGGCCCAATCAAAACATGTGCTGTACACCAACATTTAGCATGACTACTGTTTTTCTTGGGGTTAGCTTAAGGAATTTATGGCACATCCACAATAAAACAATCAGAATATTGGAACCAGTAATGGGATCAAGGATTGTAGGCTCCCGGAGTTGTGGTTATCAGCATAATTCATATAAAAAAGGTGTTCAACTGAATGAGTTCAACCAGGTATTTATAGTAGAAATTAAAAGGCAATGTTGAAACTGTCTTATTCACGGGACAGCTCTGGCCCTAGTGGTATTTGTTTGTACAAACCCCCCCCCCCCCCTTCAAACTCACGCACACAAATACAAGCAAATTCAGTGCAATCTTTAGTATCAGGAACGGATGAAAACAGTGACCATATGAAGTCAATATGGCCTTTACGTGGTCACAGGTTGGTCTGATCTCATCTAAGGTAATAGGCCTAGCCACGCAAGCTGGGTACTGTTTTTATCGGGAGAAGTGTAGGAACAGTAGCGGAGCTTGGGGGAGGGGGGAATTGCCGCAGCCACCACTAACTTTATTGTGCCAGGTGGCCCCCTGAGGCTTGTCCTATTTACAATAGAAATGCAAGCAATTAATTTGCTAATGAAGCAGATCTGAGGAGCTGGGGGCAGTCACAGAGGGGGGCGTGGTGAAAGAAGGCCAGCTGGGTAAAATTTCCCAGGCCAAGGTTCTGCTATTGTAAATAATGGCTTCCAGTTTAAGAGACCTATTTTTCTCATCACAGAGGAGCCCCTGCTGCATTTCCCTCATCTCATCTCAGAGAGGGAAGTTCCCTTGATTCACAATGTAGCGTCCATGGAGGACAGTATGTGAGGAGCAGGGAGTGTCACTTGTTTGCTCTACACATTGCCCAGAACGTACCTGAAATGCAAAGTTTGAAATGCCAGTGTAGCTGCTATGAATCCATGTGCAATATGTTATGCATGTGTTTTTGGCTTTTGACCATGGGCACAGCTATCAGGGGAGCAGCAGGTGCAGGGCCTTGAGCAAGTCCACTCTTTTCTCTTTTTCAAGTGCCTGCCGGGGCCCTACTTTATGTTTTCACGTCTAAGGATGGGAATGGGAATGTAAGGAGAAGCCCTCTGTCACAAGGAGTAAAACAGGCCTGGCACATTCAGATCAGAGTGGAATGAGTACAATACGGAAGTAGTCAGTGTTGCCGGCTTTAGAGGCCCGTCTCAAGCCCAAAGCTGTCCAAATACTAGCCTAATTGCAGCCCAACACAGACCAGTATCGCCCCAAAACCAGCCAAAAGATGTAACCATCAAATTAGGCAAAAATAGCCTCCAGAAAACATGTTACAGATAATTCTAAATTCCAATTAATATGTAGATAGTGGGGTGGGGGGTTAATTAACCACCTTTGCACTTCTGCAATCATGCTCAAATTCTATTAATATCTATTAATATCTATTCCGCACTGTGATCTTCCAACTGTTACCATAGATCCAAACCCAAACCTGGCATTCATGAATTTATCTCTACAAGTGCAGATTATAATCCACTTTAACGAAGTCTAAGAATGTGACTGACTATCAATGCTATTTCAGCAGTGTGGATCCAAAAAATAATATTGAAATGATCTTGAAGAATTAACAGCACACAATGATACACATATTAACAAACTACCCATGTGTTAAAGTAATTCCAGCACAATCTGTTTGGCAAAACTTGCATTCTATCTACTTGCCTGAAGATATTCAAACACAAATCCTCTTTTACAATAACAATATGGGACAACAGTGAAAGTAAATATTGAGGCACACAATTAGAAAAGCAATTTATGTTCAAAACAAGTGTGCTTAAAAATGTGACGCAACAGTGTGAAAACTTACAAGACTAGAAGTGTTTTATCTTTCAGGTGCGAGGGTTGCCGTTGTAAGACAAAAGACCCACACTTTTTCAGTTAAAATATACTGAAGAATGTAGAGACCCGCTGTAACCTGATTGAAATATATGCATACCAATGTTTGTGATTATTTGAAGTTTGAAATCAATAAAGAAATCTTTTTAAAAAAATATACTGAAGAGGTCAGAAAAGACAGTCACTTACTCTGACCATTTCCCTGCCCTTTACTTTAAGTCTTTTACCATGACCACTTACTCTGGCACTAAAAGTTATACAGGACCTTTGTTGTTGCCTTTGTGTTGCAGCAAAGACTAGACTGAAGCTCTCAGTCTTGGTTAGCAGCAGATGGGTTTGTTTGGGGTTCAAATGATTACAAGGCTGATGGAACAGGAAGGAAAAAGACACTTTTTCCAAGAACTTTTGGCAACACCTTCCTGCCAACATCTCAACACTAATGCTCCCTCAATTCTGCCATTACTGTCATCGCGCCCACTCCATTCCCCTTCATCATTAGCGCTATCCTGCTTGTATATCACCTCTGAGCTGGGCAATCACATGAGGCTGTGCAGCTCTTTTACACCTATCACCCACCAATGACTTTAAGTATTCATGTTCTTAACTTTAAAGTCAAAAGTATTGATTGATTTCTCATTGATGACTGTAAAAACCCTTAGGTAATCCATGTCAGCAAAGCAGTCCCTGTTTACACTTCACATATTTTACTTCATCCTGCATTCCCTAAGAGTATTTGTTTTTTCCAGATGTTGTGTGGCTGTAGATTTATTTTCATGTAACATATTCCATCCTCTATCCCTCCTTGACCATACCACAACCTCATTTTTCTACTATGATCACACTAATAACCCTTTCTAGACTCTTCCCTCCTCTATCACGCCGTTATCCTATTCAACCAAACTAACGAACTCACATTTCCACCACTCAAATTAACTTATATTTCCCTATACTAATTGACCACTAATCCTTTGGGTCCTGGAGCAGCGTGCTACTAGCCAAAAAGCGATGCAATGCCTCGTCAGTGGTAGTGAGCGCTATATAAATATAATTACAATTGCATTACTCTAATATAGTATACATTGTGAACTGAGTCACCTTCAGGTCTGGGTGAGTTTAGATTGAGAGTGGGCATTTATGATGGGCACAACTGAGAGCCCTAAGGCTGGAGACAGTATGATTTTCTCACAGTGCATGCCAGTGGGTCATGAAGGTGTTCAGACTAAATGCCCATCCAATCCTTGGCCCCTCTGCAAAGCTCACAGAGTGACGGTCATGTAAATGCCATGTAAATAAAAGCACCATTAAGCGTGTGGGGCCAGAGGCTGGGTCATGGCCAGTTTTGCATGCCCATCGGGGTGAAGTGGGGCCAGGGCTGTAGTGAACCTTTTTATCCCCTCAATTTGCACGTCTCACACCTTTTCTTTGCTCTTTAGCAACAGTTTTCCCCCATTCGTTTTGTACGCGTTTCCTTTTATCAGTGCAGGAAATGAGGTGGATCCAGTGAGATCTAGCAGCTATTGTTGAGTCTGATCTGGGATCCGGACTAGCATCAGTGAAATATGTTTTGTCCTGGTGTCATTTGATGACACTGAGACTTATTCAGCAACAGCAACACACTATCAGCTTTCCTGCCAGAGCAACAACCAGTAGCAGAAAAGGTGGGTTTCTTATTTTCACTTCCAGCAGGGCCCAAAACAAAGGTCTTACTTAAAGGTCCATCAGCCCTCTTTTTGTTGAAATTTCATCCTGGCTTTAGTGCCATCTGTAGCCTAATACCTAAATATCAATGCAATGGAGGGAAACAAAAAGATTCAGCTTGCTATCACTTCACAGGGGTGCTTTGGAGACACCATGATTTGAGGCCAGGAGTTTGACTTTGTTCAGCCTCTGTATGTAACAGATATGCATGCACTTTAAGAACGTCAGATGTACCTACCTGTACGAGTAATTGCAGTAATGACGTAAATAGCACTTACTAATTTACCTTTTTTGCTTTTTTAGTGCTCTTCATCCTAATTTAGGGTACCAGAGAACGTTACATCACACAAACATCTTATAGGGAGACAATTAATTTATACAAGTGTGTAAGTGGATGTACAGGGAATGTTACAGAAGACAATGAGGTTTACAAGGTGTAGGAGTTGCATATCATCCAAACTGGTGTGTATTATATGTTAAGAGCACTTGGCATAGAGAAACTGAAAGTCAGGATTTAAAACGTCACGCAGTGGTTGCCTGTGCTAATAAGACTTATTCCAAAGTTGTTAAAAGGGGTTCCTTTGGATAGTGATAATGAAAGATTGATGATAAAACGAGTTCCTAAAGCTCTGCCTAGTGCCTTTCAGTTTACATGCAGCTCCTTGATGCCAGTCCATACCTCATTGGACGATATTTGAAGGATTATGACCTACTAACTGCAAGTAACCAAGCAATCTCTATGACAAAAGCAGTAACCCACTGTCACATGAGCAGCCCGTGCAGGTAAGAGCGGTGGGACAGGGTGGGGAGGTGGAGTCGACAGACGAGGGAAAATAACATTTAAAAAAAGAAAAACACTTACCTTGCGCTCGCCGCAAAGCCGACTCGGCGAGCGGAAGGTAAGTGGTTTTCATTTTTTAAATTTTATTTTCCCTCGTTGTCATCTCCGAACCTCACCGCTCTTACCTGCACGTCGGGGACGCTCCTGCCCACTGAGCGATCAACATGCAATACAAATCTGTGATCTGCATGTTACAAGGTGTGCTTTGTATTAGGCACTTGACTCTACGCTACTGTGAAAGCACAAAGCAGATCTCTCCAGCAGGAGGATTAACCTAACCATTCGTTATTATCATTATCTCCTGTAAATTGCTGGGCGTACAAGGACTCTGCTGCTGGGGAGGCCAACAGCCCTGAATCTCAACTTCTCCTGCCTCAAGGTTTGGACCACACTCCACGAACAAGCACAACTCCTGGGCAATTAATCAAAATAACTAAAACAAGCATTGGCAAAACCAATAGGTTTCGCCTATGAGAGAGCTATTGGCTGTGTCAATGTCTATAGCAAAAAAACGCTATAATGTCATGCCACCATTTTTTTGCCTTCACCTATAGCCATTCTACACAGACACTGATAAATTGCATTAGTTTCGCTGATTTACGGAGAAAATCCAAAGCTGTGTTCAGTAAATGAAATAAACTGGAGCTGCACCATGCATTCAAAACATCTCAAGGGTCACGTGCCGTCTGAGAGGAGCAAGTCCAGTGCATTTAACTTGGCATCCTGGTACTTGTAGTACTGCGTTTAATGTTAGAAATGCAGGAACACAAGTCGTAAAATGCGAAGGAAAAAATAAATAGGACTAAAAAGCTATTCGTACTTTCACAAGGCGCAACTTGTAATCTCTGCCATATTTTGCCCTTTTATATTTACTAAATATCCGCCAAAGAGCACAAAATGTAAATGCTTTGAAAATTAAATCACTGTCACGTGGGGCCCATGCTGGCTGCCTCGAGGCGTTTATCTGTGTATTACGATGGGAAAAAAACACACAGCGTCCCATTCATTCAAACTATTAACCTTCGCCATGCTTCAGAATATAAAAGAGAAAAGTTACAAGCAGAGGGAGATTACTCCGCAAATGACCACACACGGGCCTGGACTGCCCTTCTCCAGGGAGAGGTCATACAGGCCTCAAAGCATAGTCAACCGAGATGAAATAAACCAGCCTGGGGCCAGAGACTGGAAGTGAAAAGTGAATACAGTCCCCTCTGCTAGGAGCTTTACCTTTGGGCCAAAGGGGGAGCAGCACAGACCACAAACACGCTATTTTGTGTGAAGAAGGCCACTTTATTTATTTATATTTTTGTTTAAATTTCTTTATTAACATTTTATCTTTTTCCATTGTAGTACATACGATTAATTCGCAGTTGTTACATTTATATTTGTGTGTCTTGCATGCAGTTTACACATCATATATTAACAGTTATGGTTGCATCAGCAAATGGTGTCAACGCATACGTGTCCCGCTTATTCTACTGGTAAAGTTTATCATTTGGTTGTTACAGTCTTCTCGTGCGTTGGGCACTTCTGTTTACAACATATAGTACAGCTGTCTGTACTTTGGCTTAGGTCTTGCTGTGTCGGCTCTAAGGGAATAGCTGCGTATTAATAGTTCAAATGTGGGTTACATAAAATTTATACAACTCGTCCTATTTCTAAAATCAAACAATTTTTCATCAATATACAAACTATCTAATAACAACAAGCAGTTTAGCACGTTCCGTTCGCTATACATTTTTACCATGTCTTCATCATTTTATGGTCCAGCCTCTAGCCCCATTCTCTCCCCCCATTGCATCTTGTCTGGCTTTTCCATTTGTATGTGTTTGCGTTTCTTCATACCCTTGTACTTTCCTTTCCCTCGCTTGATATCTCACGCCTGCAGATGTTCCAGGGTGAGTTCCATTCAAGCCGCTACTTCGTCTCTGTTTTCCTCCCCACTCTGTGCGCCTTCTCCGTCTGTGTTATGTGTCTCGGCTTGAGTCTCAGCCAGTATCGCATCCCAGTTCTGCGCAATTGGGTATTTACGCAGGCCAGCTATTTCCTCCCTATGCAGCGCAGCACTCTCTGCCTGGGCCCACACCGCTAGTGAGTTTTTCCTGTTTTTAGGTCTCGCCTACGCAGCGCGCATGCGCTGCATAGGAAAAAAGACCTTTTGTAATCGATTCGGCTTTATCAGCCAAAAACGTGCACGCGTTCCATTGCCTTCAATGGCAACGCGTGCACGTTTGGCGATTCACTTGCGGGAGCGAGCAGCTGGCGCCATATGGTAGCAATTATAGCTCCTGGCGCCGCTCGCTCCCGCAAGTGAATCGCGCAGGCTCCCTCCTCCCCCCGCTGCCGTGCGAGGCGCGCGCGCTTGTCTTTATTAGTATGCATAACATGAGGGCGGCATGAGTTGCCAAAAATCCAGTTAACATTTCCAGTCGCTTCGGATATCTCGTACACTGGTGACTAGGGATAGATTTACTGCCATTGCGTGTAAAGTAAGTCTTTCAGTATTGTGTGTTTGCGCTACTAAAATGTTTGTGTAATCAATGTCTATATAGGCAGCCATCATGGCGATGTGTATCTGCGTGAGGAGTAAACATTGCCCATTTCTTGTGCTGAAAATAATTTGCAATTTCTCGTCAGGGCTAGCAAATTAGCATGATTGATTAGAGCAAATGAACATTTGCTGGGCAGGAACCATTTGACATTTCTAGATTCTGCTGAGCGGCTTCCTGAGGGGGCAATTAGTATAAATGTGATAACGTCGCTGCCGAGGCGCTTGGCTAGGTATGCGCTTGGTTGGTTTTTATGATGGTGGTTGGTGTCTCGAGGTCGGTAGTCTGGAGGGGTGCTTCCATCTCTCCACTCTGACGCAGTTTTAGGGCTGTGTTCTCATTAGGGGTTCAGCTACTCAGGGTTATAAAGTGTCGTAGGCGCCTGGAGAACTTGCCACATCACTCTGGCGCTTAAGTGCAGACATTCCAGCCGTGCTGCTTCTACTTTTTAAGGCTGCTTCTCTTTAAGGGATTTCGGTTCGAGGAAACTATGACCTATATTTATTAACTTTTCAGGAAGCGCATGCGCTGCGTTGCGCAAGGCCTAAAACACAGCACAGAGTCATATCTATTGAGGTTGTCTGCTGCTGCTGTCATCCCTTGCGCTGGCACTTTAAAAGGCTGCCTTACAGCCACGCAGAGGACTGTGTGCACTGCCTTGCACACGATTTGTACTGGAAGCATACCTTTAAAGTACAAATTCCTGTTAGGACAAGCATAGAGGGATCTCATGTACTGAATGTGTGCTGTGCACTCATAACGGAGTCCGTTCTTATGTTGTGATGCTTTTCTTCAAAGTGTTTTACTGTATTTTCATGGAGCAGTTTACCGATGTTGAGTCCCAGCGTCCCTCAGCCTTCGCTCGTGTTTTTTCAAAGACCTTCACACTTGAGCGAACAAGGACGCATTGGAAGTTTTGATGGGCAAGCCAACCTGCTGCCTTATTAACCCAGATCCTCCGCTGATGTGACGTTCTGCCATTTCCCTGGCCTCCCAGTTTGTATTTCAGTGCAGGCAGAAGCCAAAGATTCTCACTAAGTATTAGTATTCCGTGTTTGTCTGTTGTACACAAAATCGGCCTTGATGCAAGTATTTTTGACTCCGAAGCTGCATTGCTTTTTTGAAAATGCTAGTTTCCTTGCGTAAACAGCAGTTACATTAGCCTATTCTAGTATGCGGAGCATAACTTCATTTTGAATGCCAGTTTTGCCGTTAACAATTCAGTTTTAGTGGATAGCTTGAGGTGGCCTTTTGCCTACAGGACTGATTTTGATTCCCGAATTTAATGCATTGTTTTTCTCTGTTTGTGGCCAGATTAAGCGCAGCTGCAAATAACTTGTTTTGAGACTTAGTAACTTACTATAAAATTATATAACGTAAGAATGGTAGGAGCAGTTTAACGAAAAATAATACAGTAGGTAGAAATGTGTGTTTTTCTATGCATTTACAGTTTAATGTCTCGTCATCTTTTTCTCTTGTGAAAATGTTAGTTGGTAACACAACATAGGAGGTAGTACGGATCTTTTTACATGTTCGCTCTCTCCTCTCGCTTCCTCTCTCCTCTCGCTTTCTCTCTCTTTCTCTGTCTCTCCCCTCTCTCTTTCTCTCCCGCTCTCTTTCTCTCTCTCGCTCTCTCTCTCCCCCTCTCTCGCTCTCTCTCTCCCCCTCTCTCTCTTTCTCACTCTTTCCCTTTCTCTCTCGCTCTCTCTCTCCCTCCCGCCCCCAGCGCAATCCTTGACAACAGCTGAGAGCTCAGTACCGGGGCTTTAGGTGTCTCGGCAGATATAAGCTCAAGACATCAGAGTATCGGGCCCACTGATGTAAATATAGTCGTCATGGTCTGATGCAGGATAGCCATAGAGAACTAGCACACCTGGCTCACTTTCTACATGTTACTCTACAGCATGGGTACTCACAAACTTTCTCCCGGGGGCCAAATTTACAGTGTGGTTTGTGGCCGAGGGCCGCACCGGTGGGGGCGGGGTCAGTGGGGGGTGGGGCTAGAGCAAAAAAAAAAAACTGTGACCATGAGGTTGAACACAGGCCCCTGCAGCGGACGCCTTCGTATTTGAGCCACCAGACCCGGCATACACACATCTCTCTCTCTCTATCTCTCTCTCTCTCTGTCTCCCTCCCTCTCTCTATGTCTCCCTCCCTCTCTCTCTCTCTCTCTCTCTCTCTGTCTCCCTCCCTCTCTCTCTCTCTCTCCCTCTCTCTGTCTCCCTCTGTCTCACTCACTCTGTCTGTCTCCCTCTGTCTCACTCACTGTCTGTCTCCCTCCCTCTCTCTCTCCCTCCCTCTCTCTCTGTCTCCCTCTCCCTCCCTCCCTCTGTCTCCCCCTGTCTCCCTCTATCTGTCTCCCTCCCTCTGTCTCCCTCTGTCTGTCGCCCTCCTCCCTCTGTCTGTCTCCCTCTGTCTGTCGCCCTCCTCCCTCTGTCTGTCTCCCTCTGTCTGTCTCCCTCTGTCTCCCTCTCTCTCCCTCCCTCTGTCTCCCTCCCTCTGCCTCCCTCCCTCTGCCTCCCTCCGCCTCCCTCCCTCTGTCTCCCTCCCTCTGTCTCCCTCCCTCTGTCTCCCTCTGGATGTCGCCCTCCTCCCTCTGTCTGTCTCCCTCCCTCTGTCTGTCTCCCTCTGTCGCCCTTTGTCTCCCTCCCTCTGTCTCCCTCTCTCTCTCTCTCCCACTGTCTCCCTCTGTCTCCCTCTGTCTGTCTCCCTCTGTCTGTCTCCCTCCCTCTGTCTCCCTCCCTCTCTGTCTCCCTCCCTCTCTGTCTCCCTCCCTCTCTGTCTCCCTCTCTGTCTCCCTCTCTGTCTCCCTCTCTGTCTCCCTCCCTCTGTCTCCCTCCCTCTGTCTCCCTCTGTCTGTCGCCCTCCTCCCTCTGTCTGTCTCCCTCCCTCTGTCTCCCTCTGTCTCTCTCCCTCTCTCTCTCTCCCTCTCTCTTGCTCCCTCTCTCTCTCTCTCCCTCTCTCTTTCTCCCTCCCTCTGTCTCCCTCTCTCTCTCTCCCTCCCTCTGTCTCCCTCCCTCTCTCTCCCTCCCTCTGTCTCCCTCCCTCTGTCTCCCTCCCTCTGTCTCCCTCCATCTGTCTCCCTCCATCTGTCTCCCTCCCTCTGTCTCCCTCTGGATGTCACCCTCCTCCCTCTGTCTGTCTCCCTCCCTCTGTCTCCCTCCCTCTGTCTCCCTCCCTCTGTCTGTCTCCCTCTGTCTGTCGCCCTCTGTCTCCCTCCCTCTGGCTCCCTCTCTCTCTCCCACTGTCTCCCTCTGTCTGTCTCCCTCTCTCTCCCACTGTCTCCCTCTCTCTCTGTCTCCCTCTCTCTCCGTCTCCCTCTCTCTGTCTCCCTCTCTCTCTGTCTCCCTCTGTCTCCCTCTCTGTCTCCCTCTCTGTCTCTCTCCCTCTGTCTCTCTCCCTCTCTCTCTCCCTCTGTCTCTCTCCCTCTGTCTCTCTCCCCCTCTGTCTCTCTCCCTCTATCTCCCTCCCTGTCTCTCTCTCTCTCCCTCTGTCTCTCCCTCCCTCTGTCTCCCTCCCTCTGTCTCCCTCCCTCTGTCTCCCTCCCTCTGTCTCCCTCCCTCCCTCTGTCTGTCTCCCTCCGTCTCCCTCCGTCTCCCTCTGTCCCCCTCTGTCCCCCTCGGTCTCCCTCTGTCTCCCTCTCTCTGTCTCTCTGCCTCTCTGTCTCGGTCTGTCTCTGTCTCTGCCTCTATCTGTCTGTCCCTGTCCTTGTCTCTGCCTCTATCTGTCCCTGTCTCTGTCTCCCTCCCTCTGTCTCCCTCTCCGTCTCTGTCTGTCTCTGCCTCTATCTGTCTGCCCCTGTCCCTGTCTCTGCCTCTATCTGTCTCTGTCTGTCCCTGTCTCTGTCTGTCTCTGTCCGTGTCTGCCTCTATCTGTCTCTGCCTCTATCTGTCCCTGCCTCTGTCTCTCTCTCTGACTCTATCGCTGTCTGTCTCTGTCTCTCTGCCTCTATCTGTCGCTGTCTCTATCGCTGTCTCTATCGCTGTCTCTATCGCTGTCTGTCTCTGTCTGTCTCTGTCTGTCTCTACCTCTATCTGTCTCTACCTCTATCTGTCTCTGCCTCTATCTGTCTCTGCCTCTATCTGTCTCTGCCTCTGTCAGTCTGTCCCTGTCTCTATCTAGCTCTGTCTGCCCCTGTCTCTATCTGTCTCTACCTCTATCTGTCTCTGCCTCCATCTGTCTCTGCCTCTATCTGTCTCTGCCTCTATCTGTCTCTGCCTCTGTCAGTCTCTCCCTGTCTCTGCCTCTATCTAGCTCTGTCTGCCCCTGTCTCTATCTGTCTCTACCTCGGTCTCTGCCTCTATATGTCTCTGTCTCTATATCTCTATCTGTCTCTGCCTCTATCTGTCTCTGCCTCTATCTGTCAGTCTGTCCCTGTCTGTCTCAGTCTATCTCTGTCTCTATCTCTATCTGTCTCTGTACCTCGGGCAGTGCACACGTACTGTGTCTACACGTCCCCGTCACCAGCCCAGAGACAGCCCCCCCCCACTCCCCCCTCTCCCTGTGTAATGTAAAAGCCAGCTCTTTTCTCCTGGAAAAGACCACTATCGCGTGGCAAGTGTGAGTCGTGTGACAGGTGTGACAATAAAAGGCTGGGGGTGAGTTGGTTCAGATTCAGTCACATCCGTCTGGTGAACGAATGATAAGTAGCACTGGACACCAGGCGCGCAACGCCCATTGGGCTCAAAGGGCTTCAGCCTCCCCCCCCCTCGTGTGTGTCAGCCCGGGCTGAGACAGCTTCCCGGGCAAACACACAGCCGCACCCGAGTACTTCACAGGTCTTTAAAAGACAATTTAAATGTTAATGAGGCTTTGTTGTATTTCGCCTCTTCTTAGCGCCCCTGCATCTCCACTCTGACTATCCTGGAATCGCCCGGCCCCCATAGAGCAGAGTCTCTCGGAGTCCACGCTGCAAACACAGGTACGATCGATGTCTGCAAGGTCCGCGGGCCGCCAAGGAAGGCTTGCCGGGCTGCTGGCGGCCCGCGGGCCGTACTATGAGTACCCGTGCTCTACAGTGTAACAGTCTCCTTTCAGTGATCATGGCTTTTGTACAGACGCTCTTGCCGTAGCACCATAGAGTTTCATGACACATAAGAGGCACCAAGAAAATGTTGAGGTTGGCATCATTTAGTTATCAGGAAAAGATACAACCTCAGTAAGGTGAGTTACAGTAGTAAGAAGTTTTAGGTTTGTAATTGCATCGTCAACAGTGGGAAAAGTAAACATCAAAATGGAGATTTCATCAAAGTGCAGTAGCTCGATTTTGCTTGTTGTAATAGAAACCTGGTTTTCAAATGACCCCAAACCGATGTGCGTTTTATTGAATAATATTTGACACACAGAACGTTTTACAGAACGTCAGCAAAAGTGTAGCGGAAAGCCTGGTAATATTGTATGTGAAGCGATAATCCATAGCTGTATAATCCTCAAGCCCACGCCGTCTCGCACGCAAAACGTGTTGTTGATCCAGCAAAAACCTGGTCTTAAAGTCTGATTTGCTGATCGCTTAAAAGCCCAGTTGACATACATGATGATGATAAATACAAACCCAATAATTCTCATAGATAGGAGTATCTGTTCTGATCAGCCTGACCATCCTGCTATTTAGAAGTTTCTTTCCAATTGAAGAGAGGTACATCCATCTTTGTTCAAAAATATCCAATTAAACCACTCTTGGCAAACTGTTTGTTTCATTCTAGATTTAAACAAGCATTGGCATAGCCAATAGGTCTAGCCTTTGGGACCTTATAAGTGTTTAACTATGCAACAGTTAATGTTGTTGCACCAAGGATATTGTGCTGCATAACTAAATACTTCTAAGGTCCCAATAGCGAGACCTATTGGCTATGCCAATGCTTGTTTAGAGTGGGGGGACGCCTAGCCTTCCAATGCTTGGTAAGTAATCTTTTGGCCACTATTAGCCCTAGATCTATAAATCTTGAGGTTACTCTCTGCTTCTTAGGTCTTGGGAATATCCCTAATATGCATTCTTCCCAAGTATGGAGGGGAGGTCGATCAGTCCATGCCGCCAATGCTTCTGTTATCCCTCGCCAGTACGTGTGTATTGCCCCACAGGACCATAGCATGTGTAGCAGCTCCGCCCCTATCTGATTACATCTGGGACATGCAGCTGTCAACAGATTGAAATAGCTGTTTAACTTGTCAGGCGACAAGTATGCTCTGTGCACTATATATGACTGTATAACACAAAATTTAGCATTTCGCGGAATTTGCGTTGGGCTGGCTAGGATATCCTTCCGTTCCTTTGCTGTCCACTGGCTTCCCCTGTCTACCTCCCATTTTGCGCGCAACAACACAAATGGCTGGGTGGTGTGTGTTAGTAGTGCCTCTGCCAGCCAGTGTACTATATGATTACCATTTCCCATCACGTGCAAATATTGGATCAAAAGGTGCATTTGTGGCTCAGGATCTATGTCTCCCCAGGGCAACTTGAGTGACAGTATGAGTGAGTTATATAGGAGAAATTGGCCTGCCGGTAGATCATAATCACTGACCAATGTGTCAAATGTCATTAGTGTGCCCTCCATGAACAGGTCACCTAAAGTATGTATCCCAGCCTCCTCCCACTGCGCAAGCATACTATATGTTGTGCATGTTTTATTTCTTGGGGTGCCTACTAGGGGCAGGGCTGGCGCATAGGGTGTTACGCTCTTAGTGAGATATAGGCTGCGTTTGTAACAGCGGTAAGCTAGGGCTAGACACATGGGCTTGGGCGTTGGGGGCCGCGCCATTGGGTGGAATATGTGGTATACTTGGGATGACGACCATGCTGGCCTTCCCGTGGTCGTGTCAGATATGTTATGCCCTGCTAGCCACTGTGCCACCCATTGCAGCTGCGCCGCCAGGTAATATAGCTCTAAGTTCGGGACTGCAAATCCTCCCTCCTTCAAAGGTGCATACATTTTCCAAAGCGCTATCCTATGGCAACCATTATTCCATATGAAGTCCCGTAGCATTTGCTCTAGGTCTCAAAATATCTTCGTTGGGACATAGATAGGTAGGTTCGCAAAGTAATATAGCAATTTTGGCAGTATTACCATTTTAATCAGAGCTATTCTACCCATCACTGCTAGCTGCAGCATTTTCCAAAACTTCACTTGAGATTTAATTGCGGAAATTACTCTGGATAAGTTGCCTTCTAATATATCTGCAGGGTAGCGAGCGGTATATGAATATGCCTAGATATCGGAAGGAGACAGGTTGCCAATTGAGGGGCGAATTATTTATCCGAAGGCCCGGATTTTGGGTTTCTCTCCTAAAAGGATATAGACATGATTTAGTCCAGTTCACTTTTAGTCCTGACACTGCCGCAAATTGTTGGAATGTGTCTGCTATGGTATCTGGTATGTTGTGTAAGTCCTTAATGTATAGCATGAGATCATCTGCGTAAAGAGAGATCGCATGTGTACCATCTCCCAACGGTATGCCCCAGTCATCTCCTCCGTTTCGCAGCCGTGCTGCAAGCGGCTCCATAGCTAATAAGAACAGGAGCGGGGACAGTGGGCAGCCATGCCTAGATCCTCTGTTGACTTCTATGTTTTCCGAGGTTCTGGTGCCCATACATACCCTGATGGTGGGTTGCATATAAAGCAGTCCAACCAGTTGTAGGAAGGTATCTCCCAGCCCATATTTGCTCAATACTTCAAAGAGGTATGGCCATTCGAGGGAGTCGAAGGCCTTCTCTAAAACCCAGAACTGCACACCCTGAGTCAGGCCATGTCTGTGTTGCTTATTCTTGGACTATTCAAGGAGGTGTTCCTGGTAGGGACAAATCCATTTTGATCTGGATGTACTAGTTCTTTTACCAGGGGCGCTAACCTCGCCGCAAAAGAAGGCCACTTTATTGAAGACAGGTGCACATTACAACAATGACCTAGGCCTTCGCCTTACAAAACTAAACCTCACTATATAATTATTCACCTATATTAACTCACCCCTACCCCTAACATTCCCACCCCCTTTATATCCTTTCCTTGCAACTTTGTAACTTCTACTCTGTATTTAACTGTTGACCTTTTAGCTCCCTTAACATTTTAGCTACATCTATTAACATCTATCTAAGTATCCTACATCTTAATTTATAATTTGTTGCTTTCTCCTGATGTAACTTTCCTGCCACTCCCTGTCCTGATTCACCTCTGTTCATAACCCTAATCTTAACCTGTAACCATATCAAAAGTAGCAGCCAACTGCCACTCAGAAAAGGCTCCACACTCCCCAGACTTTTCTGACCCAGCCCTTAGGAATCGCTATCATACCTTCTAATGTTCAATGTCCTTCCTTCAATTGCATCAAATAAAGTTCCATACCGAAGTGAGACATGTGAACCCCGACTCTCCTGAAGAAATCCACGGCTTCGCACCTCTACTCCGGGTGTTCCACCAGACCAAAACATTCGTTCCTACAAAAGACCCGCCTATATCTGTTAATTTTCTGCCTGGCCTTGTCAATAGCCAAGGGCTTTGATGCCTCCCTCCACTGCCTCCTCTGGATAAATTCCATCCACAGGACGAAGCATCCAGACCACTGCTGTCTGATTTAAAAGTGTGTCCCCATTCATTTCTTTTAACACTGCTAATCCTTTACATATTACCAAGTTATTTTCCCCTAAATGTAAAACTAACATATTAGGGCACTTATTTCTTTTCAACAATTTGTTTAAATATTGCAACAACTCTAGCCATCTCATACCACCTTTGCCATGCCATGTAACTTTAAACAAACGATTGTCGGGCCCGACATTCACACCTTGACCTTTTTTTGATTTCATGTCTTTCGGCCCATTTTACGAATGAGAGTCCTATGATCCAAAAGACAATTTGGCTACGTCCGGCCCTGCAACAACACCTGAACATATGCCTTAGAAAAAACATATTTATGTCCTCATTAACACCCTTGTTGTCCCAGCCGCACGTACAGACAGAAGCACTCAAATGACCACTGCCCCAACTACATGATCCTGTCCCTACTCCAACCTGCCGGGCAGCCTCCGTGGCCACCCCAATCCTAAAAGAGTGAGTCCCATAACCCCCAGGGGCTTCCCCCAGTTTTGCCAGCATCTTTCTCATTACACACAGTAACTGAAAAGAAGTCACCTTTTCTCCATTAGTGTGACAAAAAACGCACCATGCTTGGCACCACTCATCATCTTCAGCTTAGCTCCCCAATGAACTGGGCACAGGCCCGCAGATGGAAAAGTCTGTAACAACACTGCCTTTGCCCTGGCGCTTTGATCTGTCTTAGACTGACGAAGACGCAACTCTAAACTGCCCCACTACCTCTGCCCATTCCAACCCCGACACTCCTTTCCTTCGCAACAGCTCTGACATCCTAAACAGCCCAAAGAACATCCATGACATCAATGTTGAAAACAAAACTGTCTCCTCTCTTCCTCTGCATATCTCTGGCAGCACTTGTAATATTTTGCCAAAAAGGCCCCTCGACAATGGCCTCCTGACCTGCGACCGACTACCTGTTTCCTTGATCATCCTTCTAACATATGTTGCCCCAGTTCCTGGGCCGACGGCGCATAGCCCCAAAATAGCTTGCCCATGAAGGCAATACCAGCCAGCTACCTTCTAATCGTAATCCGAGATAACCCCTTTCCGATCAATGCTAGGATAAATTGGACCACATCTTCTTCCCTGGCCCAAATCTCTGACCACCTTCTGACCCCACCGCCTAGAAACTACTGCCAAGCCTGCATGTATGATTTTCTGGTGGATTCTGCCAGAGACCCTACCATCAACTGAAGCATCCTTTCTTGCCTATGGTCCACATGCCCGCCAGCACAGGAGTTATGTTCTTGTCCACTTCCGTGGTCAGTCCATGGAACCTCTCCCACTGTGAATGAGACATAGCATCCACAATGTCATTGTTCACACCTGGCAACTGTCTCGTCCTAAATGCTTCATCATGTCTTAAACAGCCCATGACGAACACTTGTAGCAACTTAAGCACCTGTGCATCCCTTGCTGACAGTTTGTTTACCATGTGTACCACAACCATGTTGTCTACTCTAAACAAAACCTTCTTGTGTGCCAGCTCTTGCCCCCAGAGTGTCACTGCTACTACTAGGAGGAAAAATTCTAAGAAAGCAATGCTCCTGCCCCCATGCTTCCACTTCACCGGCCATTCTTCTGCACACCACCTGCCCTGCTAGTATAACCTAAAACCAAGGCCTCCATGGCATCAGAATATATATGCATATCCCATTATCACTCACTTGGGGCCATCATAGGTATGCTATTGAATTCCTCCAGAAACCTACTCCACATACGTAAATCCTCTTTTGTGCCTGCACACAATCGCATAAGATGGTGTGGCAGTGAGAGCCCAGGTAAGGACATGCTCAGTCTCCTACAAAACTCATTCCCTGTCCTCAATATCCTGCAAAGTTCAAATGTCCAAACAGAACCTGTGCTTCTCTGTCACCTTAGGCTTTGCCAACATAGTGTCCAGCAACATCTGCATGTGCAGTTTCTTTTCTACCGGGAGGCGTGCCTCCATGGCTACTGAATCCAGTTGAATACACAGAAATGAAAGAAAGGTGCTTTGTCCTTCTGTCTTTTCTGGAGCTAGCAGCACTCCTAGTTCACCCATGAGCTCATGAAAACTTGCCAACTGCTGTTGACAGTCGTTGAACCGGGTTGACCCACCAGGAGGAAATCATCAAGGTAATGCGTCACCATCTTCTTGCCTGTCTGCCATGTGAACCCCCACTGTAGGAATGAGCTGGAATGCTCAAAAAGGCCATGGATAAAGCTTTATCTATGAACCACTGCCCTTCGAACTGTGTTCCCAACAACTGAAAGTCCTCCGGGTGTACTGGCAACAGCCTGAAAGCCGACTTTATGTTGCATTTTGCCATCTGTGCTCCGTTCCTCACCTGTTCCACCAACCCCCTGGCCGCGCGACCGATGATTATGATACAGAGGTGACTTCGTTTGATATGAAATCATTGACAGAAGAACCTTCCGGCCAAGACAAGTGTTGCATGAGGCGGAAATTAACCTTCTCCTTTCTTGGAACTACAACAAAGGGTGACACGATCAAATCTGGCATCGGCCATGTATTAAATGGTCCTGCCATACTGCCCTCCTGTACTTCTTTGAGAAATTTCTCCTGCACCACCCGTTGAGTGACTGTGCTGACCTTAAATTTTCTGCCCACCTACTGGACCTTGAACCCTCATACCCCAGCCGAAACCCTTCTGAAAACTGTAACTTAAAATGTTTGCATCCTCTCTAGTGGGGTAATGAGCCAACCACTTATTCAAACAGTGTATGTTAATTGGTGTATGAGCCTTTGCTCAAATTCCCATGTGCCCACGTCCTCCCCTGTCACCTGCTGATTGATCCCCTTGTTGCCCACCATAAGCGTTGTTGTTTTGGTTCCATTGCCCTGTCTGTTGCCCAACCAGTGGCCCCAGCCCCGAAGCATTGCACGAGGGGGTGTTTTCCAGTGCACTTGGAGCACTCGTGCCGGAATCTACAGTATTCTTTCCTACAGAGACCCTTGTTAAAATCCCAGCATGTCCCCCGCATTCCTCCCAGGTTCCTTGGTCCCGCCCCCACCCCTGCAGTGGGGTAGGTTTGAGAGATCCGGTACACTAAAGGAAGGCCACTCGCTATAAATGTGGTCTTCCTGAACTTAACAGAACCCATCATCTGTTGATATAAGCACGTGTCAATCTCTCCATTTTGCCTTGGGGTCCTATACTAAGCGCGCACGAAATGCCTCTTCATAATGTGACCAAGCATAACCCCCAATACGTGATCTGTGCTCTTCTGATAACATCAATTCATTTGAACAAGGACACGCATCTCTGCAGGTATTTTTCGCAGCATACACAAGCGCAAATTAAGAAAGCCACCGTCCAATTCTCTATTTTGGTCAGCACTCTAGGCCGTTTTAACAATTCAAATTCTTCCTCTTTTGACCCTTCGTTCGCCTGTAGCTACAGATGTAGTAATTTGAACATCTCAACATATTCTCTCTTCCATAGCCTCTCCCTGGTTGCCAAAATAAGTGGTCTCCCAAGGGTTTCGTCACCCCCATATATGTATTCCTTACTTTCTTTAGCTCAGTCCACTTGTGTTCCTGCCTGTTTCTGTCCTAACTTTTCACCTTTCTTATCTTGCTGATACTTGTCCCCTTTGGCCCCGGTGTCCGAAGTCTCTACCTGTGGTGTCCATCCCCTTACTTCCTCTGTCTGCTCCTGACCAATCCCAGTCTCCTTGACGGCTGGCTGTATCTCTGTCTCCACCCCTGCATCTTTTTACATACAAACCCTTTCTTAGTCGTATTTCTCCACTGGCCCCGTCTCCATCCATGTTCACCCCCACTGAGGGGCATATTCACAAGGACCTACCACCGATTTATCTCCACCTTAACCCATCAAAAGTGGAGATAGATTTAACACCCCATTCACAAGCGGGTGAAAACTGCAGACATCACCAGTATTCCCGCGATAACTGCCCCAAAACGTATCCCCACGGAGGACACCACCAACTAACCCTAATGAGATGCAGAGTAGGCGTTCCGGTGCAAAAACACACGAAAACACCACTTTCACAACGAACTGCCAGATCTGCGATGCAAGTCAAAACCACGCGATAAGCCGCGGTAGCACAGGTATTTAACACCTGCCTCCTGCTGGTGTAAAGCCGGACGACTACCTGCAGTAAGCAACGGAGCCCCGCACACAGCCACACCCGTAAAACAAACGACGCCATGGAGCTACTCATCATGCAGCTCGGAGCTCCAACAGGGCCACAACACCCACCGCCACCACCCCCAGGACCGCCAACCCCCCCCCCCTCGGGACCTGGACCCGCACCCCCCCCCCCTCGGACCACCACAGAGGCAGCGGACCTACCGAAAACGCACCAGTCTCACAGAATTAACGCCCGAGGAAGTCATTGCCCACTACAGGCTCAAAAGGACAACCATCATCCGCATCATGACCCACATCGCCCACAGGTTGACGGTCCCAACCCAGCGGAGAACCAACATCCCTCCGCAGACAAAACTGCTGGCTGTGCTGCACTTGTTGGCCTCTGGTACCTTCCAACCAACAACTGCCAGAGTCGGAGGAGTCTCACAGAAAAGCCCTATCAAAGTTAATCACACCTGTCCTGGATGCCATCATCAGCTTCATACCCCAGTACCTTCACTTCCCCCACACTGCGCAGGAACAGCTGGAGACAAAGCAAGGCTTCTACGCCTTTGCTAGCTTCCCACACATGTTGGGGGCCATTGACTGCACACATGTCCCACTTGTGCCCTCTGCGGATACTGCACACCACTACCGCAACAGAAAGCACACGCAGTCCATCAATGTGCAGGCAATAGTGGACCACCGGGGAATGTTCACCAATGTCGTCGGAAACTACCCTGGCAGTGTGCACGATTCCTACATCTTCCGACAGTCCATCATCAACCAGCGCTTCCAGGATGGCATCTATGGAACTCGACTGCTCGTTGGTAAGTGCCAAATCAACACACCACACACCTCAAAGCCACCATCACACAACGCACAACTGTGGGAATGCACACGTGACCAAACCACATACAACATGTCAATCAACATGCCCACCTACCAGACACGACAACACAACTCCATGGTGATCCTGGGCCTCCCCTGCACACAATACAGCTATATCATGGCACCACAGCCACACAACAGCTGAACGTGTGTAGATGCGGAATGCAGCCATGTGCGAAGGATGCATGTGACCCGTGAATGGGAATGTACACAACGACAAGTGAGGCGTGGATGTGCTGGACAGACATGGGTATGCAAACCACAGATATGTCCATGCAGACATCAACTGCTGGTGACTGGAGAGTAGTGAACAGTGGACGCAACCATGTCACCCCAGGCCGTGGGTCAGATCGCGGAAATGTCGCTCGCTGCGTCCCCCCCTGTGTGCGTGAGCGTAGTGGGTTGGCCCGGAGTACGCCAGGCCTGTGCAGGGGTGTGTACAAAAACCCTG
The DNA here is from genome assembly GCA_963921515.1 of Calotriton arnoldi. Taxonomy (NCBI): domain Eukaryota; kingdom Metazoa; phylum Chordata; class Amphibia; order Caudata; family Salamandridae; genus Calotriton; species Calotriton arnoldi. The sequence continues at coordinate 1,538,343 of CAWUFW010003319.1, forward strand.
TGGCGCAAAGCGTGGTTCTCTCCCGGAAAGGCCAACGTCACTGCCAGGGCGGCGCCTCACAGTTCCCCACGAGGCCGACGCCATGAGCAGCGGGGCCTGCGAGCCTGTGCCCCTGCTGCACTCCAGGACGCTGATACCCAGACCAGGCCTGCCCGCCCCAGCGCTCCAAGGCCGCACTGCTCACCTGCCGACACCGTCGTGTGTCAAAGAGGGCCCACCACGTGCCGGTGCTAGCTCCAAGACCCATGCCCGCGACCTTGGCGGCCTCCTCAGGCCATCGCTGTCCTCCGTGACACAGGCCCCCAGGGGTCCCCATTTGTTGACATACTCCACCGCTGCAGCTGGGCTACACTGCAGTCCAGCATGTCCCACATCTTGAACTGAGTCATCATTAATCAATGGCAGGGTCCATGCCAGTGTATGCAGGGGGAGGAGTGAGATGTGTCACAGTCCGGTTTAAACACAGATCACGGTTACGGAGGAGGTCAACCAGTAGCAAGGAATGACCTGGTGCCACTAACCCTGTGCGCCGTGAGTGAACGTCAGCCTCCGGCGGAACATCATTGGTGTCTGAGCCTGTGGCCTGGGGGTTGTCATCAGCAACGAGCAGGTACGGACTTGGTGTCTGGCATGAGTCTGTGGCATTCATATCCGCCATTTTGCCGGACACAGCTGGCATGTGCCCTCTGCATCATGCCCTGGGGGTACACCTCCCATTCTCCCCCGAGACACTCCGCGGAAGGCACCTCTGAGACATACGAGACCCTGCTCTGCCCTCATGACCCTACCCCAGTCTCCCGCAAGTCAGCGTCCCGTGGCAGTAGGCCCGTGTCGGCCGCTGTGCATCCGGGGCCACTAACTCTGTGCAACTCAAGTCATGCTCCCTTGCTGTTCGTACATTGCAGTCCTGAGTGCCTGATGACTGTTGAAGTTGTTGCCAGCACCAGCTACTCCCTGAGGGCTGGCTTACACACCCCCCACACACAGCCAGCACAGGCGTCACTGGATTAGTGGGCCTCCCATCACATCATGCCGAACCAAGTATTGACTCTTTTCTCTCTGCACTGTCCCAGGTGATCAAGGATATGCACTCTGCCCTTGGATGATGACACCCCTCCGAGACCCGAACACACCCGCCCAGAGGCAGTACAATGCGGCCCACATACGCACCAGGGGCATCGTTGAACGCACATTTGGCGTGTTGAAGTCACGTTTCAGGTGCCTGGACGGCACAGGTGGAAAGCTCCTGTACAGCCCGAACATCGTGTGCAAGATGATCGTTGCATGTTGTGTGTTGCACAACATCTGTGTACGCACCAATGCCCCATGGATCCCAGTTCCAGAAGTACCGGACGATGGGGCAGGTGGCCCACATCCCACTGCAGCTGCGGCAGGAATGGCCCGTAGGAACAGCATCATTGCCAATTTCTTCTCATGAGAACGTCACATTGTGGCCGTCCCTGGCAATAATGGGACAGTACAAAATGTCCACAAGCACAGCATGTGTGAATAAAACATATTTGCAGGTTACAGGTTGTGCTTGTACATTGTCATGTCCCAGTTTCCTGCTGTGCCAGATGTGATTTTCCATGTTGTGCACATTTGCGGCACCAGTTGTGTCCTGTGTTCTGTTGTGGAGGTGTTGCTGTTTGTACCGGGAGGTTTGTCAATGTCGAGGTGCACTTATACTTATGTGCGTATGCTGCACGGTGGGTGATTCGCTCCAGCGGCTCTGATTTGTCTGCCACTGATCCCTTTCATGCGGTGTGCCTGTCAGTTCTGTGCTTCCAGGGTGCTGAGATGTTGCAGACTTGGGTAACTTGTGCTCTTTGTCGAGTTGTGACTCTTGGGCATGGTTTGTCCGCAGATGTGTCGTTGACGTCCGGGGTTGTTTGTGCAGGTAGTTGTGTCCGAGTATGACCTGCTCCTTTTCGGGCGTTGTCCGCACTCAGCCACCTCAGTGTCGGGCCGTGTACATTGCCATGATGATAGGACTGCAGCCAAGCTACTCGTCATCTGGTGTCTGTTGCATTGTCAGTGTGGCTGACGTATATGCATGTTTGCTGTGTTTCGCACGTGGGCATGTGTTGGTTGTGTGAATGTTGATGTGTTGGGTGGGTGCCCCTTTGGGCACATGGTGTTCGTGGGACTACTTGGTGTTTGTGTGTGTGCTGAGGTGTTCCCGTGGGATCAGGGACATGATCCAGAGTCATTGTGGGTGTGCAGTGTGCCCTGCTTGATTGTGCATGTGTGCCATTGTGCCCATCTCCCCCCGTCCCCCCACTCCCAGGTCGCTGCACACCATGTTGATGTGATGTTGGGTCATGTTGGGCAGTGTCCAGATCACCAACTCATGTCACCGTCCCGACATGGATAAGACTGTGGCCACCATCTTATCCATGTCATTCAACTCCTGGTGTTCTGCTGGCCCCCCTCCTCCGGGGTGCGTTGCTGCTTTCGTGTTGGCAGCGAGTTTCTGCTTGGTTTTGACATTCACATCAGAACAGCGCCTCTTGTGCTCTTCCATTGTCCTCCTCTGCCATGCGACGGCATTCACATGGTCCGGGGTGGTGTGCCATCTTTGCCTCTTTGTTGCCAATGACACGTTGGAGGTGACGTACAGTTGGTGGTGGTGTTCTGTCTCATCCGTGGTGATAATCGGGTTTTCCTGTAGACTGTACCCCGTCTTCCTCTTCCTCTTCTCATTGCCCTTCCACGAGCCCTGTATTCCTGGGTTTTCCTCCGTGGGGAATGTGGGGTTCATGTTGTCCTCTGCAGTCGGTCAGGGTGCATCCGTGGTACTCCGCAGTTGGTTTCGTTTTTAGTGGCATTTTCCGTATGCCGTTCTTGTGCTTTTTCCCGCATTACGCGTGGGTATTGCTGGCCTCTCGCTGGTTGTCACTGTTTTCTTATCGCGTTTGGGCCCATCACGTCTTTTTACGCGTTGGGGTTTGTGTTTTTATCTCCGTCGCGGTGGTTGTATCGCAGACATTGGCCGTGTTTTCGGGGGACTATCGCATGGTACCGCCGTGTTGTGAATTCCACGTTGGCACGGGGTTATTTTCCCGCGATAGGCTGCGATGTGTACAGTTGCGTTAACATTTTTTGGAGATGTTTAGCATACGTTCTTGTGAATATGCCCCTGAGACTTTCTGTGTATCACGTTCCTGTGCCCCAGAACACCTATTGCCCTTACCTGGTGTCATGGCCGGCCTCTGCTCCGGATCCAGTTGTGAAGGGGCTCCAACCACAGCTGCCTGGGAACGAGATCCGTCATCTTCCCGGGGGTCCTGTAACATGCTAGGCACAACCTTATTATTGGAAAACCCCCCCAATGCACCACATTTCCACCACCTGTGTTCCCCTTCTATAGGTACATCATCATCCACTATTTCATCTTCTTCCATGCTCCATTCTTTGTAATCTAGCTGTCTCTCATCCACCACATCCCACAACCCTGTGGGTACCACAACCTGTGCCTCTGCACTGGTTTCTGCTTGTTGCATAAGCTCTTCATTTTTTGTTTGATCTGTTTATTATTATTCTTAACAGTAAGACATAAAAAGACATTTATTTCCTCCAGGCGCTTAGCACATGTGCACAGAGTGTCTTTACATTGAGTTTTCAAGGGGCCACATTATATCAGTGGTCCCCATTTAGTACTCCTATAGTCATATGTAGAATTATACATTCTGCAGTGCATATTATGATAACCAAACTATTCACATATACCTTGCCGATCTCCGGCAGAAATGACAAGATCAACGTATATCAACTTAACAAACCAAAGAGTTACAGGCAAAACAGTGCTCAAGGCATCCCCCCTTTGGCAAAACATACACACAGTTTCAGTGTCGGATATCCAATACTTTACAGGCAAAGATAGTTTCCTGTAGATGTGCTACTGCACAAATCTCGTCATCCCTCCCAACTCAAGAGAAGTTAGCTCCGATCCCCCAATTTAATCAATTTCGAACTCCGTAAGTTATGAAATATGAATACCCGATTCAAGATGTACATTTGTTTGAAGTGTTGTGAGAATTGAGTTCCAATTATCGGAGAGTGGAAACTTACGCAACCCCAGTATATTCTCTATTTTAAGGGACACCCCTCGGCTTTTGCCCAGTTTAGGACAGAGTGAGACCAGGCCAGTATCGATGGAGGGTCCTGAGATTTCCATTGTTTTGTTATGAGTCTTTTGGCCATCACAATGCCCAAATCCAGAAATCGACTTTTGGCTCTATGCGCTTTATCTCGAGGGAATAACCCCAATATGCATGTCTCCCAGGTGTTTGGGAGTTGTCTACCTGTGCATTCAGATAGGTGTAGTGTAACTCCTTCCCAGTACTGCTGAAGTTTATGACATGTCCATAATATGTGTATAATGTCTGCATTTAATTGGACGCATCGGGGCAGTGCGGATCATTTCTATGAAACTAACAATCTATTTTCTCCGGGGTAAGGTACCAGTGATGCACTATATAAAATTGTATTAATTTGAACCTGGCATTGCGGGGAACACGTGTGGGGCTTGCTAGTATTGCGCTCCATTCTGTGTCTGTGTACGTGCGTCCTGAATCAGATTCCCATTTCGTGCGCAGAGGGGGCAGATCAGCTGCTGTGTGGAGACGAAGGGCTTCCGCAAACCAGCGAGTGAGGTGACTACCATTTCCCATAACATGTATATATTGGAGTATCATATTGGTCTGTAGCTCTTGCCCAATATCCCCCCATCTGTTTTGCAATATACTGATCCAGGAAGCGTGCATCAGAAAAAGTCCTGGGGGCATTCTGTCCTCTCGCACCTAGTCTCCGAATGGTAGGAGCACTCCGTCTGTATACAAGTCTCCAATGGTGTGTATACCTGCATTATGCCAGTCCACTAAGTCAGAATGGGTAGTAGCTCAGAGTCCACTGTGTGTTCCAAGCAAAGGGATGGCTGGGGCATAACGTTTTATATGTCTAGTGAGAAATAGTGCTCTGCAGAAACAGCGGTAGGCCACTTGTAGCAATAGGGGATATGGGCCACTCCTCCCACCACAAGGGTGGAAAATAGAAAGGATAGCTTGTATTGTGAGGGGAGCCACCCCCCCTCCCGCCGAGTCCAATAGATGTCTGCCCTCCACCCAGCGGCCCACCCACTGTAGTTGAGATGCTATATAATAGTGCTCTAGATTGGGTACAGCCAGTCCTCCCTGGCCTGTCTGCAGATACAGCTTTGTGAGTGCCACCCTGCAGCGCGAGGTGTGCCATATAAGGCTACGGAGCATGCTTTCAATTGGTTTAAAAAAGGAAGGCGATTAATATAATGGCAAGTTTGTAAAGTAATAAAGGAGATGGGGGAGCACTACCATCTTAATAAGTGAGATCCTCCCTGCCACCGAGAGAGCCAATGATTTCCAAGAGGTCATCTGCGATGTCAGAGAGGTTAGTGCCCTGGTAAGATTGCCATTCAGGAAATCCCGGTCACTGTGGTATATTCAGATGCCTAGGTAACAAAACATGGATGGTTGTCAGGTAACTGGTGTGTCGTTGATATGGAGCATGGGGTCAGGTGTGATAGGTTGAAATGGAAACAGGCAAGATTTATCCCAATTAACCCGCAGCCCCGAAAGTTGAGCAAAATGACTAAGTATGGTAGGTACAGCGTCTGGGACCCTCTCAACATCCCTTATATATAAAAGAAGGTCATCTGCATATAAGGATATTGCATGTGTAACTTCTCCCATATGGTTGCCTCATGGAATTGCAGAAGCCCGCATTGCCATGGCCAGCGGCTCAATAGCTAGTGAAAAGAGGAGTACCTCTAAATACCGGTATAGGCTGCGATAGCATGTGGCCAGTCCTGACTCTCACTACCTGTTTGTTATACAGTAATTTTATCAGGGAGACACAATATGGTCCCATACCGAACCGGGGCAAAACGTTGAAGACATAAGGCCACTCTGTAGAAATGTGTAATATTTTACGTTAGCATAAGCTACAGTCATTTTGGCTGTGGCATCCATTTCGTTAGCTATGTAATTCCGTCTTCACTGTTGCTTGCCCTTCTATTCTGCTTGTGTCATCAACTCTAGTTAACTCCTTCTGTACTGAGCTAAAAGCAATGTGTTGAGCAAAGGCCTGTAGCTGCTAGAATGCACCTGGCTAAAGATTTAACTGTCAACTGTTTTCTACTGTTGTAAGCAGTTCTGATCTCCCTCCCACTTTGCTGACTAAGTGATCGCCCATCTGCCCATGCTTGTAGGTAGTTATTTTTCTGTATGCTTGTACCTTCTATTTGTAACTACATGCTTACTCTGCAACAAACTCTGTATATAAGGCCTGTGCTCTGTGACTTCAGGGTGCCACCTCCTGCAACACTTGAGAGTGTTGTTGGACGTGGTTCCACTCATGAGAAGTTAATAAAATTGTTATTTTGAATTCCAGCTTCAGTGTTGATCTCTATTTTGTTTGTTTTTGAACCCGTGGACAAAAGGGTGACACTGCACCAGTGTACCCCTAAAAAGGTACATTTCCACAATTGGCGCCCAACGTGGGGCCTCATTGGAGACGCAGCCGTCCGAAGGAGTGGTCTTGATGGAAAATTGAAATCTTACTGAGGAAGCGCACTGCACGAGGAGACCTTTGTCTTTGCAGGCCGACGTGAATTTTCCGGTTTTCCCGATTTGACCCTCCAGGTGATGGCCGGTCTCAACTGGGGTTTTCTTTGGCGTATTTTTGCAGTGACCATTAGGTCGACCAGAGATCAGCAGGTGGGAGTTGAAGACTTCTGTTTGGTAAGGTCACTGAAGTGGCACTTTTGATTTGCTTGGCCAAGATTTTGGTTTGGTATTTTATTCATTTTTTGCAAAAAGTGAAGGCAGGTAATGTGTGGATTTTTCTCCTTATGATATTTGTTTGAATGGGTATACTTGGAAGAACATGCCTGCATTTAGTAAAATTCGTAAGTGGTGATACGGAGCGCTCTTTAGTGTTCCGCCAGGCCAATTGGTAATTCGGTCTCTTCTTGCAAAGGCTTGGGGTTTTACCCTATCTTGTTTTGGGTGGGTCTGCGGACCCCTGTAATAGGCATGCCTTCTGGAATAAGTATGATTTGGTAAAGACACAGAGTGTTTGCGAACACTCTGCCAGACCAACTGGTAATTCAGCGTATTTTGGAAAAGGTCTGGGGCTAGACCCTATCTTCTTGAACATGGAACAGTCTTTGGGCTGTTTACTTGTCTTGGTGCAGTCTCTGGACTGCTTTTGAGAGCTCTTTTGTTTGTAAATATGATTTACAATTGGTTTGGTTTGAGTGCAGTCTGTGGGCTGCCTTTTGATTTTGTCCTGGTGTTGATTTGTGGTTTGATTGTGTGTTTGAGTGTCTATGAGGTTTGTGGACTGACACCGGTGGTGATGCTTGTGAAGTACTTGTTTGAGTGAGTAGCGACTGTGCTCTTTGTGTAAGGATGGCTTGCCTCAGCAAGCTGTGTTGTGTGTTATGAGTGTGTGGCCCCTTCTTGAAAATGTCTGGAATGAGCTCAATTTGGTTTGTTGTCGTCATTGTGTTCTGCAGATGCCATTGGAAGAATTACACTTTAAATTTCGAAGAATGAATAAATAATAATACATAAATAAAAATATGGTTTGATCAGAAATACTAGTAACAATGTACATTTGTTTTGACATAGGAAAAGTGCAACTTTTGCAAAATGTAAAGAAGAATGCGCATTTAAATTAAACAGTGCTGTGTATCTCTGTGCTTAAAAAGACACGTATTTTAAAAGTACATGTAGGAATGTGCTTTCCCCCTCTATGAAAAAGAAGGGGGGAGAGACCAGAGCGGACAAAGGAGAGTTTGTTTCTGGCAGGCTTGCTCTGGCACTTCGACCTTGGAAGGCATAACGAAGGAGGGGGCCAGAGCGTAGAGAGAGAGGGGAGGCTCTGCTTATTATTTTTGGCAAAAGACCAGGCAGGTTCTATGAAGCCATAAGAGAGAAGGAGGGGCAGCAGCGTCTGGGCCATGTGCAGCTCCTGACACAGAGAACAGCTCTGCCATGCATACAGAATAATGATAATGGTTTCAATTTAAGGTTGCTGTGCCAGGGCCAGATGAGGAGGCAATGAAATAAAGTTTGCATTAATGCACCATCATGTTAAACAGCACAATAGCTAAAGGAATTGGTAGTTGGTCATTGGATTAATGTTTTCTAGTTAGCTCAATGTGCTTGTACAGCAAAATTTACAAAGTGGTACAGTTCAATAGTATTGGACATGGCCTCCTTGGTGTGGTTTCCCCTAGCTATTTACCTCCTACAAGTCTGTCCGTGCCCAGCTGCCTAAGGGGGGTAAATATTGTCGACAGGAGGTCACCTGCTTAGGTTACCTACTGTCGAAGGGGGGTAGGAGGCTAGCTCCTGGGCAAATTAAGGGTAAGCAAAATTAAGTAACACACTGTGTTTTTTTGGTTTTTGTGCTTGGTATATGTATTATTGTGTCCTTTTTTCTTGGTTTATGTGCCTATTGTGTGTATTATTGTGAGCTATTCTGCGTGGAAAGTACGCAGGGCAGCTTGTTGTTGTGTACTCTCTCTCTCTCTCACTCTCTTGCCTGCCTGAGCTGTCTAGGAACGGCCATGAGACAATCGGTTGGGCTCGTTTTAGTCATTCATTTCACAGGATGCTGTGAATATGTTCTTGAATAAATAGAGACTAAGCACCTCACCAGTGCACGTCTAATTGGCTATTAAGTATCAATCAATCAATCAATCACAGAATTTGTAGAGCGCACTACTTACCCGCGAGGGCCTCAAGGCGCTGGGGAGAGGGAAGGGGGGGTGCTGTAATACTGGGTGGTGCTGTAATACTGTTTGAACAAATTGTTAGAATTAACAAAATGAATAAATGAATACGCCATGTTACTGCCTCTCCTTTCTGTAAACTGATGGAATTGGATAAGGATGAAAGGATGGGTAGAATAGACTGATGTTCCCTTATTTGACCTTTAAGGGGAGCTATATGTTGGTGTTTTTTATTCCAAATTCCCAGGTGGTAACACCATTATTGTTTATGTTATTGCAGCACTACATAAGTCACAGAGGCATCACAAGTCCCTTATCAGTTAGTCTATGTAATCGAGCTGACAGCCCTTGCTATAGTTGGTGAATAGGTTTCTCCCCTGAATATGATGTTACATGGCCCGGATTGTGAAAAGTATGATGCATATGGTTCACAATGCTAGGAAAGATGCCCATATGCCCTTAGCACACATTTTTAAGAACAAAATGTTCTTTGCTTGTTTTCTTGTCTGCTACAAACAAGTTCTGCTGGAAAATTCATGTACCTACTAGGTTATGTTTAATTTATCAGTTATTCATGTAATATGGATCTCTGTTACATTCACAGTTTTAGAGTTTCCCGCTACACCTATAATATGAGAGCATGGTCATAAGCGCAAAACATGGTTGTTCTTATGCAAGGAAAATAATTTTAGAGGTGTCTGCAGTTTTGCACAATAGTGAAGGTTCACAAAGTAGAAGCTGTATCGTGACTTATTAAGTACAAGTTTGTTAAAAGAATAGTTGTTTTGAAATTCCTTTTTTTTGAGGTTCTTCAGATGAATAATATAGGGGCGTTTCTGAAATTGAATATCCTCTTTTGATTGATTATTTGTCTGTTTTGTCTAACGATTTCCGTTCTGTTCACTAACAGTCCCGGTCCCCAAGTGAATGCAAGTCTGCACCTCTGTTTGCTGATAAGGAGGTGCCTGGGCACACTAGGTACAATGTGCGGCCCCGACGAAAGAGCAGTGCGCCAGCAGGGCAACACAGGAGTTAGGGAAGGACTAGAGTTTAGGGTACAGGTGCTGTGTCTCTAGTGCCTGTTAGATTAGAGTGAAAAATACTGGTGCACTGCCTGAGACACTGGACAGGATCATTGAGGGTGATTGCCCTATCCTGAAAGAAATACTTTTTTCTTAAGCCTGGGCCGCGATTGTTTTTCTGGGTTGCAAGTTGTGCAGCTCCAACGTGGGAGAGTCAATACTTGATGAACGATAAGAGCCTGCCTGTGAGGCTCAGACAGACACAGGGGGAAGACTCCCCTCTGGCTGGTTGTACAGTGGCTTCAATTCCCCAAGTTTGTTTTTTGTTTTGTTTTGTTAGCAATGTACCCCTTTGGTCGTCCCATTTTTGAGGAGGAGCAGCCCTTTGCGGCTCCTCGTCCTAATTCCCATGGCCCCGTTTGGTCCACCTGGTCCCCCAAAACAAAGATTGTTTTTGGGACAAGTATTGTACTTGCTTTAATATTCGTATTTGGAATACTGTTTTTTCTGCAAGAAAAATATCTTGTGCACACTTTGATAAGTACTACTCCGCCCCCCACCTGAACATATTATTGGTACTCTAGCCCTCATAAAGAAGAACACCGGAAGGTCTATCAAGATAATGTTTTTATTTAGACATTGCATCAGACATGTGCTGTTGGCTATTTCTAAACTACACAAAACAGCTACTGAGATACATCAAGACTCAGGAACATGGACTTGGACTGGATGGTTCTGGAACATATTTTCTGTATGGGGTTTGAAAATACTGTCGGCCTCATTTTTATTATTGCGATTCTCTTTTCTTGCTGTTTGTGTATTCAATGTGGGCCAATGTTCTGTTTCCTCTGTATTTCTACTTGTACTACTTGTTTGCCATCAAAAACGAAGGTCCAAAATGTAAATGATCATTTAGCAATGGAACAGGAAATTAATGAGCTAATGTTAATAGACACCCATGATGATTATCGTACCCCTTTTAAAGCATAAGAAAATGTCTTCAGCTTATGCTAAAAGGGCCGTCTGTGGAAATGTGTAATATTTTACGTTAGCATAAGCTACAGTCATTTTGGCTGTGGCATCCATTTTGTTAGCTATGTAATTCTTCCGTCTTCACTGTTGCTTGCCCTTCTATTCTGCTTGTGTCATCAACTCTAGTTAACTCCTTCTGTACTGAGCTAAAAGCAATGTGCTGAGCAAAGGCCTGTAGCTGCTAGAATGCACCTGGCTAAAGATATAACTGTCAACTGTTTTCTACTGTTGTAAGCAGTTCTGATCTTCCTCCCACTTTGCTGACTAAGTGATCTCCCATCTGCCCATGTTTGTAGGTAGTTATTCCTGTGTATGCTTGTACCTTCTATTTGTAACTACATGCTTACTCTGCAACAAACTCTGTATATAAGGCCTGTGCTCTGTGACTTCAGGGTGCCACCTCCTGCAACACTTGAGAGTGTTGTTGGACGTGGTTCCACTCATGAGAAGTTAATAAAATTGTTATTTTGAATTCCAGCTTCAGTGTTGATCTCTATTTTGTTGGTTTTTGAACCCGTGGACAAAGGGTGACCCTGCACCAGTGTACCCCTAAAAAGGTACATTTCCACAACTCCAGCGTATCGAAGGCCTTCTCCAGATCCAGTACCATGCAGCCGGATCTGGGCCAGGTCAGTGGGGCATAACGCATAACATTGTACAGACAGCGCAGGTTAAGGGAAGTAGATCGTTCTGGGACGAACCCATTCTGGTCTTCGTGCACCAAATGGGGTACTAGTAATGCCAACCTCCCAGCTAGTATGCTGGCCAGTACCTTGTAGTCCACATTCAGTAGCGCCAGTGGCCTATATGAGCCGAGTCTGGTGGGGTCTTTGTCCGGCTTTAAAAGAGTGACCAAAGTAGCCTCACACATAGAGCTCTGCAGTTTGGTCAATAGTAATGCCTCTTTGAATATCTTCAATAGTGTAGGGGCTAAGAGGTCTGCATAAGCCTTGTACATCTTGGAGGGAAAGCCATCAGGTCCTGACACCTTTCCGGAGGCTAAGGAGTTAATTGCTACCTGTACTTCCTCTACTGTTAGGGGTGCGTCTAGTTCAGCACACTAAAGCAGGAGAGAGCTGTGGGAAGGAGAGACCATCCAGAAAGTAAGCTATGTCAGATTCAGTTGCCTCCCTGTTTGACTGATATAGCAAGGTGAAGTGGAGTACTAGGTCATTGTGTATTTCGTGTTGAGTATAATGTAATACCCCTGCCGGAGAGTGGAGCCCCGTAATGGGTCCTCATTGTTGTTCTTGCTTTATCAACCATGCGAGCATGGGTCCCGATCTGTCAGCTAGAGCGTATGTTCTGGCAGAATGTGCCGCGTAATTAAGACACCGCAGCCTCTCCAGGAGCGCGGCAGGCATGCTGTTCCCTTACTGGCAGCAATTTCGAGGAGCAGGAGGGGTCTGACGCCGCCTTCGTCTCTGGTGGCAGTAGTGTTTGCTCCAGATCTTGGAGTTCTTGTTCCACCTGTTTCCGCATCCCCCCCACCCAGTGCCATGCAGCTACCTCTCAGTGTAGCCTTGAAGGCATCCCACTCCAGCAAGAGTGATGACGCTGTGCCTGTGTTTTGTGCAAAATAATTCTCAGCTGTGGTGCGTAGGGAAGAGCGAATAGTGGATCCTCTAACATGATAGGCTGTAGGGGCCAGGTTGGGGACGTGAGGCGTTGTGGGCCCCATGTTACAGCCATATAATGGGGGTTATGATCCGAATTTATTCTACCCAGGTATTCCACCTGTGTGACATATGGCAGTACGTTAGGTGTGCATAAGAACCTGTCTATGCGAACGTGCAAAGTGTGGGGGGCAGAATAAAAGGAGTATACTCGTGTGCTAGGGTTGCGGTGTCTCCAGGTATAAACTAGTCCCCAGCTGTCAGCCCAATTCCTCAACAGTGAAGCCTGTTAGCTGCCGAGGTGCCCCTGAGGGGCGGGAACGAGCGGTCAATAGCTATATCTAATACATTGTTGAAGTCCCCACCTATCACCCATGGTATATGACACCACCTGATGTACATTTAAATGGGCATCAGTCTTTCAGTCCCACCTGGGGGCCAGATGGGGGTAATTACCTCATAACTGCCCCCACCCACTAGAAGCCAGGGAAAGGATTTGTTTTTTAAATATAGGGGTGGAGGCTGCCCACCATGGACATGGCCATACCCCCACCCTATTTAAATGGGGCATCAGTCTTTCTGCCCCCCACCTGGGGGGTGGCTGGAGGTAATTACCCCCAATCTTCCCCCTAAGGGGGCAGAAAGCCGACTAGACTCCCAGGAAGGGATTTCTTTTTTTAAACATAGGGGTGGGGGCTGCCCACCACAAGCATGGCCATGCGCCACCCAATTTAAATAGGGCATCAGTCTTTTTGCCGCCCCAGGTGGCGAATATGGGTAAATACTTCCGATGTGCCCCCTCGAGTGTTCAGAAAGCCCACTAGACACCAGGAAAAGCGTTATTGTTCCAAATATAGAGGTGGGGGCTGCCGACCATAAGCATGGGCATGCACCCACTCCAACTAAATGGGGCATCAGTCTTTCTTTACCCCCATCTGCCCTGCTGGTGGGGCAGAAAGCCCACTAGATACCAGGGATTTTATTTTAAAAGAAATATAGGAATGGACCTGTCTACCATGTACATGGCCAACCCCCCACCCCAAAAACAAAGCAGGCAGCCTTTCTGCCCTCATGGGGGCGATTACCCCCAATGTACCCATATTTTTGTGGGTGGGGAGAGGCCCCCTCTTGGCAGGGGCCCGTGTTCTACAACACCCGTGCCCAATAAACCTGCTGCCCTCCTGTAGCAGCAAGTTTATTGGGCCTGGGGTGGGTCCAATGCCACCCAGCATTGTTCCACCTATGCCGATAAAAACGCTGCACCACATGTGTGGTTCAGCCTAGCGCCCACAACCGGAACGGATCAAACCGAGGTCAATGGGAGGCTGCTCATAAGGACTCCCATTAATCTTGGTTTGATCCATTCCTGTTGCAGGCACTAGGCCCAGCCACACAAGTAGCACAGCGTTTTTATCGGCACATGTGGGGTTACGCTGGGTGGTAGGAATTTTGTGGATTTTCTGTGGATTCCAGACGTTTCTATCACAGAAATAAGGAAAATGCATCATTTCAGGCAAAGTTTGAGATTTACAAAGCATTATGGGTAAAAAAAACTCATGGGATCCAAGCAAGGCACCCCACCCTGGAATCCTCTGGTTGTCTAGTTTTCAGAAATGTCTGTAGTTTGTAGGTTTTCATGGTTGGCACCACAGTACAGCTTCAAATACCACAGCTACCTCTACTGCTTACCTATCAACGTAGAGCTTTAGGGCATTTTGTGTCATGGTCTCTTGGCCCACCCACACAAGTGGGGTACTGTTCTTATTGGGGGAGATGTGGGAACTTAGAGTGGTAGGGGACATTTGTGACTTATCTCAGATTCCAGAACTTCTGTCACAGAAATGTGAGAATAATGTGTGTTTTTTACCAAAGTTTGATGTTTGCAAGGGCTTCTGGGTAAAATGACCTACTGAGAGTCACGTAAGCCATGCAACCCTGGACTCCCCTTTGTTGTCTAGTTTTCAAAAATGTGCAGGTTTGCTAGGTTTCAGTAGGTGAAGCTGAACGAGGGCCCAAAATCCACAGCTATCTACTTTGCAAAAAATGGGTCAGTTTTGAGAGAAAAAATGTGATGTATCCATGTTGCATTTTTGGCAATTTCCTTTCACTGGCACTATGCGTATCCACACAAGTGAGGTACCATGTTATTGGGAGACTTGGATGAATGCTGGGTGGAAGGAAATTTGTGGCTTCTCACAGATTCCAGAAATTTCGAACACAGAAATGAGGAAAACTTTTTTTTGTCAAAGTTTTCATTTTCTTTTTTTAATTGTTTTTTTTTATTCGCTTAATAAACATACACCCATCTCAGCAAATACAGTGTTCAATGCGATACATGCTTATTACATTTGGAATAAGAAGAGAGGAACAAAAATAATCTACACACATAGCAGTGTCCTAATACAGAAATTACAGACTCAATTACACATCAGATACAGGCGAAAGAATGCATTTCAATGATCCTGAAGGCACAAGCGGTGGAATGGGTGGAAAGCGCCTCAGGGGCATGAGTCAGTAGCCATAGGGGCCTGTGGGTCTGTGTCTTGTGAGGCTGCATGCGTCGCCTGGGGGTTTCTATCGGGTGCTCAAGGAGATATCGTTTAAGGGGGTCCCAGATATCCTTGGGACGAGATGTAAGAGGGAGCAGTTCGGCGTTACGTGATTGACTGTTCCTGCCAGAACATCATGTCCCTGATCCACTCCTTAGATTTTGAAGCTCTGCCACGCCCCCAGCGGCATGCTCTTCGCCTTTTAGCTAGTAATAGAGCAAGGGCTACAAAGCGACGGGATGCAACGCTAATTTCTGCCGTGTACCCCAACAGAGCCAGCAATGGGGAAGTAGGTAATGGTGATGATGTCATCTGTTCCAATGCATGTATGGTCTGTTGCCAATATGTCTGTATCGCACCACAGTTCCACGCAAGGTGGAGAAAGTCGGCGCCATTTGCACCACATCTATCGCATTTGTCACTGTCTCGCAATTTATATTTATAAAGTGTGGCAGGGGTATAGTAAGTGCGATGCAAAAACCTATAATGTATCATGCGTAACCCACTGCTAGACGAGATGCGCTCCGTTTGTGAGCAGCAGTACCCCCATTGTTGATCAGTTATGTCTTGTGCTAAATCCGCAACCCACCTAGCTCTAGCAAGGCAGTGTTCCAATGTCGGGGTAGTGTACAGGCTGTGGTACAGCGTCGCTACTGCATGTGATGCATCAGCGCTGCACAGCAGGGAGTGCAGCGGGGGAAGTATCTGTGGCTCTTGAGGAAACAAGGGAGTGTGCTCGTTTACGCCTTGTCTGAGTCGGACGTATAAGAAGATGTCCATGGAGGAGGGGGTCGCCCCAACAAACATCTGTTGTAAGGTACGAAACTTGCCATTAAGGTAAAGATCTCCCCAACGGGTAATACGAAATTTTGCTTTAGTTTTGTGAAATATTCCTTCCTGTAATAATGGCATCTCGTGGTGGTAACACAGAGGAAGAAGGGGAGAGTACATCATGGATGTATGAGTACGCTGGGCAATGCACTGCCAGGCACGCACTGTGCATGTGATTGGTGTGGGAGCAGGATCACGAGGTGCGACTGGGCTTAATAGAACCCCTTCTAGAGGGATGGGAGCCGCTAGCCAATCTTCTGTAGCAACTTGGGGCATATATTTGGGTGGGTGAAACCAGTAATAGGCGTAGTGAGCCTGTGCGCAGAGGTAACAGAGTTCCATATCGGGAATATCAAAACCACCCTGGGAGTAAGGCCTGACAAGTGTGTCCCATTTTAAACGAGGGCGCTTACCTCCCCATGTCAAGCGGATCAGTTCAGTACGTAGCGCTGAAAAGAAATGTCTACCTGGATCATACGGTATGTTTATGAAAAGGTAGAGAAGTTTCGGGAGAATGACCATTTTAATAAGGGAGGTGCGACCCGCCATCGAGAGTGGGAGCGCAATCCACCTAGGGACCCTGCTAATTATACTGTCCAACGCTCTGCCATAATTGAGGCGCATCAGTTCCTCCCGATCCGCAGTGACATATATCCCCAAGTACTTAACTTCGGACGCGCACCATTCAATTGGGAAGTCAGGCAGAACTTCCGTAACCGAGGATGTAAGCGGAAATATTTGAGATTTCGTCCAGTTAATGTGTATGCCAGAAAGTCCCCCGAACCGCACAAACTCCCGCAACAGTGGACTGAGGTTCTGCTGAGGGTCTTTAACATATAGAGTGACATCATCTGCATATAAAGAAATAAGGATGGGGCGTAGTTGACACCTCAGTGCCTTATCTTGATGATGTTGCCTGATGCGAGCAGCGAGAGGTTCAATCGCAAGCGCGAAAAGGAGTGGGGACAGGGGACAGCCTTGGCGAGTGCCTCGCGTGATAGCGAAGGGGGCTGAGACATGCCCATTAATCAGAACTCTGGTCGAGGGGGAAGTATACAGTAGTCTTATCCAAGACGAGAAACCCTTAGGCATGCCCATATTTTGAAGTATGATGAGGAGGTAATCCCACTCAACGGAATCGAAGGCCTTGGTAGCGTCCAAAAAAACCGCCACCAGTGCCAGTTGTGGATCAACATTCCGCAGAATGGAGAAAAGGGTACGTAGGTTGTGGGATGTTGCTCTGCCAGGAATGAATCCTGCTTGATCTGGCAGCACCAATTTGTCCATTAGTAAACTGAGTCTGTTAGCCAGAACCGTGGCAAGTATCTTCATGTCATTATTCAGCAATGAAAGGGGACGGTAAGAGTCAACCAGATCAGCAGGCTTACCGGGTTTGAGAAGCGAGGTAATAAGGACCTCTCTAAGGGACTCAGGGAGGAGCTCACACTCCTGCACCTCATCAGACACTTCCTTCAAGATAGGAGTTCAGCATATGCTTTGTAGAAATCGATAGGGGGGGGCCTTTCCCGATTTCATTTGCATAATCGCCGTCTTTATTTCATCAGTGCCTAGGGGTGCTGCCAAAAATTCCCTCTGATTATTCCCAAGCCAGCCAAGAGTGATATCACTCAGAAATGCAGAGAAATCAGGGGATTGTGTCCTGCGAGTGCTATAGAGGCCGGAATAATGTGTTATAAAGACATCGAGAATTTTCTGGCTATCTCTGTGACGTATGCCACCGTTATCTTGGATCTCCAATACATGGTTGGAGAATCGGGGCGTACGGATCTCCATGGCCAAAGCCTTCCCAGGCTGACCACCCTCCCCGTATTTACGAGAAGTGTGATATTTCCCCCGGAAGCGCAATTCTCTCTCAGCTGTTTCTTTGTAGTCAGTCAATTTATCCCTGAACAGGGCATGTAAAGCCCCGGTTGTATCACCAGCCATGTCATCTTCCAAATGTTTTAACTCGCCTTCAAGTCTATGTAAGTAGTTACGGATGTCCCGCAAGACCCCGAAACTCTTAGCAATGCAGAAGCCACGCACGGTAACTTTGAAGGCCTCCCATACAACTCCCATCTGTGGGACCGAGCCTATGTTTCTGTGAAAGAACTCTGAGATCTCGGTACCGAGTTCCGCCCTGAATGCTGAGTCTAGTAAAGCGTCTGGCAGGAGCCTCCAGCTTCTAGGGGAAGAATGCGAGTCCAGAGGAACCAACGTCATACGAACCGGCAAAAGAACACAGCAGAAATGCCATTTTTCACATGCACATCTGTACCCTTTGTTCGTCGAATAATAGCTTCACCGGATTTTAATAAGTTGTGGTGCTCTCCAGGCAAAAAAACCTTCCTCTGCCGACAGGAGGCAAAATCAACTCTCAAGGTGAAGCAGCCGCCCACCTGGAGTTGAAGTACACAATGCACAAAATGCCGAGGCACACCAAGAAGTCCAGATATTGTACAACTGGTTTCGATCAACCAAATATGTATCAAAAGAAGTCCATAGAGCAGACTGTGTTTTCCTTGGTAAATCCTTTATTTCATATCAAAACCAATTTCCGAAAAGGGCAGCCGACACGTGTTTCGTCCAAAAGGACTTTCTCAAGGCTGCAAACAATGTTAAATCTACAGTTAAAAACAGTGTATCAAAAATCAATATCACTATATACACAATAAAAACTAGGTTAAAATCCGAATGTGAAGAAGGTGACAGTGACACTGTTAACCTTATAAACATTTGACTCCGAAGATAGTGAAACAAACAAAAGGAAGAGCACCCGGAACTAGCACCATACAAAGACAGAGCACCACGTGATGTGTTGCAGAAACAGATAGAAAAAGTGGTAAAAACTTCACTTTATCCATCCGTGTGTAAAGTAGAAGAGCAACCATACTCCGAGGATAGAGATCCTCATTCCCAGATTGGAGAATTAAAATAAAATACATACACGGCATACTAGTAAACGGCAAATCATATGGCGAACCAGATGAAAATGTGTATGCCAAAAAGAAATAGTAAGAGATGAAATCCACTACCAAATATAAGATCGATAGATGAATAAGTAAAGATGTAGACAACCTACTGACCGCAGCCTTATGAACGCAAAAACATAAGCTGTGTCTTACCTAAGTTCAATAGAAAAGGGATTTCAGTATTTAAAACGTATTCTTCCATATGAAGGGTACCAACCCGTATATACGGTGTATCACCTAATGGGTATAAAGAGCAAGATGCCTATTGAAAATAACATGAAAAAGGATCTATGTAAGATAAATATAATATATATAAAACTGCTAACCCTCTGAATCCTATGTTTATGGGCCACCACACCACTGGACATGAAAACAAATTGGGTGTGACTAAACCAATATATACACACCCAAATTCTAAAAATAGCTACCACTGCATTTTGCAATCACGTAAAACACCCTCCGTGCATGGCCAAGCTTACTATATAGAAGCTATCACCCTAAGATTAACGATCCGCTAATATAAGATATAGACCTTATTCGTCTGCAAGCTAGGGAACCCAATCCCTGTAACAACTTACAATCCAACATTCAAGAAATACATCAACACAAGTCGTGGCTAACAGTTACCTGTAGCAGGGAGAAAAAATGGACATCACTACCGCTACATATCTTATCTGTTCAAGCAGGTCTTGATACACCTGCATAGAAAACAGAAAGATTTAGAAATACAATTACGAATCCATCTAACTCTTACATCACCAAAAGTAAATAAGTATATTCCATACACAATCTAAAAAATTACCTGCGTTCAAGGCCAGTCTGCAGAGTAAAAGAGTCCCGACAATAGTCAAACACTGTCCGGAAACCCGCGTTTAAATCCAAGACACGAGATAGTAGAAATAAAAAGAGGAGGATGAGAACACTTCTACTAATTGGCACGGTCGCCATTTCTACGTGGTAAAACGTTAGGGGGCTAAAAATGCGTCATAACTAAATACATACATGCATAACGAAAAAAACAACAAGGACGAAAAGACAGAAAATCCTTCCCGACAATATAATGTCAAAAACACCCAACATTTAAGACCCAAAAAATGAAACGAGGAGAATGTAAACGTTCCTATTATTCAGCACAGTCGCCATTACTGAGTGGTGGGGAAAGAACTGAGAGGCTAAATATGTAAAACATCTAATATGAATATTACGTAAAAAAGAAGAAAAGACAAAGAGAATAGAGTACGAGACACCCAGTGTGAGGGAGACCCACTTTTGTGGGGATTTTTTCATTTTTCATTTTGACCTTCCTAGAAACTAACTACATGGACACACAGGGCCTGATTCACAGAACTAACTTACGTCAAAAACGTAAAGTTAGTACTTTTTCGTATTCACAGAATACACTTACTCATTTTGGTATTCACAGAATGAACTTACTCATTTCGGTATTCACAGAAGGCATTTAGGAGTCCTAAAGTTAGGAGTCCTAACTTTACTACTCCTAAACTGAGAAAAATCCTAACTTTAAGACTTTCGGTATTCACAGAAGGCATTTAGGAGTCCTAAAGTTAGGACTACTAACTTCTGTGAATACCGAAATGAGTAAGTTCATTCTGTGAATACCAAAATGGGTAAGTGTATTCTGTGAATACTAAAAGTACTAACTTTACGTTTTTGACGTAAGTTAGTTCTGTGAATCAGGCCCACAATTTTTCTTATGGTGTAGACAAAAGCACAATATTGTCTAACAATCCCGAAAAACCTTATTAGTACAACAGTCATAATCAGTAAGATTGGTATAGCGAGGAAAAACAATAGCTCCATGTTGTTATAAGTGCATAGGTCTCTACACATTTCGACAAAGATGTATTTGAGAAAAACAACAAATAAAAGATCAAAACAGTGGGGAGAGGAAGAGCATTACCAAGAGGGATCGCAAGATGTTATTCTTAATTGTCCTGAATAGCATAGATTTAAAAGCACATTCACATAACATTTTGGGCCATAAACATTGCCATCTGATCGTTATACATATAATGGGTTTGCTATATTTGCATTATAGACATAGATGATGATTTGGGCATTGGGATCATACTGCAAAACAGCAAAACATTGACGTATAAACAGCTTTTATCAAAATATCAGTCAAGCTCTTCTTTATAGGAAAGTATGTAATTCCCTATCTAAATTGAGGCCCATGTCCACAGCCCTAAGTCTTATAAGCCACCTACTCTCAAGTTGTCTTAGGTGTAGGGTTCTGTCCCCACCTCTTCCGACATTTGTTAGTGTTTCAATCCCATGAAATGAGATTTTCATTTGGCCCTCTGCTGTGTGCATGCTGTTATAATGTACTGCCAAGGGGTATTCTGTGTTCTTATTTTTAATGGCCCGTACATGTTCCTGGATCCGTTCCTTTAAGGGTCGGATGGTGCTGCCCACATAGATCAAACCGCAAAAGCATACGATACAATAAACCACATGTTTCGAGTTGCAATTAATGAAATTTTTGATGGTGTATGTTTTTTGTGTGTTGTACTGAAACTCTGCGATACAAAAGGGGATGATGGACGGAACGTTTGAGCCAATCAAACACTCACCCCCAGTCAACTGATCTGGGTTTAATCCATCATCATTCTTTAGCTCACTCCACCACCCCAGTTCAGACATGGCCATATGCAAATCAGTCTGACCCTGTGCCTCATGGGAACAGTCCAGCCCGAACTGCCAAGCCATGTCTTCCCTGGACCGGAAACAAGCATCCTAGGACCCGTTTCTGGCCTTCCAGCCGTCATCAGCCAGGCTTGCTTGAATCCAGTGGCAAAGTGAGCAAGGGACCCACGTCTGGGCATACCCCCGCCAACTTAGGGCGAACAAAGCGATACAAAAGGGGATGATGGACGGAACGTTTGAGCCAATCAAACACTCACCCCCAGTCAACTGATCTGGGTTTAATCCATCATCATTCTTTAGCTCACTCCACCACCCCAGTTCAGACATGGCCATATGCAAATCAGTCTGACCCTGTGCCTCATGGGAACAGTCCAGCCCGAACTGCCAAGCCATGTCTTCCCTGGACCGGAAACAAGCATCCTAGGACCGGTTTCTGGCATTCCACCCGTCATCAGCCAGGCTTGCTTGAATCCAGTGGCAAAGTGAGCAAGGGACCCACGTCTGGGCATACCCCGCCAACTTAGGGCGAACAAAGCGATACAAAAGGGGATGATGGACGGAACGTTTGAGCCAATCAAACACTCACCCCCAGTCAACTGATCTGGGTTTAATCCATCATCATTCTTTAGCTCACTCCACCACCCCAGTTCAGACATGGCCATATGCAAATCAGTCTGACCCTGTGCCTCATGGGAACAGTCCAGCCCGAACTGCCAAGCCATGTCTTCCCTGGACCGGAAACAAGCATCCTAGGACCGGTTTCTGGCATTCCAGCCGTCATCAGCCAAGCTTGCTTGAATCCAGTGGCAAAGTGAGCAAGGGACTGATTTGCATATGGCCATGTCTGAACTGGGGTGGTGGAGTGAGCTAAAGAATGATGATGGATTAAACCCAGATCAGTTGACTGGGGGTGAGTGTTTGATTGGCTCAAACGTTCCGTCCATCATCCCCTTTTGTATCGCTTTGTACTGAAACTCTGTCAGTTTATTCTTAGCAAGGCAGCACATATTGCATTGACCGCACTTATAAAAACCATTTGGTAAAGCTGGAAGCCATGTAGTTGCTAGTTTGGGTTTCAGATAACTATGGCAAAGGGTCTGTCTAAGTGTCTTCCCTCGACTGTGTACAATGTTTGGCTTTTCCGTGATGGTCTTCTTTAATGTCTCATCCATTCTTAAGATGTGCCAATGCCTGTGTAGGATCTTATGTAAGTCAGGACTAGCCGCACTGAAAGGAACAACAAGCGCAGGTTTTGTTTTTCTGTTTACCTTGCTGTTCCTTCCCGGGTTGTGCCTGTTCCGTAAGAGATCTTTGCGTTTAACTTGATAAATCCTATGCTTTGCCTTAGATATGATCTGCCTAGAGTAACCCCTATTTATAAATCTTTTTTCCAGGTTGCCCAATTCTGTTTCAAAGTCCATGTTAGTACTACAGTTGCGACGCACCCTGATCATCTCACCATATGGGATGGCTGTAATCTGTGTTTGTGGATGGGCACTGGATGCATGCAGTACTGCATTGCATGCCGTCCCCTTACGGAACAGTTTGGACCTGATCTGATTTTCTGTCACATATAGCGTGGTGTCAAGATAGTCAATGCTCCTGTCACTAGACTGGAAAGTAAAATGTACATTGAACTCATTGTCATTAAGGCAATCCACAAAGTTTTCCAAGGATCTGGGTGTGCCCGACCAGAACATGAGCACATCATCTATGTATCTAGTCCATAGAATGATGAGCTCAATGTAAATGGCCGGGCATCGAGTCCAAACATGTACCTTCTCATAGAGACCCATGTAAATGTTCGCGAAGGACGGAGAAAATGTATCGCCCATAGCCACACCCCTCGTCTGTCTAAACCATTTCCCATCATGTACAAAGAAATTGTTGTCCAAGACAAAGGTTATGAAATCTATGAGCATAACATTATGTTCACATAAGGTTGCACTCCTTGTGTCCCAAAAATATTGGACTGCTTCCAAACCTTTATCTCTGGGAATACACGTATATAGCGAGCTAACGTCCAATGTGACCAATAAGTTGCCCTCTGACCATTCAAAATCCTCAACCTTACTAAGCAGGTCCTTTGTATCCTTAAGATACGATGGTAAGTTAAGAACCAAGGGCTGGAGAAACAGGTCGATGTACTCCGACAGTTTCTCTGTTGGAGCCCCAATTCCGGAGATGATAGGTCTCCCTGGTGGGATTTGCAGGCCCTTGTGTACTTTTGGTAAAGCATATACACATGGTGCAGTTGGTGTGGGATTGAAAAGATACCTACATTCAGCTTCTGTTATCATACCCTGTTGGTTCCAGAATGACAGTTTTTTCTCAATAAGGGAAGTCACCTCTCCTAGCGGGTTGTATGACACTGTCTCATATGCAGAGTGGTCTGCCAATTGGCGGTCGATCTCCATAATATAGTCCACTCTATTCATGAGGACTATATTACCGCCCTTATCGGCTTCCTTAATCACTAGCTCTTGGTTCTTAGATAGAGTAAGAAGTGCCTCTCTTTCTTCCTTGCTGATATTATGTTTGACATACTTATATTTATTCTGATAATCATCTTCTAGTTTGTATAGTTCCCTAGTAACTTTTTGATAGAACACATCAATCATATTGTCAGAAGATAAGTTTGGAGTGAATTTGGACCGAACCCTAAGGCCACTATTAGTGTCTGTGCTGATGTTAAGATCCTGTAAAATCTGTGTGATGGTTGGAGCATCCATCTCACTTTCCTCCAACGACAGGAGAAGTTGAACATCCCTAATATCTTTAACAGTCATAGAACACTTAGGTGGAGTTCTATTGGTCACAAACTCATTATCATTTCTATTGGCAATTTTTATTTTTTATTTTAGATTACGTATGAATCTAAACAGTCCAATATGCAGATCAGTAAAGTTTGGCAATGAAGCTGGACAGAAACCAAAGCCCTGGCTTAATATTTTTATTTCATTTTCACTCAAAGCATAGTTCGACAAATTTATAACATTCACATTGTCGACAGGTGAGTCTGGTACTCCTACCGCCCCCACAGCGACTATTTCCGTGTTATCTTGGACACAGATCTTGTAGTCATCCTTTCTTTTCCTTTTTGACACCCCGCTACCTCTTGTTTTGCCTCTTCTAGTTTTCTTTGATTTCCCTCCTGATGTCTTACTCTTTGTCTGGTTCCCTTCCTGAACCTTTCCATCTCCAATAAAAAGAATTTGATTGTCCCATATTAGTGCTAGTAGAAGGTCCCACTGATACACTGGATTCCTCACTCGTATAACTGGTGATACTTGAGAGATCTGTCTCACTTGATGCTGCTAGAGTCCCTGGTTCACCCCTTGATGTTATTCCATCTTCAGGTTTCCTACTGGTATTAATGTTGTCAAACTTACTAGCGTAGGTAAAGACCCTGCCATTTCTATAATCGTTATCATCGCGTCTTAGTTTGCACATCTTTTTATCCTTTATATAGAGTTGATGATTATGTAGTACTTCTTTTAGTATTTTGTAGTTTTTTTCTGCAACTTCAGGTAGATTCATCTGTTTAATTTCCTCCTCTAGGTTTTTAATCTCTATTAGCAGTTTTTCTCTCTTTGTATTAGCATCTCTAATCAGGATATCTATCATGCCAAATGATGAAGACGTGATCAAATGTTCCCACTCTTTCAATAAATCCTGACCCATATCATCGAATGAGGGAACAATTACCACCCTCAGGCCTCTAGGGATTTGTTTAATGTCCAAATACCTCTGGAGAATGGTGGCATCCCACCACCGTGAGAGTTCCTGTTTTTTCAGGCGTTCTAACCTAATGAATTTCATTTTGAGCCCTTCCTGTTTGGGTCCTAGGTTCTTTACTTGTTTGGCACTAGCATTTGTCTGAAAGAGTTCTTCCAACAAATTGTCTCTGTTATCATCAAAAATAGACATCTTATATGTTAGCTAAATACACACTGTCACCAAGTACAAATTAGATTACTTCACAAATATCTTGTATAAAACAATGTAACCGACTAATTTCTCGGGATAGAGTGCAATTCTTGGCATATACATATACTCATTACACAAAAGAACACAGCAGAAATGCCATTTTTCACATGCACATCTGTACCCTTTGTTCGTCGGATAATAGCTTCACCGGATTTTAATAAGTTGTGGTGCTCTCCAGGCAAAGAAACCTCCCTCTGCCGACAGGAGGCAAAATCAACTCTCAAGGTGAAGCAGCCGCCCACCTGGAGTTGAAGTACACTATGCACAAAATGCCGAGGCACACCAAGAACTCCAGATATTGTACAACTGGTTTCGATCAACCAAATATGTATCAAAAGAAGTCCATAGAGCAGACTCTGTTTTCCTTGGTAAATCCTTTATTTCATATCAAAACCAATTTCTGAAAAGAGCAGCCGACACGTGTTTCGTCCAAAAGGACTTTCTCAAGGCTGCAAACAATGTTAAATCTACAGTTAAAAACAGTGTATCAAAAATCAATATCACTATATACACAATAAAAACTAGGTTAAAATCCGAATGTAAAGAAGGTGACAGTGACACTGTTAACCTTATAAACATTTGACTCGAAGATAGTGAAACAAACAAAAGGAAGAGCACCTGCAACTAGCACCATACAAAGACAGAGCACCACGTGATGTGTTGCAGAAACAGATAGAAAAGTGGTAAAAACTCACTTTATCCATCCGTGTGTAAAGTAGAAGAGCAACCATACTCCGAGGATAGAGATCCTCATTCCCAGATTGGAGAATTAAAATAAAATACATACACGGCATACTAGTAAACGGCAAATCATATGGCGAACCAGATGAAAATGTGTATGCCAAAAAGAAATAGTAAGAGATGAAATCCACTACCAAATAAAAGATCGATAGATGAATAAGTAAAGATGTAGACACCTACTGACCGCAGCCTTATGAACGCAAAAACATAAGCTGTGTCTTACCTAAGTTCAATAGAAAAGGGATTTCAGTATTTAAAACGTATTCTTCCATATGAAGGGTACCATCCCGTATATACGGTGTATCACCTAATGGGTATAAAGAGCAAGATGCCTATTGAAAATAACATGAAAAAGGATCTATGTAAGATAAATATAATATATATAAAACTGCTAACCCCTGAATCCTATGTTTATGGGCCACCACACCACTGGACATGAAAACAAATTGGGTGTGACTAAACCATTATATACACACGCCATGGCCATGCACGGAGGGTGTTTTACGTGATTGCAAAATGCAGTGGTAGCTATTTTTAGAATTTGGGTGTGTATATATTGGTTTAGTCACACCCAATTTGTTTTCATGTCCAGTGGTGTGGTGGCCCATAAACATAGGATTCAGAGGGTTAGCAGTTTTATATATATTATATTTATCTTACATAGATCCTTTTTCATGTTATTTTCAATAGGCATCTTGCTCTTTATACCCATTAGGTGATACACCGTATATACGGGTTGGTACCCTTCATATGGAAGAATACGTTTTAAATACTGAAATCCCTTTTCTATTGAACTTAGGTAAGACACAGCTTATGTTTTTGCGTTCATAAGGCTGCGGTCAGTAGGTTGTCTACATCTTTACTTATTCATCTATCGATCTTTTATTTGGTAGTGGATTTCATCTCTTACTATTTCTTTTTGGCATACACATTTTCATCTGGTTCGCCATATGATTTGCCGTTTACTAGTATGCCGTGTATGTATTTTATTTTAATTCTCCAATCTGGGAATGAGGATCTCTATCCTCGGAGTATGGTTGCTCTTCTACTTTACACACGGATGGATAAAGTGAAGTTTTTACCACTTTTTCTATCTGTTTCTGCAACACATCACGTGGTGCTCTGTCTTTGTATGGTGCTAGTTCCGGGTGCTCTTCCTTTTGTTTGTTTCACTATCTTCGGAGTCAAATGTTTATAAGGTTAACAGTGTCACTGTCACCTTCTTCACATTCGGATTTTAACCTAGTTTTTATTGTGTATATAGTGATATTGATTTTTGATACACTGTTTTTAACTGTAGATTTAACATTGTTTGCAGCCTTGAGAAAGTCCTTTTGGACGAAACACGTGTCGGCTGCCCTTTTCGGAAATTGGTTTTGATATGAAATAAAGGATTTACCAAGGAAAACACAGTCTGCTCTATGGACTTCTTTTGATACATATTTGGTTGATCGAAACCAGTTGTACAATATCTGGACTTCTTGGTGTGCCTCGGCATTTTGTGCATTGTCATACGAACCGGCGCATGATCCGAGAAAGTCTTGGCCAGATGGTCTACCCCAATGATCCATGGCCCACCCCACGAGAGACAATCCAATAATCCAAACGAGCCCAAGTCGCATGGATTGTTGTATGATGTGTCCCCTCCAACGCTCCAGGGTGGACATGTCTCCATGAATCAATAAGGCAGTGGTCTGCGAGAATGTCGGATAGGAGGTTACGTGTTTTTGTGTAGTGATGTGGAAGGGGGTTAGACCTGTCTTGAGAGGGCTGGAGGGACGTGTTAAAGTCTCCGCCCCAAAGAACATGCGTAGAGCCGACATTAAGGATGCACCCCCAAAGAATGGTGAAAAAGTCAGGGTCGTCCACATTGGGACCATAACAACAGATGAGGGTCACCGATTGTGACCCCAGCTGTCCCCAAGCCATGCAACTTCGCCCCTGAGAATCATGCTCCATCCCGCCAAGTGTGAAACGGACATTTTTTCTAACGAGAATGGCAGTGCCTCTGGAATAAGTAGAATATGAGGAGAACACCCTGTGTTTCGCCCATTTACTGGCAAAGATGAGAGGGCGATGTGGGTCAAAGTGTGTCTCTTGTAACATAGCAATATGGATATGATGTCTGTCTAGGTAAGCTAAGATCTGGCGACGCTTACGAGGATCTCCCAGGCCTCTGATATTCCATGTAAGTACATTTATTTTTTGCACTTCAGTATTAGGAGCCATGAATGTGTGTTCGAGCTGATGTCTGAAGGATGATAGGTGGAGGAATATGTGTGTGAACAAAGTCCAGTATCCAAATGTTTATAAGCTGAGCAGGTGTGAACAATAAGAAAAAAACAGACGAAATCCCATCCACCCCCTCCCACATCAGCACCCCAATTGTGCCGGTATTATAAAACCCACCCAATTCCCTTCCCACACAACCCATTATTTGTCCAAATCAAAACACGTAAAAGCTAGGGGGAGCACCCAGTGGGGGGTCAACCAGAGGCACACGATATGCACCCTTCTCCAAGGAGTGGGAGGGACTGCTCTCCACAGGGAGAGAAATGTGGAGAAGGGGGGGTACTTGGCATTGTCCATATCATAGTCATTAAGCATGCCTTACCACATTGATGCCTGAATGTCTCTCAGAATACCTAGCCGACTGCCGTATGACAGCTGCAACTCGTCCGGGAGCAGTGCCGTGGGTCATCAGTTCAGCAGGCCGCAGGAATGTAGATACAACTCGGAGAAGGTGCCCCGCAGAGGCAGTCTGACAGCGTCCCGGATGAAGAGGAGTTCGTCAGGTAGCGCAACAATGAGAAGCAGGGGCAACAAGTTCCTCACTCCGATGTAGGAGAAGTAGCTCTAGAAGAGCGACCACCATCATCCTGCTGCGAAGAGTGTTTTTTGATGCTCCTAAGGAAGTCGTCAACCTGTTGAACATTGGTGCAGAAGTGTTGTTTTCCTTGATGTGTGACGTGGAGGCGGGCGGGGTACAGTAGAGCAAAGTCTATCTGTGCCTTTTAATAGATACAACAAGCAGCTGGGTCACAAAAGATTGCACCGTCAGGACAAGTCACAACGAGTAGTCTAATACTGCCCACCTCAAATGGCCAGCTGCCACATGACCACAAATCACAATATTATTCACAGGGGTATGAGAGGCAATATAAGCAAGATGACAATTAAAATTGTATACAATGAGTAAATTAAAAATTGAGTCCACGTCGTAGCTTGTATTCTTTAGTTGTTTTTATTCATATTTAATATTCAAAACAGCCAACGCGTTTCGCCCAAACATGGGCTTCTTCAGGGCTGTAATATCATACAATATAAAAAATATTTTAATAAAAGATATAAATATTAAGTGAGAAAAATATTTAAATATTTAAAATAAACCCAATTGTAGCCTACCATTTTTAAAATTTAAAAATAATTAGTGACTTGAAAAAAGTGCAATGGTGACGAAAATCAAATACCCTGCAAGGTGCCACATATGAGATAAGATACAGGAGGAGACTTGAATTGAGAAAAGGTGAACAGTCTGAACACCCATATTTACAAGTGGTGAAAGTGAGTTATTATGTGACAACTGCCAATTTGCATTTGGTAAATACAGAAGACAAAAAGAAACCAAAAAGACTCCCAAGAAACTGTGGATGAGAAAAAGAAGAGGTGAGCGAAGAAAGGGCTTCCCGAGAATGCCAGATTGATGTAAATAACGCTTACCTAGGCGAGTATGAATAAGCGCGCCACAAGGTACAATGCGCGTCCAAGTTGAATAAGGTCAATCACGGTACAAAAGATATTTAAAAGATAAAGAACCTGATAACAAAGAAGAAAGATCCATAAGACTAAAGATTCAGATCAATTAAAAAGTAAAAAGAGTGTGCAACAAAGTACAGCTCACTAACCTTATATTGTTAGTGCAAATAAATGGTCCAAGAAAATTGGAGGACAAACAATTTCCTCCCTTGTGCCGTTCCGTGGTGTGATATAAAGATATCTAAATAAAAGATAAACTGTTCAGTTAACGAACAGACTAAACTAACTAAAATACATTCCGTAAAAAAACTCTAAAGAGACACCCTAACCTGAGTATACGAAGCATGTACTACACAAGCAAAAGTGGGCGAGAGCTATAAAACGCCTTAGGGAGTGTGTGCCTAACATCCTTGGGTAGCGGGAAATTTAAACTGTAACTAAGATACTGGAAGCAGCAACGCCTTGTCCTAGGTCCAAGCGAACATACAGATGTAAATACAAGGCTTCCAATACCTGTATAACAAAGAGCTACGGCTAAAAACCACTAAGCATTAATATGGCAAAAACGACAAAAACTATAGTATGATGATAAGTCAGCACAATAGCTATGCAGAGTAAAAAAGAACAAAATTTATATATGAAAAGAGGCAGCCGCAGCCCGGTATCTACATAAACCGCTCACTGCAGTCTTAAGTCTTACTTGATCGAGGTGCTCCGTGTTCGGGCAAATACCGACGCAATTCCGCGCTCGATGAAAAGAGTAATACGGAAGCAATGACACAAAACCAATTTAAGTACGATGCCGGTTGAGTACTTCCAGGTTAGGGGCCAAGTAAATGAAACCAAAGCTAGAACGTGCACCAAAAACTAAACCCGCCATGTTGCTAGTGAGCCTAATAACCCATACCAACTATGCGACCTAGTACCGGTAAAGAATGATTATAAGCTTGCATATGTATCTGGAACTATAAGTAAAAACAGGACATGTAGATAAACCGTATCATAAAATAAAAAATGAAACACAAGGAACGGTACTCCGATGTAAAACAAACTGATGTAGAAAAGTTTGTTTATATAAATGGACCAGAAAAAGCGCGACAATTTAAACGCGCAACAAAAATTGTTAGCTCCACGCTGGTCGATCCAACGCGTGAGCCAAATAATGGTAGTGAGAGAAAGGAGGACATGTAGAAAAACTGTATCCTGATGTAAAGAATAAAAACACAAAGGACAATACTCTGATATAAAACAAACTGATGTAGAAAAGCTTGTTTATATAAATGGACCAGAATTTAACCGCGCGATAATTTAAATGCGCGACAAAAGTTGTTAGCTTCACGCTGGTCGATCCAACGCGTGAGCCAGAATGGTAAAAGTGAAAAAATGTTTAATAATTCATACATACTAAAACACAGGAGCAGATGGAGGGAAAGGCACAGATAAAGGTAACTTAGGTGACTTATGTCCATTATATATGCCATGTTAATGAACGTACTACGTATTTAAACTTAGTTATACATTTTAAAATTCCAATCAACTCTAAACTTAGTTGTTGCAGTATAGAGCGGGGGAAATATGATACACATATGTAAGTAGAGAGATATTATAGACACAATCACCATCATATATGGGGTGTGAAACAGATGGAAAATCATAAGATATACTCATTTCTCGTGATAGTAAATGGAGATATATACAGTAATGCACACTTAGTCCTTTCGTTCTAAGTGAATGAACTGCAGAGTTTCATTTAATAAGCCAATGATGCTACGTTAAATATTAATGTAAATATATACCAGCCATGGTATATTGCATTTAACACTGTAGAAAGCTGCAAAATTAAGACAGTGGCTACAAAAAGTAATGCATTTCAGTATCAATATTGAGGCCCAGCGTGGCAGATCGCAGAGTACAAATCCACCTAGCTTCTAATTGTCTAAGGGTCAGTTCTCTGTTTCCACCCCTATTGTTGGGCAACACCATATCAATACCATGAAAGCGAAACTTAGATCTATCTACCCCATCTTTACATTCGTGTGAGACAAGGGCATATGAGGTGTCCCCATTCGCAACCGCTCTGCGGTGTTCCTGTATGCGGGTTTTGAGTTGTCTTACTGTACTGCCCACATAGATTTTACTACAACCGCAGATCAATATGTATATCACAAAACTAGTCAGACAGTTAATAAAATGTCGTATTTTGTGATATGTGCCAGTGTTGTAGCTAAAGGTGGTGGTTTTATTACACCCTAGATTGCAAATGTTGCAGGTGCTGCAAATATAAAACCCCAGAGGTTTGCGCAGCCAACTCTGTTGTTGAGGTGTTCTGGGTATTGTGTAACTAGGGCACAGAGAATCCCTAATAGTTCTACTTTTCTTGAAAGTCATGGAGGGTTTCTGAGTGATGATATTGTTCACTCCAGGTACCCCTTTAGTAGTGACCAATGTTTCGTGAGAATCTTAAACACCTCATGGTTAAGTCTAGAGTGTGTCGTAATGAATGAGAGTCTTTCCTTACCCATTCTGCTACCCTTGCTGCCACTCTTAAGTATATCTTTTCTCTTAAGGTTCCTGGCCCGGTTCCTTGCTGAATACAAAACACTTGGTTCGTAGCCCCTCCTGTGCAATCTATCCATGGAAAGAGCGGTTTGAGCTTCAAAATTGTCATTTTCACTACAATTTCTACGAATGCGTACCATTTCCCCATATGGAATAGCCTTCTTAGTAGATGTTGGGTGGGAACTGGTGTAATGTAAAATACTGTTCACTGCAGTGTCCTTCCTGTACAAAGTACTGTGTATCCTATTGTCCCGAACATATAGTTCGAGGTCAAGAAAATGTATAGATGTTGTTGACATCTCAAGGGTGAAAGCGACATTAAATATGTTCTGATTGAGAAAGTTAAAATACTCAGTCAGCTCAAGTCCTGTGCCAGTCCATATGATGATAATATCATCAATAAACCGACCCCAGAACTGGATATGTCCAGTCCATTCTGAGGCCGCTCGTGACCAAGCATGGGTGTGCTCCACCCACCCCATGAAGAGGTTCGCATACGATGGAGCAAATTTAGATCCCATCGCGGTCCCCTGCTCTTGTTTATACCAGGTGTGATTGAACAAGAAGAAGTTATTATCTAAGATCAGGTCGATCATGGTTAGTAACATAGTGTTATGATCAAAGAGAGTTGCCTGTCTTTTGCTAAGGAAAAATCAATGGCTATTCTTCCAAGGTCTTTCCTGATGCACGTGTATAAGGATACCACATCCAGAGTGGCAAACCACATTCCTTCCTCCCACTCTAGATCCTCTAGTTTATTTAAGATGTCAGTACTGTCTCTGACATATGATGGTAAGTTAATTACAAAAGGCTGTAGGAAAGTGTCAACAAAATTTGAAATGGCTTCAGTTATGGAACCAATGCCTGAAATGATTGGGCGTCCAGGAGGAAAGGGTTGCTTTTTGTGTATCTTCGGTAATAGATAGATACAGGGGTATCTGGGATTCCGAATTAAAAGAAAATAGAATTCAGTATCCGATATAAGTCCAACCTCTTTCCAATGTATAAGTTGGCCATTAATCCGAGTAATGGCTGCAGGACATGGATTGTTAGTGAGTCTTGTATAATGTGTAATATTATTGAGTTGTCTCATTACCTCACCATCATAGTCCACCCTATTCATCACCACCACGTTACCACCCTTATCTGCCTCTCTGATAACTATGGAATCATTGTTGCTAAGGTTATGTATGGCTTTTCTCTCTTCCCATGTAAGGTTATCCTTTCTATATTTGTTAGTATGTCTCTGTAGCTTGTCTTCCAACCCATAAAGGTCTCTTGATACCAAATCATGAAATACCTCGATGCTGTTAAGGTGAGTACCCTGTGGAGTAAATTTGCTCCGTGTGTGTAATCCACTATCACATGAGTAGTCTTGTGTGATGTTTAACTCAGCCAACACACTACTGACCGAGGAATCATTATCCTCATCTAAAGAAAGTAGTGTGGCTACGTTTTTAACATGTGAGACAGTGATGTCTGTTGGAGTTAAAGGCAAATCATCTACATGACATTCAAAGTTATTCACAGAAAAATGGCATTTTAGTTTGGCAGTACGTACAAATTTGTACAAGTCTACATGTAGATCTGAAAAAGACCCCGAGATACAGGACAATATCCAAGTCCTTTATTCAGTACATTGTTCTCATGCACAGACAGTGAGTGACTAGATAAATTGATAACCAACTCATCTATAACAGCAGGTACAGTTATATTAATGGCATTTATGGGCATTTCATAAATTAGCGTTTGTTCATCTGGCTTTTTGGTAACGCGTCTGAACCCTGTCCCCTTCCGGCGTTTTCCTCCTCCCCCTCTCCTGGTTTTTCTTTTGGTTTTCTGTTCCCAATCCTGAAACGAAGGACCTCGTCTAAAAAGTCGACGGGCCCGCTACCTGCGCTGTTCCTGAAGTCGCTCCTTCCACCCTATTCATGTCCTCTAATGAGGATGCATCTGAGCTTACACTGATGCTAGAAGTACTCCCTGCACTTGGTGTGGCAGAGACATTGACATTAGGGACTTGTATGTTATCAAACCTTGAAGCAAACGTGAAGATACGTCCATTCTCATAATCACGATCATCTCGTACTATCTTATGGATTTTCCTACTCTTCACAGCTGATTGATGCGCTGTGATCTGTTCTTTGAGTATGACATAGTTTTTGGCAGTCGCCTCAACTAGATTAAGTTGTTTAATCTCGTCCTCCAGAGTTTTTATTTCAGTTCTGAGTTTGGCACACCTCCTATCCGCATGAGCTATGAGTATCCTCATCATGTTAAATGAGGAATTATGTAAGTTATCCTCCCATTCTGAGAGCAGATCTGGATCTAAATCATCGAAGCTGGGAAATGTCAGGATCCTAAGTCCTCTGGGTACTTTTTGTTCTCCAGATACCTTTTGAGAGTGACCCCGTCCCACCACTTAGATAGCTCGTTTTTTTAAGTCTTTCAAGTTTTTGGAATTTCAGTTTCAACCCTTCCTTTTTGTTGCCAACATTCGATACTACTGACTTGATTTCGCTATTCTGTTTGAAGAGGTCTTTCGCTAGCTCCTCCCTGTCATCATCAAAACTCATTTTTGTTTCCAAATGAGAGCGTATATGTAGCGTCAAGCGTGCAATCGACCCTGAAAAAGTTATTTAATAGATACAACAAGCAGCTGGGTCACAAAAGATTGCACCGTCAGGACAAGTCACAACGAGTAGTCTAATACTGCCCACCTCAAATGGCCAGCTGCCACATGACCACAAATCACAATATTATTCACAGGGGTATGAGAGGCAATATAAGCAAGATGACAATTAAAATTGTATACAATGAGTAAATTAAAAATTGAGTCCACGTCGTAGCTTGTATTCTTTAGTTGTTTTTATTCATATTTAATATTCAAAACAGCCAACGCGTTTCGCCCAAACATGGGCTTCTTCAGGGCTGTAATATCATACAATATAAAAATATTTTAATAAAAGATATAAATATTAAGTGAGAAAAATATTTAAATATTTAAAATAAACCCAATTGTAGCCTACCATTTTTAAAATTTAAAAATAATTAGTGACTTGAAAAAGTGCAATGGTGACGAAAATCAAATACCCTGCAAGGTGCCACATATGAGATAAGATACAGGAGGAGACTTGAATTGAGAAAAAGGTGAACAGTCTGAACACCCATATTTACAAGTGGTGACAGTGAGTTATTATGTGACAACTGCCAATTTGCATTTGGTAAATACAGAAGACAAAAAAGAAACCAAAAAGACTCCCAAGAAACTGTGGATGAGAAAAAGAAGAGGTGAGCGAAGAAAGGGCTTCCCGAGATCCCAGATACCCCTGTATCTATCTATTACCGAAGATACACAAAAAGCAACCCTTTCCTCCTGGACGCCCAATCATTTCAGGCATTGGTTCCATAACTGAAGCCATTTCAAATTTTGTTGACACTTTCCTACAGCCTTTTGTAATTAACTTACCATCATATGTCAGAGACAGTACTGACATCTTAAATAAACTAGAGGATCTAGAGTGGGAGGAAGGAATGTGGTTTGCCACTCTGGATGTGGTATCCTTATACACGTGCATCAGGAAAGACCTTGGAAGAATAGCCATTGATTTTTTCCTTAGCAAAAGACAGGCAACTCTCTTTGATCATAACACTATGTTACTAACCATGATCGACCTGATCTTAGATAATAACTTCTTCTTGTTCAATCACACCTGGTATAAACAAGAGCAGGGGACCGCGATGGGATCTAAATTTGCTCCATCGTATGCGAACCTCTTCATGGGGTGGGTGGAGCACACCCATGCTTGGTCACGAGCGGCCTCAGAATGGACTGGACATATCCAGTTCTGGGGTCGGTTTATTGATGATATTATCATCATATGGACTGGCACAGGACTTGAGCTGACTGAGTATTTTAACTTTCTCAATCAGAACATATTTAATGTCGCTTTCACCCTTGAGATGTCAACAACATCTATACATTTTCTTGACCTCGAACTATATGTTCGGGACAATAGGATACACAGTACTTTGTACAGGAAGGACACTGCAGTGAACAGTATTTTACATTACACCAGTTCCCACCCAACATCTACTAAGAAGGCTATTCCATATGGGGAAATGGTACGCATTCGTAGAAATTGTAGTGAAAATGACAATTTTGAAGCTCAAACCGCTCTTTCCATGGATAGATTGCACAGGAGGGGCTACGAACCAAGTGTTTTGTATTCAGCAAGGAACCGGGCCAGGAACCTTAAGAGAAAAGATATACTTAAGAGTGGCAGCAAGGGTAGCAGAATGGGTAAGGAAAGACTCTCATTCATTACGACACACTCTAGACTTAACCATGAGGTGTTTAAGATTCTCACGAAACATTGGTCACTACTAAAGGGGGTACCTGGAGTGAACAATATCATCACTCAGAAACCCTCCATGACTTTCAAGAAAAGTAGAACTATTAGGGATTCTCTGTGCCCTAGTTACACAATACCCAGAACACCTCAACAACAGAGTTGGCTGCGCAAACCTCTGGGGTTTTATATTTGCAGCACCTGCAACATTTGCAATCTAGGGTGTAATAAAACCACCACCTTTAGCTACAACACTGGCACATATCACAAAATACGACATTTTATTAACTGTCTGACTAGTTTTGTGATATACATATTGATCTGCGGTTGTAGTAAAATCTATGTGGGCAGTACAGTAAGACAACTCAAAACCCGCATACAGGAACACCGCAGAGCGGTTGCGAATGGGGACACCTCATATGCCCTTGTCTCACACGAATGTAAAGATGGGGTAGATAGATCTAAGTTTCGCTTTCATGGTATTGATATGGTGTTGCCCAACAATAGGGGTGGAAACAGAGAACTGACCCTTAGACAATTAGAAGCTAGGTGGATTTGTACTCTGCGATCTGCCACGCTGGGCCTCAATATTGATACTGAAATGCATTACTTTTTGTAGCCACTGTCTTAATTTTGCAGCTTTCTACAGTGTTAAATGCAATATACCATGGCTGGTATATATTTACATTAATATTTAACGTAGCATCATTGGCTTATTAAATGAAACTCTGCAGTTCATTCACTTAGAACGAAAGGACTAAGTGTGCATTACTGTATATATCTCCATTTACTATCACGAGAAATGAGTATATCTTATGATTTTCCATCTGTTTCACACCCCATATATGATGGTGATTGTGTCTATAATATCTCTCTACTTACATATGTGTATCATATTTCCCCGCTCTATACTGCAACAACTAAGTTTAGAGTTGATTGGAATTTTAAAATGTATAACTAAGTTTAAATACGTAGTACGTTCATTAACATGGCATATATAATGGACATAAGTCACCTAAGTTACCTTTATCTGTGCCTTTCCCTCCATCTGCTCCTGTGTTTTAGTATGTATGAATTATTAAACATTTTTTCACTTTTACCATTCTGGCTCACGCGTTGGATCGACCAGCGTGAAGCTAACAACTTTTGTCGCGCATTTAAATTATCGCGCGGTTAAATTCTGGTCCATTTATATAAACAAGCTTTTCTACATCAGTTTGTTTTATATCAGAGTATTGTCCTTTGTGTTTTTATTCTTTACATCAGGATACAGTTTTTCTACATGTCCTCCTTTCTCTCACTACCATTATTTGGCTCACGCGTTGGATCGACCAGCGTGGAGCTAACAATTTTTGTTGCGCGT
Organism: Calotriton arnoldi; assembly: GCA_963921515.1. NCBI lineage: Eukaryota > Metazoa > Chordata > Amphibia > Caudata > Salamandridae > Calotriton > Calotriton arnoldi. The sequence goes on from CAWUFW010003319.1 coordinate 1,576,575, forward strand.
TTAAATTGTCGCGCTTTTTCTGGTCCATTTATATAAACAAACTTTTCTACATCAGTTTGTTTTACATCGGAGTACCGTTCCTTGTGTTTCATTTTTTATTTTATGATACGGTTTATCTACATGTCCTGTTTTTACTTATAGTTCCAGATACATATGCAAGCTTATAATCATTCTTTACCGGTACTAGGTCGCATAGTTGGTATGGGTTATTAGGCTCACTAGCAACATGGCGGGTTTAGTTTTTGGTGCACGTTCTAGCTTTGGTTTCATTTACTTGGCCCCTAACCTGGAAGTACTCAACCGGCATCGTACTTAAATTGGTTTTGTGTCATTGCTTCCGTATTACTCTTTTCATCGAGCGCGGAATTGCGTCGGTATTTGCCCGAACACGGAGCACCTCGATCAAGTAAGACTTAAGACTGCAGTGAGCGGTTTATGTAGATACCGGGCTGCGGCTGCCTCTTTTCATATATAAATTTTGTTCTTTTTTACTCTGCATAGCTATTGTGCTGACTTATCATCATACTATAGTTTTTGTCGTTTTTGCCATATTAATGCTTAGTGGTTTTTTAGCCGTAGCTCTTTGTTATACAGGTATTGGAAGCCTTGTATTTACATCTGTATGTTCGCTTGGACCTAGGACAAGGCGTTGCTGCTTCCAGTATCTTAGTTACAGTTTAAATTTCCCGCTACCCAAGGATGTTAGGCACACACTCCCTAAGGCGTTTTATAGCTCTCGCCCACTTTTGCTTGTGTAGTACATGCTTCGTATACTCAGGTTAGGGTGTCTCTTTAGAGTTTTTTTACGGAATGTATTTTAGTTAGTTTAGTCTGTTCGTTAACTGAACAGTTTATCTTTTATTTAGATATCTTTATATCACACCACGGAACGGCACAAGGGAGGAAATTGTTTGTCCTCCAATTTTCTTGGACCATTTATTTGCACTAACAATATAAGGTTAGTGAGCTGTACTTTGTTGCACACTCTTTTTACTTTTTTAATTGATCTGAATCTTTAGTCTTATGGATCTTTCTTCTTTGTTATCAGGTTCTTTATCTTTTAAATATCTTTTGTACCGTGATTGACCTTATTCAACTTGGACGCGCATTGTACCTTGTGGCGCGCTTATTCATACTCGCCTAGGTAAGCGTTATTTACATCAATCTGGCATTCTCGGGAAGCCCTTTCTTCGCTCACCTCTTCTTTTTCTCATCCACAGTTTCTTGGGAGTCTTTTTGGTTTCTTTTTTGTCTTCTGTATTTACCAAATGCAAATTGGCAGTTGTCACATAATAACTCACTTTCACCACTTGTAAATATGGGTGTTCAGACTGTTCACCTTTTTCTCAATTCAAGTCTCCTCCTGTATCTTATCTCATATGTGGCACCTTGCAGGGTATTTGATTTTCGTCACCATTGCACTTTTTTCAAGTCACTAATTATTTTTAAATTTTAAAAATGGTAGGCTACAATTGGGTTTATTTTAAATATTTAAATATTTTTCTCACTTAATATTTATATCTTTTATTAAAATATTTTTTATATTGTATGATATTACAGCCCTGAAGAAGCCCATGTTTGGGCGAAACGCGTTGGCTGTTTTGAATATTAAATATGAATAAAAACAACTAAAGAATACAAGCTACGACGTGGACTCAATTTTTAATTTACTCATTGTATACAATTTTAATTGTCATCTTGCTTATATTGCCTCTCATACCCCTGTGAATAATATTGTGATTTGTGGTCATGTGGCAGCTGGCCATTTGAGGTGGGCAGTATTAGACTACTCGTTGTGACTTGTCCTGACGGTGCAATCTTTTGTGACCCAGCTGCTTGTTGTATCTATTAAATAACTTTTTCAGGGTCGATTGCACGCTTGACGCACATATACGCTCTCATTTGGAAACAAAAATGAGTTTTGATGATGACAGGGAGGAGCTAGCGAAAGACCTCTTCAAACAGAATAGCGAAATCAAGTCAGTAGTATCGAATGTTGGCAACAAAAGGAAGGGTTGAAACTGAAATTCCAAAAACTTGAAAGACTTAAAAAAACGAGCTATCTAAGTGGTGGGACGGGGTCACTCTCAAAAGGTATCTGGAGAACAAAAAGTACCCAGAGGACTTAGGATCCTGACATTTCCCAGCTTCGATGATTTAGATCCAGATCTGCTCTCAGAATGGGAGGATAACTTACATAATTCCTCATTTAACATGATGAGGATACTCATAGCTCATGCGGATAGGAGGTGTGCCAAACTCAGAACTGAAATAAAAACTCTGGAGGACGAGATTAAACAACTTAATCTAGTTGAGGCGACTGCCAAAAACTATGTCATACTCAAAGAACAGATCACAGCGCATCAATCAGCTGTGAAGAGTAGGAAAATCCATAAGATAGTACGAGATGATCGTGATTATGAGAATGGACGTATCTTCACGTTTGCTTCAAGGTTTGATAACATACAAGTCCCTAATGTCAATGTCTCTGCCACACCAAGTGCAGGGAGTACTTCTAGCATCAGTGTAAGCTCAGATGCATCCTCATTAGAGGACATGAATAGGGTGGAAGGAGCGACTTCAGGAACAGCGCAGGTAGCGGGCCCGTCGACTTTTTTAGACGAGGTCCTTCGTTTCAGGATTGGGAACAGAAAACCAAAAGAAAAACCAGGAGAGGGGGAGGAGGAAAAACGCCGGAAGGGGACAGGGTTCAGACGCGTTACCAAAAAAGCCAGATGAACAAACGCTAATTTATGAAATGCCCATAAATGCCATTAATATAACTGTACCTGCTGTTATAGATGAGTTGGTTATCAATTTATCTAGTCACTCACTGTCTGTGCATGAGAACAATGTACTGAATAAAGGACTTGGATATTGTCCTGTATCTCGGGGTCTTTTTTCAGATCTACATGTAGACTTGTACAAATTTGTACGTACTGCCAAACTAAAATGCCATTTTTCTGTGAATAACTTTGAATGTCATGTAGATGATTTGCCTTTAACTCCAACAGACATCACTGTCTCACATGTTAAAAACGTAGCCACACTACTTTCTTTAGATGAGGATAATGATTCCTCGGTCAGTAGTGTGTTGGCTGAGTTAAACATCACACAAGACTACTCATGTGATAGTGGATTACACACACGGAGCAAATTTACTCCACAGGGTACTCACCTTAACAGCATCGAGGTATTTCATGATTTGGTATCAAGAGACCTTTATGGGTTGGAAGACAAGCTACAGAGACATACTAACAAATATAGAAAGGATAACCTTACATGGGAAGAGAGAAAAGCCATACATAACCTTAGCAACAATGATTCCATAGTTATCAGAGAGGCAGATAAGGGTGGTAACGTGGTGGTGATGAATAGGGTGGACTATGATGGTGAGGTAATGAGACAACTCAATAATATTACACATTATACAAGACTCACTAACAATCCATGTCCTGCAGCCATTACTCGGATTAATGGCCAACTTATACATTGGAAAGAGGTTGGACTTATATCGGATACTGAATTCTATTTTCTTTTAATTCGGAATCCCAGATACCCCTGTATCTATCTATTACCGAAGATACACAAAAAGCAACCCTTTCCTCCTGGACGCCCAATCATTTCAGGCATTGGTTCCATAACTGAAGCCATTTCAAATTTTGTTGACACTTTCCTACAGCCTTTTGTAATTAACTTACCATCATATGTCAGAGACAGTACTGACATCTTAAATAAACTAGAGGATCTAGAGTGGGAGGAAGGAATGTGGTTTGCCACTCTGGATGTGGTATCCTTATACACGTGCATCAGGAAAGACCTTGGAAGAATAGCCATTGATTTTTTCCTTAGCAAAAGACAGGCAACTCTCTTTGATCATAACACTATGTTACTAACCATGATCGACCTGATCTTAGATAATAACTTCTTCTTGTTCAATCACACCTGGTATAAACAAGAGCAGGGGACCGCGATGGGATCTAAATTTGCTCCATCGTATGCGAACCTCTTCATGGGGTGGGTGGAGCACACCCATGCTTGGTCACGAGCGGCCTCAGAATGGACTGGACATATCCAGTTCTGGGGTCGGTTTATTGATGATATTATCATCATATGGACTGGCACAGGACTTGAGCTGACTGAGTATTTTAACTTTCTCAATCAGAACATATTTAATGTCGCTTTCACCCTTGAGATGTCAACAACATCTATACATTTTCTTGACCTCGAACTATATGTTCGGGACAATAGGATACACAGTACTTTGTACAGGAAGGACACTGCAGTGAACAGTATTTTACATTACACCAGTTCCCACCCAACATCTACTAAGAAGGCTATTCCATATGGGGAAATGGTACGCATTCGTAGAAATTGTAGTGAAAATGACAATTTTGAAGCTCAAACCGCTCTTTCCATGGATAGATTGCACAGGAGGGGCTACGAACCAAGTGTTTTGTATTCAGCAAGGAACCGGGCCAGGAACCTTAAGAGAAAAGATATACTTAAGAGTGGCAGCAAGGGTAGCAGAATGGGTAAGGAAAGACTCTCATTCATTACGACACACTCTAGACTTAACCATGAGGTGTTTAAGATTCTCACGAAACATTGGTCACTACTAAAGGGGGTACCTGGAGTGAACAATATCATCACTCAGAAACCCTCCATGACTTTCAAGAAAAGTAGAACTATTAGGGATTCTCTGTGCCCTAGTTACACAATACCCAGAACACCTCAACAACAGAGTTGGCTGCGCAAACCTCTGGGGTTTTATATTTGCAGCACCTGCAACATTTGCAATCTAGGGTGTAATAAAACCACCACCTTTAGCTACAACACTGGCACATATCACAAAATACGACATTTTATTAACTGTCTGACTAGTTTTGTGATATACATATTGATCTGCGGTTGTAGTAAAATCTATGTGGGCAGTACAGTAAGACAACTCAAAACCCGCATACAGGAACACCGCAGAGCGGTTGCGAATGGGGACACCTCATATGCCCTTGTCTCACACGAATGTAAAGATGGGGTAGATAGATCTAAGTTTCGCTTTCATGGTATTGATATGGTGTTGCCCAACAATAGGGGTGGAAACAGAGAACTGACCCTTAGACAATTAGAAGCTAGGTGGATTTGTACTCTGCGATCTGCCACGCTGGGCCTCAATATTGATACTGAAATGCATTACTTTTTGTAGCCACTGTCTTAATTTTGCAGCTTTCTACAGTGTTAAATGCAATATACCATGGCTGGTATATATTTACATTAATATTTAACGTAGCATCATTGGCTTATTAAATGAAACTCTGCAGTTCATTCACTTAGAACGAAAGGACTAAGTGTGCATTACTGTATATATCTCCATTTACTATCACGAGAAATGAGTATATCTTATGATTTTCCATCTGTTTCACACCCCATATATGATGGTGATTGTGTCTATAATATCTCTCTACTTACATATGTGTATCATATTTCCCCCGCTCTATACTGCAACAACTAAGTTTAGAGTTGATTGGAATTTTAAAATGTATAACTAAGTTTAAATACGTAGTACGTTCATTAACATGGCATATATAATGGACATAAGTCACCTAAGTTACCTTTATCTGTGCCTTTCCCTCCATCTGCTCCTGTGTTTTAGTATGTATGAATTATTAAACATTTTTTCACTTTTACCATTCTGGCTCACGCGTTGGATCGACCAGCGTGAAGCTAACAACTTTTGTCGCGCATTTAAATTATCGCGCGGTTAAATTCTGGTCCATTTATATAAACAAGCTTTTCTACATCAGTTTGTTTTATATCAGAGTATTGTCCTTTGTGTTTTTATTCTTTACATCAGGATACAGTTTTTCTACATGTCCTCCTTTCTCTCACTACCATTATTTGGCTCACGCGTTGGATCGACCAGCGTGGAGCTAACAATTTTTGTTGCGCGTTTAAATTGTCGCGCTTTTTCTGGTCCATTTATATAAACAAACTTTTCTACATCAGTTTGTTTTACATCGGAGTACCGTTCCTTGTGTTTCATTTTTTATTTTATGATACGGTTTATCTACATGTCCTGTTTTTACTTATAGTTCCAGATACATATGCAAGCTTATAATCATTCTTTACCGGTACTAGGTCGCATAGTTGGTATGGGTTATTAGGCTCACTAGCAACATGGCGGGTTTAGTTTTTTGGTGCACGTTCTAGCTTTGGTTTCATTTACTTGGCCCCTAACCTGGAAGTACTCAACCGGCATCGTACTTAAATTGGTTTTGTGTCATTGCTTCCGTATTACTCTTTTCATCGAGCGCGGAATTGCGTCGGTATTTGCCCGAACACGGAGCACCTCGATCAAGTAAGACTTAAGACTGCAGTGAGCGGTTTATGTAGATACCGGGCTGCGGCTGCCTCTTTTCATATATAAATTTTGTTCTTTTTTACTCTGCATAGCTATTGTGCTGACTTATCATCATACTATAGTTTTTGTCGTTTTTGCCATATTAATGCTTAGTGGTTTTTTAGCCGTAGCTCTTTGTTATACAGGTATTGGAAGCCTTGTATTTACATCTGTATGTTCGCTTGGACCTAGGACAAGGCGTTGCTGCTTCCAGTATCTTAGTTACAGTTTAAATTTCCCGCTACCCAAGGATGTTAGGCACACACTCCCTAAGGCGTTTTATAGCTCTCGCCCACTTTTGCTTGTGTAGTACATGCTTCGTATACTCAGGTTAGGGTGTCTCTTTAGAGTTTTTTTACGGAATGTATTTTAGTTAGTTTAGTCTGTTCGTTAACTGAACAGTTTATCTTTTATTTAGATATCTTTATATCACACCACGGAACGGCACAAGGGAGGAAATTGTTTGTCCTCCAATTTTCTTGGACCATTTATTTGCACTAACAATATAAGGTTAGTGAGCTGTACTTTGTTGCACACTCTTTTTACTTTTTTAATTGATCTGAATCTTTAGTCTTATGGATCTTTCTTCTTTGTTATCAGGTTCTTTATCTTTTAAATATCTTTTGTACCGTGATTGACCTTATTCAACTTGGACGCGCATTGTACCTTGTGGCGCGCTTATTCATACTCGCCTAGGTAAGCGTTATTTACATCAATCTGGCATTCTCGGGAAGCCCTTTCTTCGCTCACCTCTTCTTTTTCTCATCCACAGTTTCTTGGGAGTCTTTTTGGTTTCTTTTTTGTCTTCTGTATTTACCAAATGCAAATTGGCAGTTGTCACATAATAACTCACTTTCACCACTTGTAAATATGGGTGTTCAGACTGTTCACCTTTTTCTCAATTCAAGTCTCCTCCTGTATCTTATCTCATATGTGGCACCTTGCAGGGTATTTGATTTTCGTCACCATTGCACTTTTTTCAAGTCACTAATTATTTTTAAATTTTAAAAATGGTAGGCTACAATTGGGTTTATTTTAAATATTTAAATATTTTTCTCACTTAATATTTATATCTTTTATTAAAATATTTTTTATATTGTATGATATTACAGCCCTGAAGAAGCCCATGTTTGGGCGAAACGCGTTGGCTGTTTTGAATATTAAATATGAATAAAAACAACTAAAGAATACAAGCTACGACGTGGACTCAATTTTTAATTTACTCATTGTATACAATTTTAATTGTCATCTTGCTTATATTGCCTCTCATACCCCTGTGAATAATATTGTGATTTGTGGTCATGTGGCAGCTGGCCATTTGAGGTGGGCAGTATTAGACTACTCGTTGTGACTTGTCCTGACGGTGCAATCTTTTGTGACCCAGCTGCTTGTTGTATCTATTAAATAACTTTTTCAGGGTCGATTGCACGCTTGACGCACATATACGCTCTCATTTGGAAACAAAAATGAGTTTTGATGATGACAGGGAGGAGCTAGCGAAAGACCTCTTCAAACAGAATAGCGAAATCAAGTCAGTAGTATCGAATGTTGGCAACAAAAAGGAAGGGTTGAAACTGAAATTCCAAAAACTTGAAAGACTTAAAAAAACGAGCTATCTAAGTGGTGGGACGGGGTCACTCTCAAAAGGTATCTGGAGAACAAAAAAGTACCCAGAGGACTTAGGATCCTGACATTTCCCAGCTTCGATGATTTAGATCCAGATCTGCTCTCAGAATGGGAGGATAACTTACATAATTCCTCATTTAACATGATGAGGATACTCATAGCTCATGCGGATAGGAGGTGTGCCAAACTCAGAACTGAAATAAAAACTCTGGAGGACGAGATTAAACAACTTAATCTAGTTGAGGCGACTGCCAAAAACTATGTCATACTCAAAGAACAGATCACAGCGCATCAATCAGCTGTGAAGAGTAGGAAAATCCATAAGATAGTACGAGATGATCGTGATTATGAGAATGGACGTATCTTCACGTTTGCTTCAAGGTTTGATAACATACAAGTCCCTAATGTCAATGTCTCTGCCACACCAAGTGCAGGGAGTACTTCTAGCATCAGTGTAAGCTCAGATGCATCCTCATTAGAGGACATGAATAGGGTGGAAGGAGCGACTTCAGGAACAGCGCAGGTAGCGGGCCCGTCGACTTTTTTAGACGAGGTCCTTCGTTTCAGGATTGGGAACAGAAAACCAAAAGAAAAACCAGGAGAGGGGGAGGAGGAAAAACGCCGGAAGGGGACAGGGTTCAGACGCGTTACCAAAAAAGCCAGATGAACAAACGCTAATTTATGAAATGCCCATAAATGCCATTAATATAACTGTACCTGCTGTTATAGATGAGTTGGTTATCAATTTATCTAGTCACTCACTGTCTGTGCATGAGAACAATGTACTGAATAAAGGACTTGGATATTGTCCTGTATCTCGGGGTCTTTTTTCAGATCTACATGTAGACTTGTACAAATTTGTACGTACTGCCAAACTAAAATGCCATTTTTCTGTGAATAACTTTGAATGTCATGTAGATGATTTGCCTTTAACTCCAACAGACATCACTGTCTCACATGTTAAAAACGTAGCCACACTACTTTCTTTAGATGAGGATAATGATTCCTCGGTCAGTAGTGTGTTGGCTGAGTTAAACATCACACAAGACTACTCATGTGATAGTGGATTACACACACGGAGCAAATTTACTCCACAGGGTACTCACCTTAACAGCATCGAGGTATTTCATGATTTGGTATCAAGAGACCTTTATGGGTTGGAAGACAAGCTACAGAGACATACTAACAAATATAGAAAGGATAACCTTACATGGGAAGAGAGAAAAGCCATACATAACCTTAGCAACAATGATTCCATAGTTATCAGAGAGGCAGATAAGGGTGGTAACGTGGTGGTGATGAATAGGGTGGACTATGATGGTGAGGTAATGAGACAACTCAATAATATTACACATTATACAAGACTCACTAACAATCCATGTCCTGCAGCCATTACTCGGATTAATGGCCAACTTATACATTGGAAAGAGGTTGGACTTATATCGGATACTGAATTCTATTTTCTTTTAATTCGGAATCCCAGATACCCCTGTATCTATCTATTACCGAAGATACACAAAAAGCAACCCTTTCCTCCTGGACGCCCAATCATTTCAGGCATTGGTTCCATAACTGAAGCCATTTCAAATTTTGTTGACACTTTCCTACAGCCTTTTGTAATTAACTTACCATCATATGTCAGAGACAGTACTGACATCTTAAATAAACTAGAGGATCTAGAGTGGGAGGAAGGAATGTGGTTTGCCACTCTGGATGTGGTATCCTTATACACGTGCATCAGGAAAGACCTTGGAAGAATAGCCATTGATTTTTTCCTTAGCAAAAGACAGGCAACTCTCTTTGATCATAACACTATGTTACTAACCATGATCGACCTGATCTTAGATAATAACTTCTTCTTGTTCAATCACACCTGGTATAAACAAGAGCAGGGGACCGCGATGGGATCTAAATTTGCTCCATCGTATGCGAACCTCTTCATGGGGTGGGTGGAGCACACCCATGCTTGGTCACGAGCGGCCTCAGAATGGACTGGACATATCCAGTTCTGGGGTCGGTTTATTGATGATATTATCATCATATGGACTGGCACAGGACTTGAGCTGACTGAGTATTTTAACTTTCTCAATCAGAACATATTTAATGTCGCTTTCACCCTTGAGATGTCAACAACATCTATACATTTTCTTGACCTCGAACTATATGTTCGGGACAATAGGATACACAGTACTTTGTACAGGAAGGACACTGCAGTGAACAGTATTTTACATTACACCAGTTCCCACCCAACATCTACTAAGAAGGCTATTCCATATGGGGAAATGGTACGCATTCGTAGAAATTGTAGTGAAAATGACAATTTTGAAGCTCAAACCGCTCTTTCCATGGATAGATTGCACAGGAGGGGCTACGAACCAAGTGTTTTGTATTCAGCAAGGAACCGGGCCAGGAACCTTAAGAGAAAAGATATACTTAAGAGTGGCAGCAAGGGTAGCAGAATGGGTAAGGAAAGACTCTCATTCATTACGACACACTCTAGACTTAACCATGAGGTGTTTAAGATTCTCACGAAACATTGGTCACTACTAAAGGGGGTACCTGGAGTGAACAATATCATCACTCAGAAACCCTCCATGACTTTCAAGAAAAGTAGAACTATTAGGGATTCTCTGTGCCCTAGTTACACAATACCCAGAACACCTCAACAACAGAGTTGGCTGCGCAAACCTCTGGGGTTTTATATTTGCAGCACCTGCAACATTTGCAATCTAGGGTGTAATAAAACCACCACCTTTAGCTACAACACTGGCACATATCACAAAATACGACATTTTATTAACTGTCTGACTAGTTTTGTGATATACATATTGATCTGCGGTTGTAGTAAAATCTATGTGGGCAGTACAGTAAGACAACTCAAAACCCGCATACAGGAACACCGCAGAGCGGTTGCGAATGGGGACACCTCATATGCCCTTGTCTCACACGAATGTAAAGATGGGGTAGATAGATCTAAGTTTCGCTTTCATGGTATTGATATGGTGTTGCCCAACAATAGGGGTGGAAACAGAGAACTGACCCTTAGACAATTAGAAGCTAGGTGGATTTGTACTCTGCGATCTGCCACGCTGGGCCTCAATATTGATACTGAAATGCATTACTTTTTGTAGCCACTGTCTTAATTTTGCAGCTTTCTACAGTGTTAAATGCAATATACCATGGCTGGTATATATTTACATTAATATTTAACGTAGCATCATTGGCTTATTAAATGAAACTCTGCAGTTCATTCACTTAGAACGAAAGGACTAAGTGTGCATTACTGTATATATCTCCATTTACTATCACGAGAAATGAGTATATCTTATGATTTTCCATCTGTTTCACACCCCATATATGATGGTGATTGTGTCTATAATATCTCTCTACTTACATATGTGTATCATATTTCCCCGCTCTATACTGCAACAACTAAGTTTAGAGTTGATTGGAATTTTAAAATGTATAACTAAGTTTAAATACGTAGTACGTTCATTAACATGGCATATATAATGGACATAAGTCACCTAAGTTACCTTTATCTGTGCCTTTCCCTCCATCTGCTCCTGTGTTTTAGTATGTATGAATTATTAAACATTTTTTCACTTTTACCATTCTGGCTCACGCGTTGGATCGACCAGCGTGAAGCTAACAACTTTTGTCGCGCATTTAAATTATCGCGCGGTTAAATTCTGGTCCATTTATATAAACAAGCTTTTCTACATCAGTTTGTTTTATATCAGAGTATTGTCCTTTGTGTTTTTATTCTTTACATCAGGATACAGTTTTTCTACATGTCCTCCTTTCTCTCACTACCATTATTTGGCTCACGCGTTGGATCGACCAGCGTGGAGCTAACAATTTTTGTTGCGCGTTTAAATTGTCGCGCTTTTTCTGGTCCATTTATATAAACAAACTTTTCTACATCAGTTTGTTTTACATCGGAGTACCGTTCCTTGTGTTTCATTTTTTATTTTATGATACGGTTTATCTACATGTCCTGTTTTTACTTATAGTTCCAGATACATATGCAAGCTTATAATCATTCTTTACCGGTACTAGGTCGCATAGTTGGTATGGGTTATTAGGCTCACTAGCAACATGGCGGGTTTAGTTTTTTGGTGCACGTTCTAGCTTTGGTTTCATTTACTTGGCCCCTAACCTGGAAGTACTCAACCGGCATCGTACTTAAATTGGTTTTGTGTCATTGCTTCCGTATTACTCTTTTCATCGAGCGCGGAATTGCGTCGGTATTTGCCCGAACACGGAGCACCTCGATCAAGTAAGACTTAAGACTGCAGTGAGCGGTTTATGTAGATACCGGGCTGCGGCTGCCTCTTTTCATATATACATTTTGTTCTTTTTTACTCTGCATAGCTATTGTGCTGACTTATCATCATACTATAGTTTTTGTCGTTTTTGCCATATTAATGCTTAGTGGTTTTTTAGCCGTAGCTCTTTGTTATACAGGTATTGGAAGCCTTGTATTTACATCTGTATGTTCGCTTGGACCTAGGACAAGGCGTTGCTGCTTCCAGTATCTTAGTTACAGTTTAAATTTCCCGCTACCCAAGGATGTTAGGCACACACTCCCTAAGGCGTTTTATAGCTCTCGCCCACTTTTGCTTGTGTAGTACATGCTTCGTATACTCAGGTTAGGGTGTCTCTTTAGAGTTTTTTTACGGAATGTATTTTAGTTAGTTTAGTCTGTTCGTTAACTGAACAGTTTATCTTTTATTTAGATATCTTTATATCACACCACGGAACGGCACAAGGGAGGAAATTGTTTGTCCTCCAATTTTCTTGGACCATTTATTTGCACTAACAATATAAGGTTAGTGAGCTGTACTTTGTTGCACACTCTTTTTACTTTTTTAATTGATCTGAATCTTTAGTCTTATGGATCTTTCTTCTTTGTTATCAGGTTCTTTATCTTTTAAATATCTTTTGTACCGTGATTGACCTTATTCAACTTGGACGCGCATTGTACCTTGTGGCGCGCTTATTCATACTCGCCTAGGTAAGCGTTATTTACATCAATCTGGCATTCTCGGGAAGCCCTTTCTTCGCTCACCTCTTCTTTTTCTCATCCACAGTTTCTTGGGAGTCTTTTTGGTTTCTTTTTTGTCTTCTGTATTTACCAAATGCAAATTGGCAGTTGTCACATAATAACTCACTTTCACCACTTGTAAATATGGGTGTTCAGACTGTTCACCTTTTTCTCAATTCAAGTCTCCTCCTGTATCTTATCTCATATGTGGCACCTTGCAGGGTATTTGATTTTCGTCACCATTGCACTTTTTTCAAGTCACTAATTATTTTTAAATTTTAAAAATGGTAGGCTACAATTGGGTTTATTTTAAATATTTAAATATTTTTCTCACTTAATATTTATATCTTTTATTAAAATATTTTTTATATTGTATGATATTACAGCCCTGAAGAAGCCCATGTTTGGGCGAAACGCGTTGGCTGTTTTGAATATTAAATATGAATAAAAACAACTAAAGAATACAAGCTACGACGTGGACTCAATTTTTAATTTACTCATTGTATACAATTTTAATTGTCATCTTGCTTATATTGCCTCTCATACCCCTGTGAATAATATTGTGATTTGTGGTCATGTGGCAGCTGGCCATTTGAGGTGGGCAGTATTAGACTACTCGTTGTGACTTGTCCTGACGGTGCAATCTTTTGTGACCCAGCTGCTTGTTGTATCTATTAAATAACTTTTTCAGGGTCGATTGCACGCTTGACGCACATATACGCTCTCATTTGGAAACAAAAATGAGTTTTGATGATGACAGGGAGGAGCTAGCGAAAGACCTCTTCAAACAGAATAGCGAAATCAAGTCAGTAGTATCGAATGTTGGCAACAAAAAGGAAGGGTTGAAACTGAAATTCCAAAAACTTGAAAGACTTAAAAAAACGAGCTATCTAAGTGGTGGGACGGGGTCACTCTCAAAAGGTATCTGGAGAACAAAAAGTACCCAGAGGACTTAGGATCCTGACATTTCCCAGCTTCGATGATTTAGATCCAGATCTGCTCTCAGAATGGGAGGATAACTTACATAATTCCTCATTTAACATGATGAGGATACTCATAGCTCATGCGGATAGGAGGTGTGCCAAACTCAGAACTGAAATAAAAACTCTGGAGGACGAGATTAAACAACTTAATCTAGTTGAGGCGACTGCCAAAAACTATGTCATACTCAAAGAACAGATCACAGCGCATCAATCAGCTGTGAAGAGTAGGAAAATCCATAAGATAGTACGAGATGATCGTGATTATGAGAATGGACGTATCTTCACGTTTGCTTCAAGGTTTGATAACATACAAGTCCCTAATGTCAATGTCTCTGCCACACCAAGTGCAGGGAGTACTTCTAGCATCAGTGTAAGCTCAGATGCATCCTCATTAGAGGACATGAATAGGGTGGAAGGAGCGACTTCAGGAACAGCGCAGGTAGCGGGCCCGTCGACTTTTTAGACGAGGTCCTTCGTTTCAGGATTGGGAACAGAAAACCAAAAGAAAAACCAGGAGAGGGGGAGGAGGAAAAACGCCGGAAGGGGACAGGGTTCAGACGCGTTACCAAAAAAGCCAGATGAACAAACGCTAATTTATGAAATGCCCATAAATGCCATTAATATAACTGTACCTGCTGTTATAGATGAGTTGGTTATCAATTTATCTAGTCACTCACTGTCTGTGCATGAGAACAATGTACTGAATAAAGGACTTGGATATTGTCCTGTATCTCGGGGTCTTTTTTCAGATCTACATGTAGACTTGTACAAATTTGTACGTACTGCCAAACTAAAATGCCATTTTTCTGTGAATAACTTTGAATGTCATGTAGATGATTTGCCTTTAACTCCAACAGACATCACTGTCTCACATGTTAAAAACGTAGCCACACTACTTTCTTTAGATGAGGATAATGATTCCTCGGTCAGTAGTGTGTTGGCTGAGTTAAACATCACACAAGACTACTCATGTGATAGTGGATTACACACACGGAGCAAATTTACTCCACAGGGTACTCACCTTAACAGCATCGAGGTATTTCATGATTTGGTATCAAGAGACCTTTATGGGTTGGAAGACAAGCTACAGAGACATACTAACAAATATAGAAAGGATAACCTTACATGGGAAGAGAGAAAAGCCATACATAACCTTAGCAACAATGATTCCATAGTTATCAGAGAGGCAGATAAGGGTGGTAACGTGGTGGTGATGAATAGGGTGGACTATGATGGTGAGGTAATGAGACAACTCAATAATATTACACATTATACAAGACTCACTAACAATCCATGTCCTGCAGCCATTACTCGGATTAATGGCCAACTTATACATTGGAAAGAGGTTGGACTTATATCGGATACTGAATTCTATTTTCTTTTAATTCGGAATCCCAGATACCCCTGTATCTATCTATTACCGAAGATACACAAAAAGCAACCCTTTCCTCCTGGACGCCCAATCATTTCAGGCATTGGTTCCATAACTGAAGCCATTTCAAATTTTGTTGACACTTTCCTACAGCCTTTTGTAATTAACTTACCATCATATGTCAGAGACAGTACTGACATCTTAAATAAACTAGAGGATCTAGAGTGGGAGGAAGGAATGTGGTTTGCCACTCTGGATGTGGTATCCTTATACACGTGCATCAGGAAAGACCTTGGAAGAATAGCCATTGATTTTTTCCTTAGCAAAAGACAGGCAACTCTCTTTGATCATAACACTATGTTACTAACCATGATCGACCTGATCTTAGATAATAACTTCTTCTTGTTCAATCACACCTGGTATAAACAAGAGCAGGGGACCGCGATGGGATCTAAATTTGCTCCATCGTATGCGAACCTCTTCATGGGGTGGGTGGAGCACACCCATGCTTGGTCACGAGCGGCCTCAGAATGGACTGGACATATCCAGTTCTGGGGTCGGTTTATTGATGATATTATCATCATATGGACTGGCACAGGACTTGAGCTGACTGAGTATTTTAACTTTCTCAATCAGAACATATTTAATGTCGCTTTCACCCTTGAGATGTCAACAACATCTATACATTTTCTTGACCTCGAACTATATGTTCGGGACAATAGGATACACAGTACTTTGTACAGGAAGGACACTGCAGTGAACAGTATTTTACATTACACCAGTTCCCACCCAACATCTACTAAGAAGGCTATTCCATATGGGGAAATGGTACGCATTCGTAGAAATTGTAGTGAAAATGACAATTTTGAAGCTCAAACCGCTCTTTCCATGGATAGATTGCACAGGAGGGGCTACGAACCAAGTGTTTTGTATTCAGCAAGGAACCGGGCCAGGAACCTTAAGAGAAAAGATATACTTAAGAGTGGCAGCAAGGGTAGCAGAATGGGTAAGGAAAGACTCTCATTCATTACGACACACTCTAGACTTAACCATGAGGTGTTTAAGATTCTCACGAAACATTGGTCACTACTAAAGGGGGTACCTGGAGTGAACAATATCATCACTCAGAAACCCTCCATGACTTTCAAGAAAAGTAGAACTATTAGGGATTCTCTGTGCCCTAGTTACACAATACCCAGAACACCTCAACAACAGAGTTGGCTGCGCAAACCTCTGGGGTTTTATATTTGCAGCACCTGCAACATTTGCAATCTAGGGTGTAATAAAACCACCACCTTTAGCTACAACACTGGCACATATCACAAAATACGACATTTTATTAACTGTCTGACTAGTTTTGTGATATACATATTGATCTGCGGTTGTAGTAAAATCTATGTGGGCAGTACAGTAAGACAACTCAAAACCCGCATACAGGAACACCGCAGAGCGGTTGCGAATGGGGACACCTCATATGCCCTTGTCTCACACGAATGTAAAGATGGGGTAGATAGATCTAAGTTTCGCTTTCATGGTATTGATATGGTGTTGCCCAACAATAGGGGTGGAAACAGAGAACTGACCCTTAGACAATTAGAAGCTAGGTGGATTTGTACTCTGCGATCTGCCACGCTGGGCCTCAATATTGATACTGAAATGCATTACTTTTTGTAGCCACTGTCTTAATTTTGCAGCTTTCTACAGTGTTAAATGCAATATACCATGGCTGGTATATATTTACATTAATATTTAACGTAGCATCATTGGCTTATTAAATGAAACTCTGCAGTTCATTCACTTAGAACGAAAGGACTAAGTGTGCATTACTGTATATATCTCCATTTACTATCACGAGAAATGAGTATATCTTATGATTTTCCATCTGTTTCACACCCCATATATGATGGTGATTGTGTCTATAATATCTCTCTACTTACATATGTGTATCATATTTCCCCGCTCTATACTGCAACAACTAAGTTTAGAGTTGATTGGAATTTTAAAATGTATAACTAAGTTTAAATACGTAGTACGTTCATTAACATGGCATATATAATGGACATAAGTCACCTAAGTTACCTTTATCTGTGCCTTTCCCTCCATCTGCTCCTGTGTTTTAGTATGTATGAATTATTAAACATTTTTTCACTTTTACCATTCTGGCTCACGCGTTGGATCGACCAGCGTGAAGCTAACAACTTTTGTCGCGCATTTAAATTATCGCGCGGTTAAATTCTGGTCCATTTATATAAACAAGCTTTTCTACATCAGTTTGTTTTATATCAGAGTATTGTCCTTTGTGTTTTTATTCTTTACATCAGGATACAGTTTTTCTACATGTCCTCCTTTCTCTCACTACCATTATTTGGCTCACGCGTTGGATCGACCAGCGTGGAGCTAACAATTTTTGTTGCGCGTTTAAATTGTCGCGCTTTTTCTGGTCCATTTATATAAACAAACTTTTCTACATCAGTTTGTTTTACATCGGAGTACCGTTCCTTGTGTTTCATTTTTTATTTTATGATACGGTTTATCTACATGTCCTGTTTTTACTTATAGTTCCAGATACATATGCAAGCTTATAATCATTCTTTACCGGTACTAGGTCGCATAGTTGGTATGGGTTATTAGGCTCACTAGCAACATGGCGGGTTTAGTTTTTGGTGCACGTTCTAGCTTTGGTTTCATTTACTTGGCCCCTAACCTGGAAGTACTCAACCGGCATCGTACTTAAATTGGTTTTGTGTCATTGCTTCCGTATTACTCTTTTCATCGAGCGCGGAATTGCGTCGGTATTTGCCCGAACACGGAGCACCTCGATCAAGTAAGACTTAAGACTGCAGTGAGCGGTTTATGTAGATACCGGGCTGCGGCTGCCTCTTTTCATATATAAATTTTGTTCTTTTTACTCTGCATAGCTATTGTGCTGACTTATCATCATACTATAGTTTTTGTCGTTTTTGCCATATTAATGCTTAGTGGTTTTTTAGCCGTAGCTCTTTGTTATACAGGTATTGGAAGCCTTGTATTTACATCTGTATGTTCGCTTGGACCTAGGACAAGGCGTTGCTGCTTCCAGTATCTTAGTTACAGTTTAAATTTCCCGCTACCCAAGGATGTTAGGCACACACTCCCTAAGGCGTTTTATAGCTCTCGCCCACTTTTGCTTGTGTAGTACATGCTTCGTATACTCAGGTTAGGGTGTCTCTTTAGAGTTTTTTTACGGAATGTATTTTAGTTAGTTTAGTCTGTTCGTTAACTGAACAGTTTATCTTTTATTTAGATATCTTTATATCACACCACGGAACGGCACAAGGGAGGAAATTGTTTGTCCTCCAATTTTCTTGGACCATTTATTTGCACTAACAATATAAGGTTAGTGAGCTGTACTTTGTTGCACACTCTTTTTACTTTTTTAATTGATCTGAATCTTTAGTCTTATGGATCTTTCTTCTTTGTTATCAGGTTCTTTATCTTTTAAATATCTTTTGTACCGTGATTGACCTTATTCAACTTGGACGCGCATTGTACCTTGTGGCGCGCTTATTCATACTCGCCTAGGTAAGCGTTATTTACATCAATCTGGCATTCTCGGGAAGCCCTTTCTTCGCTCACCTCTTCTTTTTCTCATCCACAGTTTCTTGGGAGTCTTTTTGGTTTCTTTTTTGTCTTCTGTATTTACCAAATGCAAATTGGCAGTTGTCACATAATAACTCACTTTCACCACTTGTAAATATGGGTGTTCAGACTGTTCACCTTTTTCTCAATTCAAGTCTCCTCCTGTATCTTATCTCATATGTGGCACCTTGCAGGGTATTTGATTTTCGTCACCATTGCACTTTTTTCAAGTCACTAATTATTTTTAAATTTTAAAAATGGTAGGCTACAATTGGGTTTATTTTAAATATTTAAATATTTTTCTCACTTAATATTTATATCTTTTATTAAAATATTTTTTATATTGTATGATATTACAGCCCTGAAGAAGCCCATGTTTGGGCGAAACGCGTTGGCTGTTTTGAATATTAAATATGAATAAAAACAACTAAAGAATACAAGCTACGACGTGGACTCAATTTTTAATTTACTCATTGTATACAATTTTAATTGTCATCTTGCTTATATTGCCTCTCATACCCCTCTATCTGTGCCTTATGTAGCTTCTGTTTAGCTGGAAGGAATTTCCGGTGGGCCTCCTGGACAGCGACCGTGAAGTCGGGATATATGGTGAAACCTACACCCTCGAACTGTAAGCTCTGCGCTCTCTGGCCAACCTCAGGGCAGCATCACGGTCTCGAAAGTTAAGGAGGCGAGCTATGATGGGGCGCGGGTTACTACCTGGAGGAGGGCGTGGACCCAGGGAGCGATGCGCACGCTCCACTATCAGGTGTGATGAAAAAGCATCAGCGCCAAATGTGGTCGCCAGGAGACGCTCGACGAAGTCCTCCATACGCCCAGTGTTGGCACTCTCCGGAATTCCCACGATGCGGATGTTATTGCGCCGACTGTGCGCCTCTAAATCTTCAATTTTGGCGGCAATTACTTTAAGGAGCTTGTCCATTTGCGTGACCTGCTGCTTCACCTGCGTAGTGATGTCTTCATTGTCCGAGATGCGACGTTCTGCCTCTTTGATCTTCTCATCGTGCTTATCTAGTTTTTGGACTATGAAGTCCATGCGACTGTTCATAGTGTCCATTTTACTGGAGAGGGCAGAGAGGCTTTGCTGCATGGACAATAGTAGATTCTTCACCTCTGCGTCCTGCGTGTCACGTGTGGATGGTGCCCGCTCCGCCACAGGCAGATCCCGCTCCTCTGATCTGGCACGCTGTGTGGTTTTCCTCGCCTCAAAGGGCAGCTTAGCCTGCTTACCATCCGCTCTGCCCATCTTGCGTTGATTGTGGGTGGTTGTCGTTAAGTGAACTTCCGCCGAGTCGTGAAACAGCGCGCTTGTGCAATAAGGCCAGCAACAGGACGTGCACCCGGGTGCGGCGCGGGCTATCTCACCTACGGAGTTGTGTGGCGTTGTTTGTAGTCGAGATCCAGGCACAAAAACCCCCCCAGCAAGAGGAGTCTGTGTCCAGCCCCGCAGCAGGGCGCAAAGGATGCGTGCAACGGGCCCACGATCAGCAGAGCGAGGGGCTATTCAGGAGTGTGGCTGCAGGGTTGTAGATTTCAAAGCCCCCTCAGAGTGTTGGTAATCTGTAGAGAGGGGAAGTAAAAAAAAAACGTAGCACTGCAAGCTTGCAAAATGTGCCTCTAGGCCCTTATGAGGCGAGACAGGGCGCAGGAGTTAAAGCGCAGCTCCACTGAGTAATTAGCTGGGGGAGCGCGTTGAAGGTCAGGTGAGCCTCCCGCCCGTAATGGCAGTCGCAAGCCCGCAGGCTTACCGGATCAGTGCCCCAGTGTCAGCTCGGTGCCGAGACGCAGCAGGTGGCGGGTAGATGGCGGGCGTGTGTGGACGCGGTCCCTCAGAGGTATCACCAGCAAGGGAGAGTGCTGCGCCCCAGGCCCCTGGTGAAGATGGGCGGATTCCTGAAGTCTCCGTGCAGCGGGAACCGCTGAGGACGCAGGGCGGGAAGGCAGCCGTCCGGACCGGGGACCAGGCCACATAGATGCACGCACCTGAAAATGCTGCCGTCCGACGTGATAGTACCGGGCTGTGTCACAGCTGCGAAGGTGGCATCCACAGGCGGAAGGTAATTCTGGAGACGTGGGGCAAAGGAAGGTCCGGCCGTCCGCCGCCCGGCCACAGCCGCGTCGCGGCCTGCATCACACGTGGGAACCACGGGCCTCACCTGGAATCACCAGCCGGGTGGCTCCTCCGCGACGAACAGCACAGCGCTCCGCCCAACAGGTCAGCCGGGCGCCCAGGCGTCCAGAGGAGTCCGATCACGCCGCAAACTGCCCCGGAGCTGGGGAAGAGTTACGGGAGTGCGCGGCAGGCGTCTATGGGAGGATAAAACCTGCTATAATCAGGATAAATGAAGGATGGTGCCGCCAAGTGTCAAGAGCCTCACGGGTGTGCAGCCATCTTAATCGTGCGCCACCTAGCGCCCCCCTTTTTTAGTCAAAGTTTGCAAGGGATTCTGGGTAAAAAAGCCCAGTGAGAGCCATGCAAGTCAGAGCCATGCAAGTCAGAGCCATGCAAGTCACCCACCCTGTAGACTAAAGAAAGGTGCTCCAGGAAAAAGTCCACATCCAATATAAATTTCAGATTGTCTTCTTTATTAGTATAGTTCAATATAAATGTTAAAATCCAGCCAACGCGTTTCGTTTCATGCGCATGAGCACAAGTCCCAATTCATCAAATACGCACAACTGCGCCATGCATGGCTAGCCGACGACATAATATGTACGGACTTATCTGAATATGCACCACTGAAGGGGAGGTTATTACAGAAAGAACTTACAAGCAAAGCATTTTTTCTTACATATAAAACAATAAATAACGACATGCCGGATAATCTTGGGAGATTGGGGTAGATTGGGAGAGGGATTTGGGAGCCCTGGAAGATGTGGACTGGGAGCCTGCCTTGATGAACCCTAGAGAGGTAGCTATTAAAGCTAGACTGTGCCTCATTCAATATAAAATCTTGCACAGAATATTCTATGACAGAGAGAAAATACATAAAATGGGTAGGGCGGAGACTCCATACTGCCTTAAATGTGAAGACGTCAAAGTCGATTTTTTTCCCTTCACTATGGATATGCCCTGCTATCCAGAGTTACTGGAGGGAAATCATTGAGGAGTTGTGGGCGATCGTAGAAGTTTCCATACGTGCTGACCCCAGATTTGTTCTCTTGGGAATTCCAAATGATGTAGAAGTTAACAGGGCCCAGCTTCTCTTCAGTTCCTTAGGTCTAGTGGTGGCCAAGCTCGATGTGGCTAGATGATGAGGTGTAGCCGAGGTCCATACGATCCAGGAGTGGAGGAGGGGGAAGGATCTCTACATGGCCGCCGAATGTACCCGTAAGACAGCAGGGGTTGTCCCGAAAATTACGTAAGATATGGGGTCCCTGGATGTGCTACTATGGGTTTGACCTGTTAGACGATTCACTCAAGCCCATGTCATCTGTAAATGCATATACTGATAACATCCCACAACGAAGTGGCCATTAGATCTGAACCTAACATGTTGTCACTGAACTTATGCTGGGTTATGGAAGTGGAATTCACTGTGTTTTTCCATTGTCTACTGATGCTATGTGGAGTTATTGAAGCCAATGTAATACTGTCCTTAATGAATGTACATTACGCAACCAATGTTATTGTTACGATGACCATATGCTTATGTTACTTATCACAAACAAATAAAAATAATAATTTTAAAAGACGTTTCTACTTCATATCCCTTCGATTCCGCCAACTCAGGTTTGGAGGTTTACCTGCCACATTTTCCTCAGCCGAAAAGCACATCGTAATTAGCTCGGTGGTAAAATTGGCTGGACCCCCTCCGTCACCGGCTTTTGCCTATGGTGCTGTCGATGCAGGAGGAAAATTCTGACGGAGTAGGTGGCCCCTAAAAAGAGAAGACAGACCGCCTGGTAGGCTGTTGGAGAATCTGACGGAAAAGCGGCAGCGGGACCAAATCCGCCAAGATCCAAATCAGGTCCTTAGTGACTGATATGACAGTCTTATCCTTTAGTCTGTTTGAGGATGGTAGTAATGATAAAGGCTCTGAAAAAAAGAATCTCATAAGTGCGTATATTTTTGATTTTAAAAGGGTTTGGTATACTGAAAAATTCATGACATGTTTAAGCAAGGAAAGTACAGCTGAAGGTATATTCCCGGTGGTATCTAATGTTATGGAAAAGTACTCCATTCCGTGGGAAGGTTGAGTTGGCTTTGGTGTAGATAGTGCCTCAGTGAATATGGGAAGGCATAACTCTGTCCAAACTTGAGTACTGTATCTGAATCCTAATGTCTATTTCTTGGCAGACAATCACCATTTCATGTTGCTTATGCTTTCTGTTGCAATTGTAAAGAAACAAGCCAGAGAGGTGGCAGTGGTATCAACTGAACAAACTAGCACATCCAAAATATAGGGCAAGTAAGTATACAAAATAAGTAACGTGTGCTCAAATGGCTAGAGAAACTCTAAGCCACCCAGCTAGTGTAGGAATATACTTGAAAAGAAGAACCTCCTCCATATATTAATACAATATTAAATCCAGAGCACTACACAATCATTTCTTCATGGTCTGTGAATGTAGCAGATCCACAAACGTGCGGGAACTGACAGGCCGGACGCCTACACAGGAATACTTTACAATACGGGTCGATTATAGCCCTCATTAAGACAGCCCATGCTTCGATGACTTAGGGCTGCTTTACTTACTGAGCATAACTATGATTAAAGAACACGAACGACTATGGAGTTTACACTTATTGTGTGCGTTTATTTTACTTGGTACTAACCTAACAGTTCTATCTTTCCATAGAATTTTGTGTAATATAGTTCTCCTGAATAGAGGACTTTTACATAGTTGGCGTATCCTGTCCTTGGGGCTCCGAGGACTACAGGATCCTTACCCAAATACGCACCACAGTTAGAAATTTGTTTGCTTGTGACACCAGCCAGCCATGAGAATGTCTTCCTCGATGAAACACGTGTCAGCGGCTTCTCCTTATGACACTTACCTGCTAGTCATGGAAATTTGGATGCCTTGACAAATGAAGTTTTTGGATCTGCTACATTGACAGACCATGAAGAAATGATTGTGTAGTGCGCTGGATTTATTATTGTCATTGTAAATAACTTGATATAGAAAAATTCCTTTTAGCTATCTACTTCTGGTTTGACAATTTTTCAAAACGTGAGAATGTGTTTGCTGAATTCTGTCAGCTTGTCAATTTTGATTACCGCTGTATGATGAAGTTCATCTCTGTGAGATGGCTTGGAATGTCCACATGTTTGGATAGACTGATTCTTCAGTTTGATGCTCTGTATTCATACTTCTTGTCAGTACCTGATTTTCTTTGAAAATATTTTCATTGAGCATTTTCCATTTAAATTTATTAACAATACAGAAGGTACATATTGCAGATGGATGTCAGTGTACTGCACAGTATGTCCACGTGCAGAATAGCTGTACAAAAAGCTGTGTCATCAGGAGAAGTGGGATGCATTTAAGTATTCAGCAATGTTGCAGTAAGAGGGTTTAGTTCTGTAGTGTCCTCCACTATAAAAAACTTAAGGCAGCTTAAGTAGTGAATCCATTTGTGCCAGGAATCGTACTTTGATAACTGAAAGAGGTATACGACAGTAATCAGCAACAGAATAAACAATAATCAGAAACCAACAATCCCAGACATCGTTCTTAGTAACACAGTGAAAGTATAGTCATGTAATAGAACCATGATCAGTTAAGGAAAGAGAAATTGGGTGATCACAGCATGCAGATAAAACTTGGACCCTATGCCCCAGGACATGGCTGTATCTATCTTGGGATGGGGAAGAGGCCAAGGGCTCATTACACCCAACTGTGAAAATCGCTGCGTCCTGATAGCCAATACAATATAGGTGGCTGCAACAGATGTCCGTAAGTGCTGTAACGAGGGGCACGCCCAGATCATATGTTGCATGTCAGCACCGGAAAGATGGCATCGAGGACATTAGGAGTCTGCCTCAGGAAGACAGTGTTAATCTTTTCTGGGGTTAGGTGTCCTCTATAAAGTATATAGAACTGTATTAGTTTTAAGTGGACATTGTGGGATCCAGTAGACAGACGAGTGAGTGCTCAGCCCCAGCCTGCATCGTTAAGCTCCCTTCCAAAGTTAGACTCCCATCGAGCCGCAAGGTGCCAAGTGGGAATTGAGTATGTGCACCTAGTGCTCTGTGCAGCCATTTGATGAGACAGCGACCTGCGCCCATGGTGTCTAAAGTCTGGAAGACTTCATGCATGGGCGGTTCTGCAAATGTTATGTGCCATCAGCGCCATAGCATTAAAGGGAGGGCGTTGTAAGTTAGGAAGTGTCCTTGAGGTTTCTGGTATTGATCATGGAGCTCTTCAAAAGGAAGCAAGGAGGCTTTCTTTAACAGGTCACCGAGGGTTTCTAAACCTAGAGTATGCCACTACTTAAGGGTAGTGAGTATAAGGGCAACTAGAGGTGTTGGTCTCGTAATATACAGTGCTCTACGAAAACAAACAAGAATGACTCGCAACAATTGAGTGGCAGGGTCAACTGAGCGCCACTTTGGGCTAAACAGCTGTAGTATCTTGCATGCCATCTAAAGCTGCTGCGTAGTGGTGATGTCGTTAAGCCCCGCGCAGCAAGTCAAAGACAGAGCCACTAAAGTTGAGAAATTATGTAGTAGTGCTTAAAGTTAGGAAATTCAAGCCCAACCGAGTCAGTGGCGTGGTGAAGCTTTGCCAGGGCCACCCAGCGGCGGCCTATGTGCTAAATTATCTTGCTGAAAAAGGCATGAAAAAGCCTCACAGGGAGGTGCAGTAGGAGATTGGCAAAGTAGTAAAGCAAGCAGGGCAGCATGACCATCTTAGAGAGTGCAATTCTGCCCATTACCAAAAAGGCAATGTGCCCCAGAATGACACCGGACTATGAAGCGCTGCTACTGCTCGGGACAGGTTCCCATCTGATAAGGCCTGCTCAGAATGATATATGTGTATTCCTAGCCAGCGAAAAGTTTGTGGCTGCCAGATGAGCAGTGCAACGCCTCAGTCGAAGGGCAAAGGTTGAGTTGAGGAGTGAAGTGAGAACAGACAAGATTTCCCCCAGTTGATGCGTAAACCTAGAATATGGTAAAAGTCAAAGAGGACCTGCGCAATAGCATAACAATCTGCATAAGCATCTTTCACATACAGCAGCATGTCATCCACTTATAAAGACACTGCTTGCATCCTATTTCCCCGATGAATTTCACCGTCTGCCTCTCCGCGACGCAGTCTAACGGCAAAGGCTCCATGGCCAGGGTGAAAAGGAGCGGAGATAGGGGAAAACCCTGTCTAGTTCCTCTATGAATCTTGACTGGGTTGCGATACAGAGCTCTGAATGGACGAGCGCCGAAGGTCACGCAGAAAGGAGCCTTATGAATCGAAGCATACGTCCTCCTAACCTCCTGCGCCTAAGTAGTTTGAAAAGGAAATCCCAATTAAGAGAGTCAAATGCTTTTTTGAGGTCCAGGACTAGGCATGCCGACCTAGGGAAGAAAGGCACAAACTCCAGAACCCAGAATAGTTTCAACTGTTCAAGGACATGCTTCTCCATGGAACTAAACTGTTTTGGTTAGGGCCAACTGAGGAAAGAGAGGGAGTAGGCAATCTACTAATATCCTACCAAGGATCCTATAGTCGGTGTTCAGGATTACTAAAGGGGCAGTAAGAAGCGATCGCCTCAGCATCCTAACCCGGATTAGGAATGAAGACCAATAAAGCCTCCCAGAGTGAGGGATAGAGGAGTACTTTTTTAGTAGCTGCCGAATACATCTGCTCAACCTTCAGAGCAAGGAGATCAGTGTAACTCTTTTAAAACTCCACAGGAAACCGTCGGGTTCTGGGTTTTATTAGCGAAAACAGATCGCTTCCTTCATCTCCATAACAGATATTGGCTGGTCAGGGCCATGGTGCTGCTCAGCAGGGATTTGAGGCAGGGGAAGACAATCCAGATGAGGTGTGAGGTGAAGAGGGGTTGTGTGTAGGTGAGAAGAATAAAGTGTTCGGTAGCAGTTAGTGAAAGCATCATGTATATTGAGCTGTGTCAAAAATAACTGATCAAACAATGTTCCGATGGAGGTAATGAGGTGCTGTATGTTATCATGCCGAATCAGCCAAGCCAACAGCATGCCTGGCTTGATTGCCTCATCGTGTGTGCATTCTGCATACGCTCTGATTTATACACTGCGGGAGCTCGAAGAGCTCAGCGCGTCTCTTGCGAGATGTAGCGAGTGAGTGAAAGGGTATCGTTTGAGCAGCCTGCTCGGTGTTTAAGGTGAGCAGGGCGGCCTCAACATCTGCTCACTGCCTCTAAAGTACGCAGCGCTCACCAACCACGGCATATATGCAATCACCTTGAGTCACTGCTTTTAATGCTTCCTGCTCTACCTCAATGGCGGAGGCCAAATCCTGATTCAATTCGAAGTATTTGGTAATATGTTCCCGAAGTGAACTCCTGAAAAGCAGCATCCTCCAGCAATGCTGCCTGCATGTGCCAGGTGGGTACCGGAGAAAGTTTACAATCCAAGGCCAAGCTGACTAGTAATGGATTGTGATCGGAGCGTGTAGCCTAGGTAATCAGCGTACGTTACAAAAGTGGCAGAGGGCAAAACTGCACAGGATCCTGTCCAATCGTACAAGCAATTTATGTGGTGAAGAGTAAAAGGAGTATACTTTAAGAAGAGGGTTATGGTGGCACCAAATATCACTGTGATCCCAGTGCTGCAGCCACCGTGCAAAATGTCCAGCATTGTGAGCTGCGGGGGTTTGAGGGAGATATGGGAATGACCTACCTTGGGTAACATCCAGCATACAATTGAAGTCCCCTCTGATGAGGCAGGGAATATGTGCCCACTGCGCTAGGTGTTGAGATAACGTGCCAAGATAGGAGGATTGATTGGCGTTGGGGGCATAGATGCTGCTAAGCACAACAGACCTGCCGTCGGTGTACCCATGGAGTACACATAGCAACCGTCCTTGTCTAGTACACTAGACAGCACTAGGAAAGGAACTCTGGGCCAGACCCATATCAACGTGCCCCATACAAATGCCAAGAAGTTTGTTGAAAAGACATGTCCGCGCCAGTTTCTTTTGCAGCTGTTGGAGTCTGGTGTTAGCAGGTGTGTCCCCTGCAAGAGCCCAATGTAAGGCCAGCTCGTTAGAAATAGGAGTAAATAGAGTAATGCCTGGTAGCTGTTTACATGCCTCTAATTTTCCAGATAAATATATTATAGGATGTCAATGCATGAGTCCTACCTTTCACTGCCATGCATGTGTGTTAGGAAGATAATATCGTCATCTAGCAACATCAGGAGAATCGAGAGGGTCCGGTGTGCTTGACTGCCAATCTATCATGGAAAAGCTAACTGGTGTCTGAGGCTAACAGAAAAACTGGAAAAACCAGAACAGTGAGGGGCAGGGAGTAAACGTCTCTCCATCCAAACAATAAAGACCAAGGGGGATATTCTCAAGAACGTGTGATAATCATCGCAAAATTAGCTTAATGCAACTTTGCACATCGCAGCCCATTGCGGGAAAATAACACCGTGTTAACGTTGTATTCTCAACCCGGCGGCACCATGCGATAGTCTCACGATAACGCGCCAAATGACCGCGTTAAAATTAACGCGACGCCGAAAAATGCTGAAACACGAACGTGAAAAAAGTTGCGATGCCCCAAATCGCGATACAAAAATCAGCGATAACCAGCGACAGGCCTGCAATTCCCACGAGTCATGCAAGAAAATGCACTATAAAAGCTGGGGAAAAAAAAAGAGACAAAAATAATTAAACTGCGTAGCACCATGGATGCACCCGGACGGACTGCAGAGGACAACGCGAACACCACAAGCCCCACAGACGACCAGCAAGGAATCGCGGGGTCGGGGAAGACCAAGGAGAAGAGGAAGACGCGGTTCAGTCCGCAGGAAAACAGGCTCATCGTTACGGAGGTGACAGAACACTACCAACAACTGTTCGTCACCTCCAATGTGTCATTGGCAACAAAGACGCAAACATGGCAGACTATCTTGGACCATGTGAATGCAGTTGCAGAGTTGAGGAGGACAATGGAAGAGGTCAAGAGGCGCTGGAAGGATGTGAAGGGCAAAACCAAGAAGAAACTCGATGCCAACATGAAAGCAGCAATGCAGATTGGAGGTGGGGGTCCAGCGGCACACCAGGAGCTGGATGACATGGTGAAAATGGTGGCCACAGTCATCAGTCGGGATACGGTGCCAGGACTACTGGATCCGGACACTGCTCAACATGACCTGACACAACATCAACAGGGTGAGTACCCACCAGGAACTGGGGGGACGGGGGGAGATGGGCACAATGGCACACATGCACAATTAAGTAGAGCACACTGCACACCCACAATGACTCTGGATCATGTCCCTGATCTCCTTGGCATACTGCAGCACACATAGAAACAGCAAGTAGGCCCCCGTCGACAATGTGCCCGGAGGGGGCCCTCCCCACACATCACCAATCTCACAACCAACCCATGCACATGTGCTGAACCCAGCAAAGCTGCGAGTCCGTGAGCCACACTGACAATGCAAGTGACACTGCTAGACGATTAGCATGGCTGCAGTCCAATTACCATGACATGGTGCATGCCACGACACTGAGGTGACTGAGTGTGGACCACATCCGGAAAGGAGCAGGTCACACTCTGACACAACCACGTGCACAAACAACCCCTGACGTCAACAACACATCTGCGGACAAACCATGCCCAAGAGTCACAACTCGACCAAGAGCCCAATTGACCCAAGCCCGCAACATCTCAGCACTGTAGAAGCACAGAAGTCAAAGGCACACCGCCTGAAAGGGAGGAGGGGCAGCCAAATCAGAGCTGCAGGGGCGACTCACCCACAATGCAGCACACACACATAAGAATAAGAGCACCTCAACATTGATAACAATGTGGTACAAACTGCAACACTTTCACAACAGAACACAGGACACAACTGGTGCCGCCTGTGTGTACAAAATGGCCAATAACACCTGGCATAGCAGGAAACTGTGAGATGACAATGTACGAGTACAACCTCACATCCGTGATGTAGTACAAATGTCCACTGTCCCGCATCAAATATGGCATCTCCTCACAAACAGTCACAATGTACATTGTCATGCAGTCTGTATGTAAACTCCGCCAATGCGTCAACATACATGGAACACACTGTGAAACTGCATCTCCCCTTTACATTGCAGAGGGACAATCAACATCACCTGCAGAGCAGACCTACATCACGTCAGTGATGATGGAGACGACCCCCAGGACATCGTCTGCGACGAACTCCAACGGTTCATGGACAACCTCCGCACCCCACCTCCAGTAGCAGGGCAGCCCAGCACCATCGAGGTGATCCCACCCCCTGCATAGACCACACAGCAGGAAGGACCCACCACCACGTCTGGCTCCCAGCACCTCACCGAAGAACACATGGCGTTCCAACGCCGTGTGTTAGACTGCCAGAAGGAGCTGGCTGAACAGGTGCGGTGGGGTTTGACCTCATGGCAGCCAAACTAGATGCCATACGTGGGTGTCTAAGTCCCATCAGGGACCACTTACAGTCCCTAACGGACACCCACAGTCCGCCCCATGCCCCCCAACAATCCATGGCTGGCGTCGCTGGAGTCATGACTCAGAGACAACAACAACTGAAGAGTCAGAGTGGCTACAGCGATGTCATCCGTGATTTGGGAAACCTGGAGGGTCATGGAGAACATGGAGCGAATGCAGGCGCAAAGAATGGCTACCACGGCTGCACACAAGAAAGCTGTAGATGGGATTTTCCATGCCCTGCAGATCCTCATCATGGGAGTGATGCCACAAGACATTGCGCAGATGAATGCTGCTGCCACTCCTACATCCACATCTCCGGCCCCTGATGTGTCAGTGTCACACAGTGCTGCAAACCAAACACCACCACCCACATGTGAGGCACATGAAACGTCAGACGACGAAGATGAGGATGAATCTGCCTTAGTGGTAAGGAGGAAGCAGTAGCATTCATCTCCGCCATATGGCTTGTTACTGCTTGGGTCTGCCCTCTGCATCATGCCCTGGAATAACACCTTCCACTGTCCCCCGACACACTCTGCGACACTAACCTTGGACCTCGACATGGACTGCCATATCTTGTATGCTCAACAATGACACAGCAATCAGCCTGCGGACTGGACTCTTCCCCTTCCGAGTAACTTGTCAATCCCTAAAGGACTCAGGCTGGCCCTCCACGGGGCAACATTGTAAAGTGTTGTCTGTATGGCCCAGTACTGAGACAGCCTCAACACTCCACTGAACGTAAATAATACATTCTGATACACACAGATGTGTCATGTCTATGATTAATCAAGTATGAAAGCATGGACGAATGTAGGGGCAGTGATTCCCCCTTACGTCCATGTAGCTCATGTTGTGGGATTTGAGTCACAGGGTGCATCCCAGCATCATGGTGGTACATATTTGACCCCAAAAGAAGCCCTTTTGTCAATTGTTGGTCACAAATGACAGCCTATATGTAATGATTTGGGATACATGTGAAACGCTGATGAGTGGGATTCCGTACTATCTTTGACACACAGAAATGGCATTTCGAATACGTGACACCCAAACAGCCTCTCTGTACAGAGGTGACTCACCCACCATCTATTTCCAATTAGTGAGATTGTTAGCACTACATGTTGCACTTACACTTGTCAGAGTGATGTGCTTGTACAGAGGAGTAACCTGCACACAGGGAATGTGTGTTGTAATGAGTTTATTTGCACATGCCGTGCCTGTGGTCATTTTGTACTGTCCCATGATTGCTAAGGACTGTGACAATGTGACGTGCTCATGTGAAGAAATTGTCAATGATGGTGTTCCTACGGGCTAGTCCTGCTGCTGCTGCAGTGGGGTGTGGTCCACCTGCCTCATCTTCCTCATCATCGTCCGGTGCATCTGGCCATGGGGCATTGGTGCGCACACATATGTTGTGCAACACACATCATGCAACGATCATCTTGCACACGATGCCTGGGCTGTACAGGAGCCTTCCACCTGTGATGTCCAGGCACCTGAAACGTGACTTCGTTTGTGGGCCGCATTGTACTGCCTCTGGGCCTGTGTGTTCGGGGCTCGGAGGGGTGTCATCATCCAAGGGCAGAGTGCATATCCTTGATCACCTGTGACAGTGCATGGAGACATGAGTCAATAGTTGGTTCTGCATGATGTGTTGGCAGGCTCACTAGTTCATTGGTGTGTGATATGTGTGACTTAGTGATTCCTGTTTGACAGGTACTGCTTGTAGCAAATGAGCGGCATCAATGTGTATTACGAAGCCTCACTGCTGCTCCTCCCTCCCCCCGAGCCTATTTACTAGTGTGCGCAGCGCGGTTGCATCACTTGCACTTCTACGGCACACCATTGTCATGCCTGTCTGCGCATGTCCACAAGCCTGACAACAACACTGTGATGTTGTGCGTTGAAGGTGGGCGGCCACGTGTGTGTAGGCCTATGGTAAGGTTAGGGCAGACACAGATGTAGAGTTCATGGCTGGCTGAACTCGCTATGCGGTTGAGGGTAGACCTTTGGCCTATGCTGCGGTAATAGCGACACACACAACAGTTGGCATGTATGATCCCAGACCCCGAGCGGGCTTGCGCTCCTTCATTTATCTCTTCGGCCGAGCCCGCACTCCGGGGGCATGCTACATCGCAACATTGTCCATTGCGGGACGGGTGGCGCCCACACTACAACAGAGACACACGCATTAGTCACTTCCTTGGCAAGGCCAACACTTAGCAACGCCCAGAGCCCAGGGCTGATTATCCACACCCCTACGCTGGACTGTCGTATGCCAGCCCACTACGCTTACAGGGGGGTACGACACAGCTATATGTCCCAGGTCTTCCCCACTGCCTGAGGTGACATTGTTGCATCCGCTCTACACAGCACAATGTCATGTGGTAGGGCCTGGGGCCCTCATGCATACATAATGCCCACACGGACACACTTAGATAGTTTGTGGAACTGGCTACGGGCACGTGCGCCCGGCCCTTTTTATTGCCAGGGCCACATGTCCATTGACGCCTGTGCTGGATGGGTGTGGGGTGAGTGTAAGCCAGCCCTCAGGGAGTGGTTGGTGCTGGCAACAACTACAACAGTGATCAGACAATCAGAACTTCAAAGTTCAAACAGCAAGGGTCCATGACTTGAGCTGCACAGAGTTAGTGGCCCCGGATGCACTTCGGCTGGCACAGGCACACCGCCACGGGACGGTGACTTGCGGTGCACTGAGGTAGGGCCACGGGAGCTGAGCGGGTCCTCGTCTGTGTCGAAGGTGAATGTCGCGCAGTGTTTCGGGGGACAGTGGAAGGTGTTTTTCCAGGGCATGATGCAGAGGGCAGAACCAAGCAGAAACAGGCAATATGGAGGAGATGAATGCTACAGACTAATTTTTTACACCAAGTCAGTATCAGCTACATGATGATGAAGACAACCCCCAGGCCATAGAGTCAGACGCCACCAAAGTTCAACCAGAGAGTGTCCATGAATTTCGGGGCACAGAGTTAGTGGCACCAGAGCTGAAAGAGGATGCAGTCTGCGATGAGGCCTGTACAATGGTATAAACTCTGCCATAATTGAATCAAGACTCAGTTCCAAATGTGCGACCTACTTGACCGCAGTGTAGGCCGGAGGCAGCGGTCAGCAGGGGCCCACAGCCATGTGTCGTTGGCTTGCGATGCATAGAGTTGGTGGCACCAGATCGAAGGGAGTACAGTGATATAAACGCTGCCATAAACATATGAAATCAAGACTCAGTTCCAAATGTGTGACCTACTGGACCGCAGTGTAGGCCGGAGGCAGCGGGGGAGTATGTCAACGAGAAAGGAGTGCTGGGGGCCTGAGTCGCGGAGGCCGTGATGGTCTGAGGAGGCTGCCATGGTCGCGGGCCTCGGGCTTGGAGCTTGCACCGGCACGTGGTGGGCCCTCTTTGACACATGCCGGTGTCGGCAGGTGAGCAGTGAGGCCTGGTTGCGCAGGGGCGGCCAAGGCGGGTCTGGGGACCAGCGGCCTGGGGTGCAGCAGGCGCACAGGATCGCAGGCACCGCCGCTCACGGCGTCGGCCTCGTGGCGGGCTGAGAGGCGCCGCCCTGGCAGACACGTTGGCCATTCCGGAAGAGAACCACGCCCAGAGCAACGGGCTTTTTATTCACACCCCTACGCTGGCCTGCCGTACGCCGGGCCAGCCCACTCCGCTCACGCTTACAGGGGGGGACGTAACAAGCTACATTTCCGCGATCTTCCCCACTGCCTGGGGTGACATGGTTGCGTCCACTGTCCACTACACTCCAAACACCAGCAGTATGTGTCGACATGGACATGTCTGTGGTCTGCATACTGCAGTCTGGCCAGCACATCAACGCCACACTTGGCATTGTGTACATTCTCATTCATGGGTCACTTGCCTCCTTCGCACATGCCTGGTTCCCACCTCTCCCCACATTCTGCTATTGTGTGGCTGAGGTGCCATGCCGTTGATGGCTTGTGTACATGGCTAGCCCAGGTTACCACAGTAAGTTGTGCTGTCGTGTCTGGTAGGTGGGCATGTTGTTTGGCATGTTGTATGTGAGTTTGTAACGTGGGCATTCCCAGAGTCGTGAGTTGCATGGCTGTGGAGTTGAGGTGTGTGGTGTGTTCATTTGGTACTTACCAACGAGCAATGCATTCCCATAGGTGCCAGCCTCAAAGCGCTGGTGGATGATGGACTGTCGGAAGATGAAGGAATCATGCAAACTGCCTGGGTAGTTGGCGACGACATTGGTGAAGAGTCCCCGGTGGTCCACTATTGCCTGCACATTGATGGAATGCGTGTGCTTCCTGTTGCGGTAATTGTGTGCAGTGTCGGCAGGGGGCACGAGGAGTACATGTGTGCAGTCGATTGCCCCCAACACGTGCGGAAAGCCAGCTATGGCGTAGAAGCCTTGCTTGGTCTCCAGCTGTTCCTGCGCAGTGTGGGGTAAGTGAAGGTACTGGGGTACCAAGCTGATGATGGCATCCAAGACAGGTGTGACGTACTTGGATAGGGCTGGCTGTGAGACTCCTCCGACTCTGGCAGTTGTTGGTTGGAATGTACCAGAGGCCAACAGGTGCAGCACAGCCAGCAGCTTTGTCTGCGGAGGGAAGTTGGTTGTCCGCTGTGTTGGTACCGTCAGCCTGTGGGCAATGTGGGTAAGGATGCGGAGGATAGTTGTCCTTTTGAGCCTGTAGTGGGCAATGACTTCCTCTGGCTTTAAGTCTGTGAGGCTGGTGCGTTTTCTGTAGGTCCGCTGTCTTTGTCTGCGCTGCCTCTGTGGTAGTCCGGGGGGGGTGGGGGCGGGCCTGGGTGTGGTGGCGGTGGGTGTTGTGGCCCTCTTGGGGCTCCGAGCTGCATGATCAGTAGCTCATTGGCATCTGTTGTTCTTCAGGTGTGGCTCTGGTCTGGGCTCCCTTTTGTGGTGCAGGTTGTCGTCCGACTTAACACCAGGTAAGAGCAGGTGTTAAATCCCTGCTGCTAACGCGCCTTATCGCCTGTTTTGGGTTCTTATCGCCGATCTGGCTGGTCGTTGAGAATATTGCGAAGTGGTGTTTTCGCGGCTTTTTGCACAGCAACGCCTACTCATCATCTCATTAGCGTTAGTTGCCGGTGTCATCCGTGGCGATGTTTTTTACGGATGCTATCGCAGGAAAACTGGCGGTATCAGCTGTTGGCACCAGCTTGTGAATGGGGCGATAAATCTATCGCCACTTTGGCTGCGATAAAGTGCCTCTAACTCGGCGATAAGTCCTTGAGAATATGCCCCCAAGTGTTGAATCTGGGGGTGGTGTGTATGTGTAGCTGTCAAGCGATTTAAAGACTGTGAAATACCACTAACAGCCATAGAAAAGGTTATGTGCTGCCCTCGAGTGTGATAGAAGGTATTGGTGTATAGCGATGTATACTGTAGGCCTAGTGTTTCCTACTGCAAGGGTTACAGTTTAAGGACCCTGCTAAGTGAGGGTTTATGCATCATCGAAGAGCTGCATATGCTAAGTGGTGAACAAAAGAACTGTCCCAGGGCCCTTAGAGAGAGGTTGCCCCAAAAAGAGGGGGGGGAGGAGGGGGGGTGTCATGAGACTTCCAAAAGCATAGTAAAGGTAGGGAAAGAGGAGCTCAAAGCACTGAGGGACATCTGCTATTTGCAGGAAAACATCCGGGCGGGGGTCCCCCACAGACTCAGAGCAGACAGGTGCGAGGAGTCAGTGTATCTGAAGGAGTCTGTGTTCTGAATCTACTGTGTTGGCACAGGATCGGAGACTTGCAGTAGCCTCAAAAGCCGACTGTTCACTCTCCGCTGAATGGCTCTTCGAGGGGACCACCTCTCCACAGGCAGACACCACAGCACGCTGTACCGTCTTGTACGTTTGATGTGGATATTCTCATCCTTCCACTGAGGGTGTGCGGGCAGTAGCAGAGAATTTTTCAGTCCAGTCCCAAGCAGCCCTGAGGTCTTCAATGAAATTA
Organism: Calotriton arnoldi; assembly: GCA_963921515.1. Lineage (NCBI taxonomy): Eukaryota > Metazoa > Chordata > Amphibia > Caudata > Salamandridae > Calotriton > Calotriton arnoldi. Next base: position 1,613,218 of record CAWUFW010003319.1, read on the forward strand.
AATTTATTCAGGACTGTGATGCAAAGCTTTGGTGGAAACAAAAGGGAGTACATCAAGCCCAGTTCCCATAGTTTGCAATTGACCCTGGAAAATGGTGCTCCTTGATGTTGGACTGCTATGGTGGAGTGGAGAAGTGTGGTGCAGCGGCCAGGGCAGCTGACTTCGGAGCACAGGGCTCACGGTTCGATCCCTGGCTCCGGCTGCAGGTCAGCTCAGCACCATGTGACTCTGGGCAATAGCTAACTTAATTTCCACGACGGCCCCCAGCGCCTTGAGACCCGTAAGGGTGAGTAGTTCGCGCTTTACAAATACGGATTTAGATTTAGATTTTATGGTGTAGTCCGGAAATAGCATTATGCAGTGATTGTTGACAGGCAAGATTAGCATCTCGATCTTTGTAGTAAAGAAGCTTGGCCAGGAGCAGTTGAGGTGCAGAACTCAGGGAAGGTTGATGTCCTGGGACCCTGTGGGGCAGTTCAATAGAAAAGAATGGAGTGAGTGCTTGCAAATGACATGAAACCCTTAGTCTATGTTTCTAAGTAGGTTATAAGGTTTCGGTCCTTGGAGCCCTCAGAATGGCCCATGATTCTGAGATTTCTCAGTCGAGAGCAGCCTTCTACATCCTCTGCTTTACACATACAAGTAGCATACTCTGTCTGTGAGTGCTTTTAGCTCTTCTGCACACAGGTCAGTTTGAGGTTGCAATTCTTGTAGTGTGCTCTCAGCTTGGGACAGCTCTAGAAGTTTGCACAGGTGCTCACGGAGTAGAGATACTTCAATTGACACCGGATCAATTTTTCTTTCAAGACTGACATGGGACTGCTTGATTGCCACTAATATAGAATCCTGTTTGTCTGCTGTCGCTGGCTGTGGAGGAGGGGCAGATGCCCCCCTTGATGGGGGTGAATGCACAAGGCATATTAAGTCATAGTGGTTGTGCGATTTCTCCCCATGATCAATCAAGTCAGAGTGCCCGAGTTTAGGCGCACCCAACGTAAGTAAGCGTTGCTGATAGCGCGCCAAGAGTGGACCTGCATGCATCCAGTAGTGACACACCATGCCCAGCCGCAACACGAGCAGTCCATGCTATGGTATTGAAGCTAGTATGACGAAATGCAGCACAGTGCACAGAGAAGGATCCAGATAGGAAGGAAGGTAGTGGCAAAGGAGGAGGCTTTTGGGATTATAGATGTGAGCTGAGCAAGCAGGGTGAAGCCCAGGACTGCCCAGAATCAGGCAGCCCCAGATAGGTTCCACAATTGTGTAGAAGCTGGCCAAAAGGCAGGGAGAGGAATATCCCATGGGCAGCAAAAGACGAATGAGTGGGGGGAAGGGGACAACATAGCTCCCAATCGTCACTGGTGCTTAGTGCGTCAGTTCAAGTGGCTCTGCCTTGTCGTGAATCCTGTTGATGATGCGCAGGCTGACCAGTTGTCTATTGCAGGGTGAGTATGGGCCCCAGGCTGCTCCGGCAGTGACTGTTGCAACGATTTTTGCAGGTTTGCAGGTCACCAACCCAGGCCATAGCAGGTCCAAAAAAATCTGACCAGTCCACCAAAGGACTACCACGGGGGCTGCAGCCTCATCTGCCACCACAGGCATAGTGCACCACCCACTCGTGTCCACCAGCCCACGCGGAGGCTGACCAAACGAGGACATGGCGCAGCCAAAAACAGCAGCCGAGATCCAGCTCCATTTCAATGAGGCTCCGCTGTGTTTGGCCCACCAGAGAATTCAGGAGGCGCAGCCGTACATTCACTTCCTGAAGGCAATACTCAGAGCTGCACAGCAGAGAAAGCCGCACTAGGCCACGTCAGTATGGGAGGCCACTTCTCCAGGAAGATCCATCTCTGGGGTCGCCCCAGCCCAGTTCTTCCGAACCTGCAAAGCAGGAGCTATAAAGCGATGAGGGAGGTTCAGGTACAGCTAGATGGGTAAGTTAAGGCGTGGATAACTGAAGGATTAAGGGTTTTCACAGCAGCGCACGGTATCCAAGCATCTGCCATCTTGGCTTCACAGGCCACACATTCTTGTCAGCACCTGATAGTGACAGAACTAGTAAAGCCAGGTTCACAAGACTAGTTCAGTGCTTTGAAAACCCTATGACTGAGATCTACTGTCTAGATTTTTAGGCTATCCCACCTGATTTCGATAATTTTAACCTTTGCTGCAAAGGGAAGACTCCAGTCATTTACCTCCTGTATAATGCCATGATTGAACCTATGCTCTTGAGTGTAGTGTTTCATGTTGATGTCATACAGTCAGTCAAGAGGAATTCAGATGCCAGTTTACCTGCTCTTACATCAGAAGAATGTCAGATCCCTGATTCAAGTTTGTATGTTGGCATCATTGTGCTTAGAACTTGGAGGAACACACTTGAAAGTGGGGATACTGATCCAGGAAGCCAGAAAGCTTTCTATAAAGCAGTTCACAGCTTTCAGGAGAATGGAGTAAAGTATATTTTGAAATTCTTTCCAGTTTATGACAACGTGCTCAAGCATTCAAATGTCTTCGACTTTTTTGAGAAACAAAAGCATGGTTTTGAAAGTGTGCTGTTCTTGGTGAAATGGATTGCGATCTTCCTAAAGTTTACTAACCGTGATCTACATTGCTTAGAGCAAGAATTTACACAAGATATAGTCACTGATTTTGAGGACATACCCAGAAACACAAGAGGAAGTGCTGCTATAAAAAACTGGGGTACTGGTGAGGTTGTGTCTTAAAGGTTAGATGTAATTTAGAATTCCCTGGAGGCAAAATTCACTTTTCCTGGTACTCAGAGAAGCAAGTTTTCCCTTCTTTCAAAAGTAGTCAAATGATGACCCCCACAGCAATGATGATGAAGAAAGGGTGTTCTAAAGAATAACTGTTGCAAAGTCATCCTGTGCCCTGGGCACCCCCCAACTTTTTGCTGAATGGTACTGGTGGTAACTGACTCTGACTGACCCTGGGCTTTGCCTAACCAGGCCCAGGGCCAGTGCTATGCTGAAAACACTTAGATACAGTTAAAACACCTACATACACTAGGGTACACTATGGGTTGGGGTACCCCTGTGATTGGCATGACCTACCCTATAAGCCCCTAGTATATAATAGGGCAGGGGAATTGAAACTACCTATCAGTCCCTAGTATGTAATAGGGCATGGCAGTTTAGAGGCCATCAGCTTTCTGCACTTGCATGTGTGCACTGCTGAGGCCTGAGGTCAGTTTTAAAAGCAGCCCTGGGTGCCAGGACTGCTTTTAAAAAGTAAATTGTGCCCAAACTCGACTTTGGTGTTTGGGGCACTTAAAAATGGATAACCTACAATGTTATGTCATATTAGGGACCCCCAGGGTCTCCCCTAGGTGTCCCAGGGGTGGGGGGTCAGGTATCTATAAGGTAGACCCTTATAAAATGAGTTTTATATGCCCTGGGTTAGGTGAAATTTTACATTTCACTCCCCACATTGTGGTAAAGTGCTGCCCAAATTCGACTTTGATGCTAGGAGCACTGTGAAGTGAGGATCTGCAATATGTTTACAGATTCAGAACCCCTAAAGTCTCCCCTAGTTGTCCCATGGGGTGGGGGTCCTGTAGATATAAGCAAAGTACTTATAAAATATGTTTTTGTAAAAATGTTTTTGTAAGTCCTGGTGCTGGAAAAATGGCCCAAGTCATTTTTCCCATTGCAGATCCCTTGTTACATAGGTAAACATGGTAGAAAGTTATTAACTAATAACTCTTGATAGGAGAGGGCTAGAGGTGCCATTCAAAGACTTCTCTGAGTGGTATTAATAAATTCAACAATATGATATATTGTTGAATTTCTCCTAAAGTGTACATACAAGAAGTTATAAGACTTTCTTGTTGGTAAGTCCAGATTCAGCCTTCCAGTGGTCTGCCTTGATTGGTCAGAGTTAAGTGGATTAGCCAGGCTGCCTTGAAGAGGTGATAAAGAGCCCCTGGGGTCAACCAGCTCTGCTGGCAGGGCAGTGTGCTGTTCCAAAGGAATGCCAGGCCAGGGGAGGAGTCGTAAACTATGTTCTTCAAAGAGGAGAGCAGAGAACAGTGCCATTTACAACTCTGAACTTTCCACCTTAGGCAGATGGTAGGATTAAGGAAGGTATGAGCAGATGCAGGGGGGAGAGTCTAAGTAAATTAGCCATCCTAGGGGTGTGTTTAGCCAGCTCTTGCCTCCTTGCTGGAAAATCTGCCATTATGGATTTGGAAGATTTGATGCACTCTGGGACAAAATAATGCCACACTCTACAGGAAGTGGTCATATGTTTGAGGAGTTACCCTGCTCACATTGGTCATGAAGTGACTTCCTGCTTGACCCAGAGAACTTGGAATAAGTATCTGAGAGGGGCAGAGCCCTCCAGATCTGCTGCTTGAAACTGAAGAAAGCAAGACATTGTGCCAAGCTGAGAAGTTTTGCTGTGCAAATTCTAAGGCCTGACCTCTGAAGCCTGCACCATCAGAAACTACAGCCCTGTGGACTACCTTGCTGAAAAAGAAGTAAAGAGTGGACTCCCTGCAAGCTACAGGTTAACAGAGCTCACCTGGACCCTCACCACCAAGGATCATCAACCTGGGGAACTACCAGAGGATTGTAAGGGTGACGTCCAAGTGGATTGTGGGAACTGAAGTCCTCAACTTTCAAGGACCATCTTGGAGCTTCCAGACCATTGGAGTGAGTTTGAGACACTTTGGGACCCTTTGAGGAACTTCAGGAAGAAGTTCAAGAAGTTTGGAGAACTTTGGAAAAAAGCTCCATAGAGGGACCGACTCAACCTGGTCAGCCAAGCCGCCTGCCTTCAACCGCGAGCCGGCCAAGCCATCCAGGTTCGTCCCGCTAAAAGCTCCGTCGGTCCGACTTCCAGAGTTTGACCGGGAGTAGAAGAAATCGGAGGCCGGCGAACCCTCACCGGAGCCGGCCTGGTGAAGAGCATCGAGGGACCCCGCGAGAAAAAGCTCCAGAAAGTTTCTAAGTCCGCTCGTAGAAAAGGTGACCGGGAGCAACCGCGAAAGCCAAGCCGCCTGCCTTCAACCGCGTGTCGGCCTGGATCCTCGGTTTGCCCCGCTGGAACGTTTCAGAGGCCGATCAGAAACGTTTCTAAGTCCGAACGTAGACAGGTGACCGGGAGCTCATCGCAAGGAGCCAGCGGACCCTCACCGAACCCGGACTGGCTGAGAGCATTGAGGGACCTCGGGGAGAAAAGCTCCAGAAAAGTTTCTAAGTATTATGAAGGTAAAAACTGTGACCAGGACCTTCCGCGTGGGGTATCCGCTCAGGGCTCCATCGCGGTCGGCCTGAAACTTTGACTTTGGGTCGGTCTATCGTGAGCCTGTATCCCAATATGGTGCGATAAACTTCTAAGTGCTATATTTTGCTAAATCTTTGAAAATTCATATCTCCGGTTCCCTACATTGGAGTTTTGTCGTTTTGGTGTCATTTTAAAGATAAAAATATTTCCTATTTTTATAAATTGGTGTTGGATTTTTATTATGTGTTGTGTCTTAATTATTTACTGAATTGGTGTTTTTAAATGCTTTACATACCTGTCTTTGAAGTTAAGCCTGTCTGCTCACAGCCACGTTACCAAGGGTTGAGCATAGGAATATTTTTCTAAGACCTATGCTGAGTCCTACCAATGATTAGTGGGCTTATTGCCAGTGGCAGACCTACATTTGCCACTACCAATAATCCACTTTCCAACATTTGGTGCTCAGCGGTGTGGATGAGGACTTGTGTTTAAAAGTACACCTTTCAGTAAAGTGAATTAAGATTATAAAAATCCTCTAAATTGCCTTAGAACAAAACGTTTGAGTTTGATTTTTGGAATTTAGACTAAACTGTTTGTAATCCATTGTTTTGATTTTTCCAAATTGTTCTAAGTCTGTTGTGCCTAGTTTTTGTGACCCAAAACTAGGGAACCATGGAGCTGGACCTGGCTAAACTGTCCCAGTTTAAGATGGCTGATCTTAGGGAACAGTGTAGGCTGAGGGGGCTGCCTGCTACCAAGAAGCATAGGAAGGCAGCGTTGTTTGAGTCCCTAAAGGCCTGGGCTAGGGCAGCTGAGGAGAGTCAAGGGGGGATAGAGGGTGTCCTCCCCAACCTCATCCAAGTGGAGGTTGAGGATGATGCCTCTTCCATTTTAACTAGTGTTAGCCAATTGAATCCAGATGGTGGGAGTGGGGAAGGGTCCCTTACTCAGGGACCACCACCGTTCCTTGCAGAGAGACAGCTTAAGGCTCAATTAGCTTTGATAGCTTTGGAGCAGAGGAAACTGGACTTGGCTGAGAAGAGATGGGAGAGGGAGGAGGCATTGAAAAGAAATGGTGGCAGTGAAAATGATGTAGATTTTGAAATGTCCAGGGGTAGTGCATTTGATCACAAACTTCCCACGGGTATAGTACCCAAGTACACTGAGGGGGATGACATTGACAAGTGGCTAGCAGCTTTTGAGAGGGCCCTTAGAATGAGTAGGGTCCACTCTAAGTATTGGGGTGCACTCCTGTGGGAGTTGATTCCAGTAGCTGGGAGGGATAGGCTCCAGACCCTGAAGGGAGAGGATGCAGAATCATACCAGCAGATGAAGGCATGCTTAGTCAAGAGGTTTGGTCTGACTCCAGAGCAGTACAGGGTGAAGTTTAGAGGCACCCAGAAATTAAGTTCAAAGTCTTGGGTAGACTTTGTGGATGTTTCAGTGAAGGCACTGGAAGGCTGGATTGTTGGTAACAAAGTTGACACATATGAGGGATTGTATAATTTGTTTTTGAAAGAACATATTTTGACTCATTGTGCAGAAGAGAAGTTACACCAGTATCTAGTGGACTCTAAGCTGACAGACCCCAGAGAGCTGGGTGAAGCAGCTGATGAGTGGGTGAGAACCCGGGTTTCCATACAGCACCAGGGGGGTGACCAGAAGAAAGGAGGACAGGTCCCTCCCCAGGGGAAAGCCCAAGGGAAAGAAGGTCAGAACCAGAAAGAGTCCTCCAAAGACACACAAAAACCTGCACAAGGAGGGGGGGCCCCGAGCCAACCCAAATCCAAAGGGAGGTGGAATCAGGGAAAGAATGGTAGGTTCTTTGATCCCTCAAAAGTGGGTAAGTGCTTTGACTGTAACCAGCCAGGGCACAAACAGGGAGATGCTGTCTGCGCCAAGAAGCTCCCCCCTAAGGGGCCATCCACAGGGATTGCCAGTGTCAGGTTAGGGGTGGAGAGTGGTGCCCCAGAGAGGGGTAGTCAGGTGGTGGAAGCAACCTTAGTGTCCCTGGGTGGGGTGAATATTGCAACCCTGACTGCCTTACCTCCAAATATGGACAAGTACAGGCAGAGGCCTAAAGTGAATGGGACTTAGGTTGAGGCTATCAGAGACACTGGGGCTAGTGTAACTATGGTCCTGGATGAGCTGGTGCCTCCAGAGAGGTTGTTACCTGGTGAGTTTCACCAGGTGACGTATGCAGACAGCACTACCAAACTCCATCCTATGGCTGTGGTGGATTTGGAATGGGGAGGTGTGACAGGCCCTATGAAGGTAGCTGTGTCTAAGGTGCTCCCAGTCCAGTGTTTACTGGGCAATGATCTTGAAGCCTCTGTGTGGTCAGAGGTGGAGAGAGGACTCCATATGAAAATATTGGAGCTCCCTGAGTGGGTATGTGTTGTGACTAGGTCACCGACTAGCCAGAAGGGAGGGACTGGACACTTGGACCCTGGAACAAAGGGCCAAGCATCCAAGGACAAGGGTACTGGCCTGGTGAGCCAGCCCAGGGAACTCCAGAGGTGCAGGCAGAATCTAACCCTGATGGGGAGGATCTGGCCTCTGAGGGAGGGACTCCATCCCTGCCAGAGCTGTCAGATTTGGCAGAACTGACAGGAGCAGGTGGACCCTCCAGAGAGGAGTTCAGTAAGGGACAGCGTGACTGTCCCACCCTTGAGAGCTTGAGGCGGATTGCTTCCAAGCAAGAGGAAGGGGATGACAGTGGGTTTCATAGAATCTACTGGGAAGATGGACTGCTTTATACTGAGGCCAGAAACCTCAAGGAGGAGGCCACCAGGAGGTTGGTGGTGCCCCAGAAGTACAGAGAGTTCATCCTGACTTTGTGTCATGATATCCCCTTGGCAGGACATTTGGGACAGACAAAGACATGAAACCGGTTGGTGAACCATTTCTACTGGCCCCATATGTCTGAGAAGGTAAAGGAGTTTTGCAGCTCCTGTGTCACCTGTCAGGCCAGTGGCAAGGCAGGGGGCAAGACAAAGGCTCCCCTAATACCACTGCCAGTGGTTGGGGTTCCTTTTGAAAGGGTGGGGATGGACATTGTTGGTCCCCTGGACCCACCTACTGCATCAGGGAATAGGTCTATCTTAGTGGTAGTGGACCATGCCACTAGGTACCCTGAAGCCATCCCTCTTAGAACCATTGATGCTCCTGCAGTGGCTAGAGCACTGCTTGGTGTGTTCACCAGAGTGGGTTTTCCAAAAGAGGTGGTGTCAGATAGGGGCACGAATGTCCTGTCCAGCTATCTGACTGCTATGTGGGATGAGTGTGGTGTCAACTATAAGTTCACCACCCCCTATCACCCACAAGCAAATGGTCTTGTTGAGAGATTCAACAAAACCCTGAAGGGCATGATAAATGGGTTGTCAGAGAAACTCAGGAGGAGATGGGATGTTCTCCTCCCATGCTTACTGTTTGCCTACAGGGAGGTGCCACAAAAGGGGTTGGTTTCAGTCCCTTTGAGTTGTTGTTTGGACACCCTGTGAGGGGGCCATTGAGCCTGCTGAGAGAGTCTTTAGAGAAGCCTCTTAAAGAAGCAAAGGACAATGTGCTTGACTATGTGCTAGGCCTGAGATCTAGAATGGCAGAGTACATGTACAAGGCAAACAGGAAACTGGAGGCCAGCCAGGAGCTCATGAAGCACTGGTATGTTCAAAAGGCTACTATGCCTGAATATACTCCAGGACAATTGGTGTGGGTGTTGGAGCCTGTGGCTCCCAGGGCCCTCCATGACAAGTGGAGTGGGCCCTATCCAATCTTAGAAAAGAAGGGTGAGGTTACCTATTTGGTTGACCTTGGCACCCCCAGGAACCCTCATAGGGTCCTGCATGTGAATAGATTGAAACCCCACCATGACAGGGCAGACATGACCATGTTACTGGTCACTGATGAGGGTGTGGAGGAGGAAACTGAGCCTGTGCCCGACCTCCTTTCCACTAATGTGCAAGATGGGTCAGTGGAGGGAGTTGTGCTCTCTCCCAAGTTGACAGACCAGCAGCACAGAGACTGTAAGCAAGTGCTGGAGCAGTTTGCTGGCCTGTTCTCTTTGACCCCAGGCATCACTGAGTGGTGTGTGCACCACATTGACACTGGTGACAGCCTATCTGTCAAAAAATAAACTGTACAGGTTGTCTGACCATGTCAGAGCCAGCATTAAAGCTGAGGTTGCTAAGATGCTGGAATTGGGGGTAATTGAACCGTCTGAGAGTCCATGGCCCAGTCCAGTGGTGCTGGTGCCTAAACCTAATCCTCAGGGGGGACCCAAGGAGTTAAGGTTCTGTGTGGACTACAGAGGATTGAATGCATTCACAAAGACTGACGCTCACCCTATACCTAGAGCTTATGCGCTCATTGATAGGTTAGGGGCTGCTAAGTACCTGAGTACTTTTGATTTGACTTCAGGTTACTGGCAGATTGCCCTCACTGATGGAGCAAAGGAGAGGTCAGCATTCTCCACACCAGAGGGACATTATCAGTTCAAGGTAATGCCCTTTGGCTTAAAGAATGCACCTGCCACCTTCCAAAGGTTGGTGAACAGGGTCTTGTCTGGGTTGGAACAGTTCAGTGCAGCTTACCTGGATGATATAGCTGTATACAGTTCTACCTGGGGGGGATCACTTAAGCCACCTAAGGGAAGTGCTTCAGGCCATGCAGCAGGCAGGCCTGACTATTAAGGCAAGTAAGTGCCAAATAGGGCAGAGTTCTGTGGTGTACCTGGGCCACCTGGAAGGTGGGGGCCATGTACAGCCTCTCCAAGCTAAAATCCAAACTATTTTGGATTGGACAGCTCCTGTTACCCAGACTCAGGTCAGGGCATTCCTTGGACTGACAGGGTACTATAGAAGGTTTGTTCAAAATTATGGGACCATTGTGGGGCCCCTAACAGAACTCACTTCTAAAAAGAGGCCCAAGAAGGTGGCTTGGACCCCAGAGTGTCAGAAGGCCTTTGACACTCTGAAAGCTGCTATGTGTTCAGCACCAGTGCTACTGGCCCCTGACTACACAAAATAATTTGTGGTTCAGACAGATGCTTCAGAGTAAGGGATTGGGGCAGTGTTGTCACAGCTAAATGAAGAGGGCCTTGATCAGCCAGTTGCCTTTATTAGCAGGAGGCTTCTTCCCAGAGAGCAGAGGTGGAGTGCCATTGAGAGAGAGGGGAGAATCCCAAGCTGTTAAGGTGGTCCATTTCCCTACAGGGGATGGACTTTTCAGTGGAACACAGACCTGGGGTTGCCCATGCAAATGCGGATGGACTTTCCAGGTTTTTCCACTTAGCTGATGAGGACTACCAGGGTGTAGGTTAGTAACCCATCACCTTTCGTTTGGGGGGGGGGGGGGGCTATGTTGCAAAGTCATCCTGTGCCCGGGCACCCCCCCAACTTTTTGCTAAATGGTACTGGTGGTAACTGACTCTGACTGACCCTGGGCTTTGCCTAACCAGGCCCAGGGACAGTGCTATGCTGAAAACACTTAGATACAGTTAAAACACCTACATACACTAGGGTACACTATGGTTTGGGGGACCCCTGTGATTGGCATGACCTACCCTATAAGCCCCTAGTATATAATAGGGCAGGGGAATTGAAACTACCTATCAGTCCCTAGTATGTAATAGGGCATGGCAGTTTAGAGGCCAGCAGCTTTCTGCACTTGCATGTGTGCACTGCTGAGGCCTGAGGTCAGTTTTAAAAGCAGCCCTGGGTGCCAGGACTGCTTTTAAAAAGTAAATTGTGCCCAAACTCGACTTTGGTGTTTGGGGCACTTAAACATGGATAACCTACAATATTATGTCATATTAGGGACCCCCAGGGTCTCCCCTAGGTGTCCCAGGGGTGGGGGGTCAGGTATCTATAAGGTAGACCCTTATAAAATGAGTTTTATATGCCCTGGGTTAAGTGAAATTTTACATTTCACTCCCCACATTGTGGTAAAGTGCTGCCCAAATTTGACTTTGATGCTAGGAGCACTGTGAAGTGAGGATCTGCAATATTTTTACAGATTCAGAACTCCTAAAGTCTCCCCTAGTTGTCCCATGGGGTGGGGGTCCTGTAGATATAAGCAAAGTACTTACAAAATATGTTTTTGTAAGTCCTGGTGCTGGAAAAATGGCCCAAGTCATTTTTCCCACTGCAGATCCCCTGTTACATAGGTTAACATGGTAGAAAGTTATTAACTAATAACTCTTGATAGGAGAGGGCTAGAGGTGCCATTCAAAGACTTCTCTGAATGGTATTAATAAATTCAACAATATGATATTGTTGAATTTCTCCTAAAGTGTACATACAAGAAGTTATAAGACTTTCTTGTTGGTAAGTCCAGATTCAGCCTTCCAGTGGTCTGCCCTGATTGGTCAGAGTTAAGTGGATTAGCCAGGCTGCCTTGAAGAGGTGATAAAGAGCCCCTGGGGTCAACCAGCTCTGCTGGCAGGGCAGTGTGCTGTTCCAAAGGAATGCCAGGCTAGGGGGAGGAGTCGTAAACTATGTTCTTCAAAGAGGAGAGCAGAGAACAGTGTCATTTACAACTCTGAACTTTCCACCTTAGGCAGATGGTAGGATTAAGGAAGGTATGAGCAGATGCAGGGGGGAGAGTCTAAGTAAATTAGCCATCCTAGGGGTGTGTTTAGTCAGCTCTTGCCTCCTTGCTGGAAAATCTGCCATTATGGATTTGGAAGATTTGATGCATCTGGGACAAAATAATGCCACACTCTACAGGATGTGTTCATATGTTTGAGGAGTTTCCCTGCTCCCATTGGTCAGGAAGTGACCTCCTGCTTGACCCAGAGAACTTGGAATAAGTATCTGAGAGGGGCAGAGCCCTCCAGATCTGCTGCTTGAAACTGAAGAAAGCAAGACATTGTGCCAAGCTGAGAAGTTTTGCTGTGCATATTCTAAGGCCTGACCTCTGAAGCCTGCACCATCAGAAACTACAGTCCTGTGGACTACCTTGCTGAAAAAGAAGTAAAGAGTGGACTCCCTGCAAGCTACAGGTAAACAGAGCTCACCTGGACCCTCACCACCAAGGATCATCAACCTGGGGAACTACCAGAGGATTGTAAGGGTGACGTCCAAGTGGATTGTGGGAACTGAAGTCCTCAACTTTCAAGGACCATCTTGGAGCTTCCAGACCATTGGAGTGAGTTTGAGACACTTTGGGACCCTTTGAGGAACTTCAGGAAGAAGTTCAAGAAGTTTGGAGAACTTTGGAGGAACTTTGGAAAAAAGCTCCATAGAGGGACCGACTCAACCTGGTCAGCCAAGCCGCCTGCCTTCAACCGCGAGCCGGCCAAGCCATCCAGGTTCGTCCCGCTAAAAGCTCCGTTGGTCCGACTTCCAGAGTTTGACCGGGAGTAGAAGAAATCGGAGGCCGGCGAACCCTCACCGGACCCGGCCTGGTGAAGAGCATCGAGGGACCCCGCGAGAAAAAGCTCTAGAAAAGTTTCTAAGTCTGCTCGTAGAAAAGGTGACTGGGAGCAACCGCGAAAGCCAAGCCGCCTGCCTTCAACCCCGTGTCGGCCTGGATCCTGTGTTTGCCCCACTGGGATGTTTCAGAGGCCGGATCAGAAAAGTTGCTAAGTGCGAACGTAGACAGGTGTCCGGGAGCTCACCGCAAGGCAAGCCGGCGGACCCTCACCGAACCCGGACTGGCTGAGAGCGTCGAGGGACCTCAGGGAGAAAAGCTCCAGAAAAGTTTCTAAGTCCGAAGGTAAAAACTGTGACCGGGACCTTCCGCGTGGGGTATCCGCTCAGGGCTCCATCGCGGTCGGCCTGAAACTTTGACTTTGGGTCGGTCTATCGCGAGCCTGTATCCCAATATGGTGCTATAAGCTTCTAAGTGCTATATTTTGCTAAATCTTTGAAAATTCATATGTCCGGTTCCCTACATTGGATGTTTCTCAATTTGGTGTCATTTTAAAGATAAAAATATTACCTATTTCTATAAATTGGTGTTGGATTTTTATTATGTGTTGTGTCTTAATTATTTACTGAATTGGTGTTTTTAAATGCTCTACATACCTGTCTTTGAAGTTAAGCCTGTCTGCTTGCAGCCACGTTACCAAGAATTGAGCATAGGAATAATTTTCTAAGACCTATGCTGAGTCCCACCAATGATTAGTGGCCTTATTGCCAGTGGCAGATCTACATTTGCCCCTACCAATAATCCACTTTCCAACAATAACAAAGAACAAAACCAGAGAGGATGTGGCCTAACAGCTAGGGCGTACGACCTCGAAGCTGGGGAACCAAGTTCGAGTCTTGGCAGGGACGCTCAACATCCTGTGATTCTGGGCAAATCACTTAATCTCCCCGTGCTTAGCAAAAAAATGAATGTGTCCGTCTGAAACACAACTTGTGCTCATGTAAAGCGCTCTGATACCTTCGGGTCTAGTTCACGTTATATAAAACTCAGAAGAAAAAAAAAAAACCTGGTTTATCACTAAATAGAACCCTGTCTTCTATAATAATGTTTTATATGAACAGGCCTCAAGGTGAAGCATGTTATAGATATACTCCATCTGAAATTTTTAAAAGAAGGCTGCCCCTCTTATAGAGGGTAGTTAGAGAAGGTGACCACGGCATTGCCAGCTTCTGGTACTTAACTCAACACTGAATAATCTGACTGGGCTGTTAGCCCCTGGTCTTTCTGCAGTTCCTTATTTGCTTTTTTTCTCTAGTTGGGCAGACGTTGTACTCCGTCTAGTCTGTATTTATTTAAAGTACACATGGACTTTAATAGTACATTGCTTATTTTAAAATGCAAGTGACAATATGTTGCATCTAGAAAGTATTTTTTTCTATTTAACTTCATGTGTGCTTGCACATACTTTTAATAAAGTATTGTCTCCGAAAGACTTGTTTATTGTTTAGTACCATGGTTACACATTGTTTTACAGTATGATCAGCTTACAAGGGGGCAGTAGGTTAGTGACTTTCCATTTCTGGTGCTTCGCAGCAGTTTCAGGATCTTTTTAGAGCTTCTCATTGCTCAAAAATGTGGTAATTTCTGATTTTTCTCTTTTTCCATGCACTTGCTTGGTTATACTTGAGAGAGAGTGTCACTCTTAGGGGGATATGTACAAGAAAATGTCAGAGTGCGGTGTAACTCCAAAATTAGTAATGCCGCACTCCGACATTTATAAAACACAGGGATGCACATAAAGAATCATTAAAGGCGATTTGCTTTGTCTATGTGTGCTGTAGAATGCACCACACATAGAAAGAGGAGAAATTAATAATTTCTCCTCGTATTCCCATCCTAAGACACCCATTGCCCGCCCCTTTGCCGCAGCGGACTGCTGCGGTAAGGGACATATTTACAAGGTGGTGTTAAGCCACGTTAAGTGTACCTTGTAAATATGAGGTATGGAGCAACGCCACTGGAGTTTCAAAAAAAGTGATGCTCCTGTGGCGTTAGGGGCTTGTTATATGCTCCTAAGTGTCATGCATTTAGTCGTTGCAAGTCACTCATAAGTATAATAAAACCATGGAAATGTCACACATAAGCAATAAGAAAACTTTGCAGCAATGTCTGTGTGGCTAGGATTTGGGAAACAGACTTGGCACCAAGTATGTCACAATGGCTTTGCAATGCTTAGGAGGTATTTATAATGGAAACACTAAGATGAGAAAGGATGCTTTTGAGAAGTCACCCTTTCTAGAGATATACTTACAGGGCTCAGGGTTTCTTGGAAGCTAGCTAATTTGGAGTAATTTGGGCACAGCACATATTTGGGGAATATTTAGCTTCCAGAATGGAACGAGAAATGACAGTATTGCCGTGCTCAGTTGAGACACATACATGGTGCTTGAAACCGTCAAGGGTATGCGGTAGCAGGGGAGAAAGGTGGGCAGACAAGGTGGTGACTTCGGGAAATGGAATACCTCGAAAGCTGATGTGGTCATTTCATAGATGCAAAACTTAAAAAGGTTTCTTTACTGTCAATGTAAATGTGAAGAAAGTGTGCAATTCGGAAAAGTATTCAAGACAAGAAGATTTGGTTATTGAGACGAAAGCGCTATCATGTTTAGGTGTATGCCAAAGTCCAAACACGTTCTCTTAAATACAAAGAAAGTTTGAAGAAAAAGATGCAAGCAGATGGATATTCATGTAGAACCACCACTGACTTCTTCAAAGTGAGTCCACCAGCACCATACAAAGCACACATTCTCTGAGGATGTAGAAAAACTCTTTCTACGCTGGGATATTTGGGGCAGATTCACAGAACTAATCTGAGACAAAATCCTAAACTTACTACTTTTGGTATTCACAGAAGGCATTTAGTATTAGTAAAGTTAGGATTTTGTCTTAAGTTTGACTTAAGACAGACTTAAGACAGACTTAAGACAGACTTAAGACAGACTTAAGACAGACTTAAGACAGACTTAAGACAAAATCCTAACTTTACTACTACTAAATGCCTTCTGTGAATACCAAAAGTAGTAAGTTTAGGATTTTGTCTCAGATTACTTCTGTGAATCGGGCCCTTTGTCTATACTGCCTGCCTGGGTACAGCCACCTACTCCATAAGATCAAGTCTTTCACCTCATATGGTATCTGAAGCCTGTTAGTGAACATCAAATGGAGGCACTGTTGTCCTACTTGAAACAACTTGAAAAGACTCTGAAACCTGTAGGTACACACTTCAATATAAGTGGTCTCTTGCATACCAGTGTTAGTCAGAACTGTGGATTCCTTATTCTCTTCATCCTCAAACTTGTGAAACATCTTCCAACAATGAAACCAACCCTCTTCTCACCCCCAACCTATCTTTGTAATTTAAGAACAATCCTCACTGAACAAAGCATGGTAAGACATTTTGGGAAAACTCTATTACATTGTCATCTGATACCCCTAGAACGATCACAGCATTTTGATCTAGACCCCATATTACATTATATTGAAATACATCTATTTGATGACCATTTCTCCAATTATGAGAAGTGTTTACATATTATATAAACATATAGACAAGAGCATTATTGTTACACCAGAACGTACAGTAAGAACTATGCAATGTAGTTATAATATCCCCTCCCTCTGTAGCATGATAGTAAATAAGGTCCACATGATTTTATTTACAGTTTCTACAGAAGATTAAAGAGGTTTTGTACCTGCTTGTCCTCGTCTGTGCGAGCAGTAAACTTCTTGACCTTGAGGAACCACATGATTGCCTTTTCTTTATTCTTTAGCTTCAGAAAGGTCTTCCCCAAAAACAGCATGTTTTTGCTATAAAGGTTTGGAGAAACTGTTAAAAGATTAAAAAGAGGAAGATGAAAATTGTATGGGTTGCAACAAGCACCACTTAAATTTCCACTTACTGTAACAGGCATGTACATCTACTTCATAAGACATAGCATTTATGTTTTGAGCAATAATAAGTGAGGAAGCAATCTGCAGAGTAGTGTATGTTTTACCATGGTTGATGCTATTTCAACTTTTATTGAGAGACACCAACCTCTTTATGACACAGCGGTCACCAGGAACCAGTAGTTGGGAAGAGACAGTCATGACACACTGATGAAAGGAAAATGGCGTTCGAAAATGGCGATGCACAGTTCTTGAACTTACCTTAAATGCGTGGTAAAGGCATGCGTTGTAAAGGCATATACATGGTAAAACATGCATGGTAAAAAATATGTGGTGAAGGCACAATGTGGTAAAAACCGTGTTGTAAAGACTGTTTGCCCACCACTCTACTCTATACCAAAGCACTCTAGCCCCCTCTACTCTACACCACTGCACTCTTCGCTACTGCACTCTACACCACTCCAGTCTAGGCCACTCAACTCTACTCTGCACAACTCCACTGTACATCACTCCACTCTAACTCACTCTGCAACACTTCACTCTGTGACACTGCACTCTATGCCAATATACTCAACGCCGATGCACTCTACTCTGTACCACTCCACTCTACGCCCCTGCACTCTAAGCCAATCCACTGTATGCCACTCTGATCTACTCTGCACAACTGCACTCAATGCCACTGCACTCTACATCACTTAATGCCTTTACTCTACGCCACTCTATGCCACTGCACTCTACCCAACACCACTCCACACCACCTCACTTTACCCTGCACCACTCCACACTGCGCCACTTCACTTTACTCTGAAACAATATACTCTATGCCAATGCACTCTACACCACTGCACTCTACGCCACTCTGTGCCACTTTACTTTACGCATCTCTACTCTAAGCCACTCTACTGTACGACACTGTACTCTATGCCACCACATGCTACGCAACTGCACTCTACCCCAATGCACTCTACATCACTGCACTCTACTCTGCACTACTGTAGTCTACCCCACTGCTCTCTACAACTCTCTACTCTATGCAACTGCACTCAATGACACTACTCTGCAACACCACATACTGTGCCACTGAACTCAAGTCACTCCACTCAACGCCACTCTGCACCACTGCACTTTATGCCACCACACTCTACTATACACCATCTAATCTACGCCACTGCATTCTATGACACTGCATTGTACACCGCTGAATTCTATGCTGCTGAACTCTTGCCATTATACTCTGCAACACTACGCCAATGCACTGTACATTGTCTATTCTATTCTATTTCTACGCCACTCCATTCCACTGTAACCCACTCTATACTTTTGCACTCTATTCTACTCTGCACCACTCTACTCTACACCACTCTACTCTAAGCCACTGCACTCTATGCCACTGCAATGTACTCCGCACCACTCTACTCTACAGCACTCTATGCCACTGCACTTTATGTCACTGCACTCTATGCCAATGCACTCTATGCCATTCTACATCACTGCACTCTACGCCACTGAACTCTATACCACTCTACTGCATTCTTGGCCAATGCACACTTCATGCACTGCACTCTATGCCACTCTACTCTGCATCATTTCACTTTACGCCACTTCACTCTGCAGCACTCGACTCTATGCCGCTGCACTGTATGCCAATGCACTCTACTCTGCACCACTCTACGGCACTCTACTCTGCACCACTGCACTCTGTCACTATACTCTATGCCACTCTACTCTACTCTACTCAGCACCACTGCACTGTGCACCACTGCACTGTGCACCTTGCCCAGTTGAGTCTTCATTTTCTAAGTGGAAATATCTGGAAAGTCCATCTGTGTTGGCATGGTTACTCCCAGGTCTATTTTCCACTGATAGTCCATCCCCTGTAGGGAAATGGACCACCTCAAAAGTTTGGGTTTTCACCCTTCATCTGTTTAAGCCATAAGAGGGGCGTATGGTCTGAACAATGAAGTGAGTGCCAAACAGGTATGCCTCAACTTCTTCAGTGTCCAGACCACAGCAAAGGCCTCCCTCTCAATAGCCGACCAACGCTTCTCCCTGGGGGGGTCAACATTCTGCTGATAAAAGTTACTGGTTGATCCTGGCTCTCTGCATTAAGTTGTGACAGCACTGCACCTATCCCTATCTCAGAAGTATCTGACTGGACAATGAATGGTTTGGAGTAGTCAGGACTTTGCAGAATTGGTGCAAAGCAAATGGCTTGCTTCAGGTCATTAAATGCCTTCTGACAGCTAACTGTCCACTGAACTTTCTTAGCCATTTTCTTGGAGGTGAGAATATTAAGGGGGTCACAATGGATCCATAACCCTTAACAAATCTTCTGTAGTACCCAGTCAGGCTCAAGAAAGCTCTGACCTGACTTTGGGTAGTGGGAGCTACTGTGAGAGACCCGGTATGTGTTGCCCCCAGATAATGTCAAAATACAAAGCAGTTGCTGTTATTTTTCAAACTGGAATGCAGTAAATCAAGCAAGTTGTGGTAGCCGTGCACAAACCCATCTGTTCAGAGCCAGGCAGGGGATCGTGTTCCTGTTTTCTAACCAGAGATGCATGATTGACAAGCTAGGCATTTTCCGTCCTCTACTCAAACTCTGCAGTTCTAAAGAACCCGAACATTCCCGGATGTGATGCATGTGTGGAGTATGTTTCTCCGTAAAGAAACGGGAAGATGGTCAGGTTCTTTACAGTGTGGCACTCCAGGTTCCATTGTAAAGCTTTATGTTCATTAGCGTTTTTTTCTCAAAGCCCTATTTATAAAGCAGGTGCGGTTGCAGAGTGCATCTCTGGGCTGCTCGGGCAAGCTTCCTTATGAGTATAGGTCACCAGGGCAAATGACCTTCACTGGTATTCAACTGAAAAAGCCCTGCGTCTGCCGTGCTGGAGGGTGTGTGAGCTGCTCCTGCGGTTCTGGCATTTAGTGGCTGGTGGTTGCATGGCCCCCCAGGTGCTTGGGAGAAGGTGACTTGTTCCTTTGGGCTCTGGCTTCTGATGTGCCATTGGTACTACACATTCACCCCCATCACTGTGGGAGAGGCCATCTTAGCTACTATTTCTACCTATTTTGCAGGTAATTCTTCCCGTTTCTCCTGTTTACAACCAGGCGCAAACGTATCCACCAATTGCACCACTGAATAGCCAGATGCCCTTTCACAGCACACACATTGTCCAGTACCGTTAACTTCATGTATTGTGCCACCCTAGGCACACGTACTGTCAGCACACACATTCACTATGCGCACACTGCGCAGTACTGTGGCTTTTCTGTATTGTGCCATGGTGTGCCACTTGCAAGAACACACACTGCTAGCACACACATTCACCATTCGCGCGATGTGCAACACTTTACCCTTCATGTATTGTACTGCTCACAAGCACACATACACCCAGGACGTGCATTCACTGTGCACGTACTGCTCAGCACTACATCTCTCATGTAATTTATTCCTCCCAGGTATAAATCGGGGCCACTGGAATTATGCAATTTAGCAGCTGCGTAGATTTTCGCATAGTTATAGATTTGCTGCATTTGCCACACAATCCATCATCTGCCACATAATCTGCAGATTTTAACCCCCAAAAATAGTTTCTAGCTCAAATGCTCAAAAGCAACTAAAAATGCAGGGACGCGTGTTGCCACGCAGTGGAAGGCCTTTTGAAAAGGTTGACTAGTTACATTTTTGTTGCTTATTGCTATATTTGGGTGTTAAACTGGTACTAATGAGGTGCATCCATTTCCCAGACTGTGTCAACAAGTTTTGAAAATGACAACATAATGAAGTAATACTATCACAAAATGTGCCTCATTATGCTGCACAATTTACCTTTTCTTGTCACATAATTTTCTCAACCCTGCCAAATAATTTGTCCCTCTCGTGCTGCATTATTCCAGTGGCCCTGGTATAAATACACCCAGTACACGCACGCACCATGCATGCGCTGCAAAGCACTGCTCTATCCCTGTACTGTACCCTTCCCAGGCTCACATACATCTAGCACACTCCTGCCCTGCTCAGCACATTATATCTAACTGATGAAGGCCAAAAGTGAGTTAAACACACAGCAGCGGAGCTGGTAGGCCTCACTCCAGTGACACAGGCTAAAAAGTACCTGTTCACTCCTACTGATCACTGCATGGTATACTACCACCACTGCGCTCCCGGTGAAGGCAGTAGCATTTAACCACTATGGGGGGGGGATGTGCTCTGGGCCCCCCCCTTCCAGTCCAACAAGACCGCAGTCTGTGAGACAGACCGATGTCATGGTGCACACACATGATCCTTGTTTGCTTCAGACTACAAAAATCAGCATTAGGGATCTAGACAACAGTATAGCTGAGCACTCTGGTCAAGGGTGCATGTCCATTACCAGATGGCTTTTCTGTCCCAAAGCTGGACACATGATGAAAGTACACACACCAGCCATGCATGCACCTCTAAATCTGTGGAAAGGCCCAACATATCCATCCAAGTTAATCTGGCTTCGGACGGGGACACCCATTGGGAAAGCCAATAGGTCTCGCCTTTTTTTACCAATGCAGACCTACTGACTTTGGCATTGCTTTTTGATGAAGCTGTAAACAAAAAACTGTAATTGCCATGTTGCCGATGCTGAACAAATCTACCCCTCCCCCCCAAAAAAACGTAATGATGTGTACATGTGCATGCGTACGTGCACATGTGCGCATAGGTGTCATGATGCTTTGGAGATCTTGGCATCTACACACATGCATGCACATGCATCATCACACTTAAAATTGTGGTACATAAAATTGTGGTGGGCATTTTATTTTTCATGGTGGAAGCCCATATTGAAGCTGTAAACTTAAAAATTAAAAATAAGTGCACTAAAGCTTTTTTTTTTTTTTAGGTGCGGCCCAACGGCTAATTTTATAACAACGGAGGAGCAGGTCGGTTGGGTGCAGTCAGTCCCTAAGCGGGGGTGGCTCTGGAGCAATAGAGGAGCTTTCGGGGAGGGGGTTTAAATAAAAAATGGTGGCGTGAGGCACGCAGTGGACAATCGGGGGTGGTGGGACAACATGGAAAGCATAGCAAGTGAGGGACAGAGCAAGAAAACTCAAATAAAAAAACGTAGTTCCCGAATGTTAACAGTAGAAGGATAAAAGTTATTCAGTCAAAAGGATAGTAAAGAGGTAGGGACAAACACAAGAAGAGGAAGAAACAGCATTGAATAAGAAGCAAGCAAATGAGATTGACAAGAAAGCCAACCAATGGTAATCATTGGACTGACTCAACCCTACTTTAAGTATTGGTGTTGTCCACAACAATTCTTAGCCCACAGACAGCTAAAGGCTGTCTCCGGGGAGGCTTTCTGGTAGCAGTTCTGGACCTGTTATTTACTTCTATATTTAATTACCCAGTCATGATCCTCCACCACAGATCCCAAAGAGTTAAGGCGAACCACTCTCTCTCTCAGCCATCACCAGTATCCATGAGGGTCCCCCAAGGGTCCACCCTATCTCCCATACTCTTCAACTTGTTCTTGGAACCATTAGTCAATGCACTAAATTCCACTGACATTCTCTTCCATATGTATGTGGATGACACGCAACTTTATCTGAAAATCTCTTTCCCGGATAACCTCATATCACTCAACACTACCCTAACGATTACTCAAAACTGGTTAACCGAGAACCACCTCCTGCTCAACACCTCCAAAACAGAATTCCTTCTCATCTCTCCTCCGAATCATATCCCCAAGTCAGACCTTTGGATGAACCACCTCACAGCCTTTAATTGCCCTCCCCTCATTATTGACTCAGCCAAATCTCTCGGAATCACCCTGGACAAGCATCTGAACATGAAGCATCATATTAGCAACGTGTGCAAGGGAACTAATCACCTGATGAGGATACTCAGGAATCTCAAACCTTTCCTCCCATAAGCTGACTTCAAGCAAGTGGTCCAAGTGCTTGTTTTGCCAATGCTAGTCTATGGCAGTGCTACGCTCTGTGGCCTCCCCAAATATACCTTGGCCCCACTAAGGGCTTCATTGAATGCTGCCGCCAGATTGGTTATGGGTACCAAAAGAAATGCGCACATTTCCCCAGTCTTAAAATCCCTAAATTGGTTGCCTTATGAAGCAAGAATACAGCTAAAGATTGCCTGCCTGTCTCACAAAGCCCTCCATTTCAAAACCCCCAGTTATCTAGCGCAAAAGCTAGATTTATCCGGAGGGGGAAGACCTTCAAGGAGTGCTAACTCTCTCCTCCTGAAATCACAGATCTTTTGCAAAAAGAGAACGTGTCACCGTGCTTTTTCCGGCTCTACGCCGAAGATCTGGAACTCTCTCCCACCGGAAATACGTAGAATCTCCTCCAAGGTTGCTTTCAAATTGGAAGTAAAAAGATTCCTTATGAACAAGTTTTTACCTTAAAAGGGTTTTGGATCGTCTGCTCTAATGCATTAGACTTACACCTTTAAGCCCTGCACTGGGTGCTATTCTTCTTTTACTAATCATTTGCTCCCCTCCTAGCTCACTATGTACCCGTTATTGTCTTATTTTTTGTTTACCCCTTTTGTTTTTAACTGTTTAGTTTGGTATTCATATTTGATATACGCTTTGTTTGATATTCCTACTCTATGCCTGTACTGCAATTATTACCTTCCTTTCCCTCCAATTGTGAAGCGCTCTGATATCCTTCGGGATCATGTTCGCGCTATATAAAACTTTATAAATAAAGTCCATGATGGTCTGGATTTTGCTCTCCAGTGGTTGAACTTGGCCTCCACCTACAAGGTGGCCCAAGTACACAACCTTGCTCTGCCATATCTGCACTTACTGCCCTTGACCGTGAGGCCTGCCTTCCTTTTGCAGGGCCTCAAGTACATTTCTGAGGCGGGCCAGGTGATCCTCCCAGGTGGAGCTAAAGACAGCTGTATAATCATCTATATATGCTACACTAAAGGTTTTGAGACCTGTTAAGACTTTATTCACCAGATTCTGAAATGTGGCCGGTGCATTCTTCAAAACAAAAAGGCATCACAATCAATTGAAAATGCCCACTGGGAGTTGAAAATGCTGTCTTTGGCTTGGCATCCTAAGAGAGTCTGATTTGCCAGTAACCAGCAGTGAGGTCAAATGTACTGAGATACTTGGCAGAGGGCAAAGTATAAATCAATTCATCTGCCCTTGGAATTGGATGGGCATCAGTCCTAGTGACTGTATCGAGACCACAGTTGTCAACACAAAACCTCATCTCTCTCTTACCATCCTGGGTGAGAGGTTTTGGCACAAAAACTACAGGACTAGCACAAGCACCATCTGAAAGCTCAATGACCCCCAATTCCAGCATCTTTTGGACCTTTGTCCTGATGCAATCTCTGCCATGGTCAGGATGTCTGTAAATGTTTTTCTTTAAGGCAGGTTGTCACCTGTGTCCACTTCATGGGTACACCAGGTTGTCTAACTGGGTGTCAAAGAAAAGAGACCAGGAAACTGACTGAGAACTTGTCGGCAATCAGCTTGCTGTTGATCAGTGAGGCTGTCTGCCTAGACTACTCCTTCAACTGATCCATCAACAGTGTTGTGTGAGAGGAGATCAGGCAGAGGGTCACTCTTATTCTCCTGTCCCTCATCAGTAGCCATGAGTAAGCTCATGTCAGCCATGTCAAAAAAAGATTTCAGGCGGTTCACATGAAGTACCCTGCGGGGACTTCTAGGAGTACCTAGGTCAACTAAGTAGGTGACCTCACCTTTCTTTTCCAAAATGGTGTAGGGGCCACTCTACTTATCTTGGAGAGCGGCTCGGGCCACAGGCTCCAACACCCACACTTTCTGTCCTGGCTGGTACAGTCAGTGCAGCCTTTTGGTCATGTCAAGCTTTCTGAAGTTCTTGGCTTGCTTCAAGGTTTTTGCTGGCCTTCTTCATGTACTCAGCCACGTGAGAATGCAGGCCCAGTACATAGTCTATGTCCAGTTTAGGAGTTTAGGAGGTTTGAGAGGTTGCTCCCATCCTCCTTTTTCTGGGAGTCTCATGATCATACCTTTGAGGGTCTTGTTGAACCTTTCAACAAACTCATTGCCCTGTGGATGGTAGGGTGTGGTGAACTTGATGTAGCCAGACATGAAGTTGGCACCTCTGTATGACAATGCCTCCTAAGGAAACCCAACTCTGGAAATATTTCCAGGAGGGCCCTAGCCACTGCAGGAGCTGTAGTGGTCCTAAGGGGAATTGCCTCTGGATATCTAGTGGCATGGTCCACCACCACTAATATAAAAATATGCCCAGATGCTGTTAGAGGGCTTAAGGGACCTAAAATGTCTATCCCTACCCTCTCAAAGGAACCCCAACCACAGGTAGTGGGATTAAGGAGGCATTTGTAGTGCCACCTGACCTACCACTCACTTGGCAGGTGACACAGGAGCGATAAAAGTCCTTGGTATCTTCAGACATGTGGGGCCAGTGAAAGTGAGTAATAAGTCTGCACTAAGTCTCACTTTGCCCAAGATGTCCTGCAAGGGGAATGCCATGTGCAAGGGTCAATATTAATCCACTGAACTTCTGAGGTATGACCAGCCACCTGGTGGCACCTGGCTTGGGGTCTCTACTCCTCTCAGAATACAGAAGCCCGTCTTCCCAATAAGTCCTATAAAACTCATTGACATTTCCTGCTTCCTCGCCAGCAGCTTGCTGTCTGAGTTGTTCATGAGTCCCAGCACTCCGTCCATCATCTTGTTGTGTTTGTTATGTTCGCCTTAAGTGGCCAAGGGTATGCCCAGACGTGGGTCTCTTGCTCACTGTGCCTATGAATTCAAGCTAGCCCGGCTGATGAGGGGTAACACCCTGAAACCGGTCCCAGGATGCTTGTTTCCGGTCCAGGGAGGACCTGGCCTGGCAGTTCGGGCTGGACTGTTTCCTTGAGGCACAGGGTCAAGACGGATTTGCATATGGCTGGGTCCAAACTGGTGTGGCGTGGTGAGCAAAAGAACGATGGATTAAACGCAGATCTGTGACTGGGGGTGAGTGGTTGAAAAGTTTCAGCACTCCGTCCATCATCTTGTTGTGTTTACAATGTTCACCCTAAGTGGCCAAGGGTATGCCCAGACGTGGGTCCCTTGCTCACTGTGCCACTGGATTCAAGCTAGCCTGGCTGATGAGGGGTAATACCCCGAAACCGGTCCCAGGATGCTTGTTTCCGGTCCAGGGAGGACCTGGCCTGGCAGTTCGGGCGGACTGTTCCTAGAAGGAACAGTGTCAAGACTGATTTGCATATGGCTGGGTCCAAACTGGGGTAGCATAGTGAGCAAAAGAACGATGGATTAAACCCAGATCTGTGACTGGGGGTGAGTGGTTGAAAGGTTTCAGCACTCCATCCATCATCTTGTTGTGTTTGCTATGATACCAAACAAGACCAGGTTCGGCTCAGCCATTATATTGTTAGACATCTCGTAATGACTGATGTCCACTATATGTCTTAAAAAGGCTGACCGCAGTTACAAAGCCTGGAGAGTCGACTCCAGGGTTTGTAGGGACACCCTCAAACTTATAACCAAGCACCCTGCCCTCAGGACTGAAGGGCCTTCCATAGTGGTGACTTATAAAGTGTAGTGACCTCAGATATAAGGAAACATCATGAGAGGTGCAAGCGCCACCTCACACAGACTGCAATGGCAGGCCTGTAGTCTGAGTTTAAGTGGACTACCATGGGTGGCACAATACATGCTGCAGCCCATGGGAGACCCCTGGTGTACTTATGCCTTAGGTACCTTATTACCATTTACTAGGGGCTTATATGGGTGCACCAGTAGCCAATTGTGGAGGTACAAAAGTACTTACAAAAGCCATTTTGGGAGAGAAGAGAGAGCACAGATGCTGGGGTCCTGGTTAGCAGGATCCCAGCAAACTACATTCAAAACATACTGACACCAGGCAAAAAGTGTGGGTAACCATGAAAGCAGATCCTACTTTCCTACAACTACTGTACATTTATATTTCTTTTGTCTGTTCACGTTCTAGGTGTATGTTTTGTGACAGAGGTGGTCTGAATATGCTTACTCCAGATCGTGGGCAAATATTGCAGTATAGCACTGACAGGATGGAAGATTATTGCCCACAAAGCTTATTTTTAGTCTTCCTATGAATACCACCTAATATTCATCTAGTAATGGTAAACTTTGTCTCTTAATTACAAAAGGCCTGAATGCTCTGAATAAGAAAAGAAGAGTTGAAATATAGAGATTATTTTCACAAGATAAATAAGTCATTGAATTACAAGAAACTGTCTTGAAAGCTAGAGAGTAATCCCACCTTAAACATAGCAGTGTCTCATGGCATTTTATTCTTCTGCACTTTCCAAGCATAATGAAGTGGCCCTTTTCATTCATAGATCATTGAACTTGAAATTGACAGGGCAGATTCTTCATGGTTGCAGGATGGGTGCAGAACATGAAGATAACAGTGCCAACAGTGTATGCCCCAAACGTAGGGCAAAATTATTCTCTACCAAGCTTTCTTCATACCCTGAAGTGCTTTGAGGAGGGTGCTATGGTGATCTGGTATGGTACTTTAAAACGGCTAGTTAAGGAACCACTGATTCTCATTTTGAGCATTCTCGAAAGGACCGATGATTATGCTGAAAGGACATGGGTCTTCATGATGTCTGAAGAGTTTTGAATAGCTACGAAAAAGAGTTCGCTTTCCCCATCCCCCCCATCATGCCCACCCTGTGCATAATAAGGATTAGATTGAATAGTAGTTAGCAACGGCCTAATGCTGATTGCTTATGATGCCTAATTACACCATGTTATACTCTCTGACTATGATGCACCAGTCACCATTTCCCTCATTCTAGTCCAAATGCTACATGCTACTGGGAAGTGAAGACTCCACCCAACCATGTTAAGGACCTAATCGTCCACTCTGAGCATCATACCCAAAATGAAGAATACTTTAGTAACAATGATATGGGGTGGTTGGAGAAATAACACTTTGGAAAGCCTTTAAGATATTCCTGAGGGGGAAAAGTGAGAGCTCAAGAATTGGAAACCTCGAGTTAGCTCTGAAAGAAGCTGAAGGGGTATATAGAACCAATATTTTACCTCACAGACTTTATTGCTAAAGTTTTAGACGTTGAGAGGGAAAATAAGCACTGTAGCCACCATCAAGGCTGAGGCGACATTGTTATGATTAAAAAACGAAGACTTGGGACTAAAGAAATGTTGCTGCTCATATCGTATACCACTTTCTATGGCAAAAAGAAAAGAATAACTATATCTCAGAAATCCTTCCTTTTCAGGGAACCCCACTTTCCTCTGAGGAAAATAAATAAGAATAATCTTTTGCTCTTATTATATACAACTTTATACACTTGCAGGTGAAATATATAGATGAAACCCCTTTATCCCATGTGGCTCCTGACTAAAGGGAGATTCTAGAAGTTCCTATAAACAGTAAGGAGGTGAAAACAGCTACCACAACTCTCAAAACAGTGAAAGCTCTGGGTCCAGATGGATTTATAGGCAGTTGTATAGCACACTCACACACATTAGTTCATAAACTGAAGACATTGTTTAATTATTCTGCAGAACTGGGTAGCATCATCCCTCCCCCCCCCCCCCCCAAGGGAGAGACAGAACTGACCCTTATACCTAATTCAAGTTAAAATCCCAAGCAATATAATTCTTACAGGCCTATTGCCTTATTCGATATTCACACAAAATTATTTGCAACATTTTTACAATGTCAGAACCCCTTTTGCCTAATTTGATACACCCCAATCAATCAGGGTTGATCTTGGGACGGCAGACCCATGATAATGAGGGGCAGGTGATCCACCTGACCAAAAAACCAAGAGATAATCGATCTCTGTAGTCTTGGGGGCCTATTAGGATGGCGGGCGGACTTTTGTCCGCCCGCCACCCTAGCGGTGCTGGGACCGGCCGCCAGTGGTGCGGCGGTCCCGCACCGGCGATTAGGATGCCACCGCCACCGTGGCGGTGGCATCGTCCATTCCCAGCATTGTGGCGGGCGGTGCTCACAGAACCGCCCGCCACAATGCTGGGAATGCACTGTGTGCATTGTCATGCACAAGGTGACAGGCACCGGGTGGTGCCTGCCACCTTGTCCATGACAATGTAGGGGGGTACCATAGGTACCCCCCATGTGCACCCCCCACCCTCCCAATACCCTGGGGGCCCGCAACGGGCCCCCAACAGCAAACTCCGCATGCCTTTCCGTGGCGGCATCGCCGCCACGGAAAGGCTGCTTCCCGCACCCATTCTAATATGGATGGCGGTGTCTAGCAGACACCGCCACCATATCTAGCCCCTTTTCCGCCCGGTCGACTGGTCGACCGGCGGAAAGACCGTCCGCCGGGGTCCCCCCCGCCATACTAATATGGCGGGGGGGAAATGGGTGGCGGGCGGAGGGAAATGTAGGGCGGATCGCCACCGCCATGCGGGCGGTGGCGATCCGCCCTACATCCTAATCACCCCCTTAGTCTCCAAAGATTTGGAGAAGGCCTTCATAGGGGGCTTGTGGTGACTACTTCCCCTCTCCCAGATGTTGTGGTAGAATATAGTCTCACAACATCTAACTTCTCAGTATCAGGCGATCTCAATCTTCACTTGGATAATAAGAACTGTGAAATGACTAACAATTTGTTATTGGACATGGAAGCGGTCCAATTAACGCAGCAAGTTAGCGGCCCCACTCTTAACCAAGGGCATTTACTCGATCCCATTTTCTCTAATATAACTGGCCTGAGCACTGGGAACCCTGTAGACACTATTTGGTCAGATCATAAAATTATACAGTTTCAGCTGACTAAGGTCAACCATACAATAGAAGTATAGACCAATTCTAGACTACGCCGAAACTTGTCGAAACTGAGTACCAAAGATTGGGAAAATATTCTATCCAATTCGACCCCTGTAATGTCCGGAAATGTAATCGATAGTTACAATAGTTTTAAAATGTGGATTCTTAATGCATCTAACTTCCTGGTGCCTCTAAAACAACATAAATCTACTCACACAGGAGGGAAAGCACCACAGTTCTCTAAGGAGCTTCAAGAATTTAAAAAAATACTCTAAATGAGCAGAAAGGTTATAGAGAAAAAAACTATGATACTACTAGCAAAAAAAAGTACAAAAAAGTGGTCAAGAAGTATCATTATGCTTTCAGGGAAGTAAGAACCAATTATTTTGCTAACAAAATACAGAATTCGCCAAATTCTGCTAGAGAACTATATAACCTGGTGATTAGTTTAAGGCACCCCTCTTACATGAAATTAGGTCCGGCCCTCTCAGATGCACGCTGTAATCAATTGGCCAATTTCTTTTTAGAGAAAGTCAATACCATCCTCAATACTCGAGGAGAAGAAGAGGAAACTATCATACCCCTAGAACAGGGAATTGAAAAATTGAGTAAGTTCCCAGAGATGCCCACGGAAGACGCCCAAGCCATTCTGGCCTCTCTTAAATCAGGCTCCCCTCAGGATCCTGTACCTCCTGATATCATGGCTAAGGGAGGAGAACCAGTCATTAAATTCCTGACCAATATTTTTAATAGGTCTTTACAATCGGCTGAAGTTCCATATACGTGGAAACATGCCATTGTTAGACCACTGTTGAAAAAACCAATGGCTGACCCTTTATTGTGCGAGAATTATCGCCCAATATCTCTTCTACCCGGCTCATGCAAAATGTTGGAAACATTTGTAAATAATCATCTTTCCTCATTCCTAGAGTCCAACAGGATTCTGCACTTCACTCAAACAAGATTCAGGACAGTGAGTAATACAGAGACAGCTCTCCTAGCTGCTACAGATTAGTTGAGGGCCATTTTAGATACGGGTGGCACTGCAGCTTTGATCTTAGTGCTGCACCCGACATGGTATTGCACCCAATATTGATAAAAAGGCTAATGGAAGGGGCATTGAAGGCATAGCCCTGAAATGGCTTGCTTCTTTCCTTCACAAGCGTACTTTTCAAGTACTAGAAGATAAGCAACCCAACACATTTGCCCTCAAGTGTGGAGTGCACAGGGCTCGTCCCTTAGCCCCACCCTTTTTAATTTATATGTATGCCCCGATAGCAGATGATAAAATCTTATGGTACTACTTCAATATCATACGCGGATGTTACTCAATTGGTAATTAGTCTATCCGATCAAACAAAAAATACCTCATCTCTCCTTAGTTCCTGTCTTATACACGTAATGAACTAGATAGCGACTAGCAGCCTAAAGCTAAACGGTGAAAAGACAGAGGTGATGGTTGTGGGCAACAATCCTTCAAGGTGGATGGAGATGAATTGGCCAGCTGCATTGGGGAACCAGCCTACCCCCAAAACAGAGGTAAAAGGTTTAGGAGTATGGCTGGATGAGAGATTGACAATGGAAGTCCAGGTCAAGAAATTAGCGGTTTCTTGTTTTTGGCCTGCTTCGTACCCTAAGAAAACTTTTAAAATGGCTTCCAGACCCAACACGCAGACTTGTGGTTCAAGGTCTTGTAATCTCTCAATTGGACTATGGAAACTCCTTATATCTCGGAAGCCCTAAGACAGTCTTGAAAAGACTACATGTCGTAAAAAATGCTGCAGAATGCATTATTCCAAAAATACCCAAACACCAGTCAGCAAGGGCAGCATTGGTAGCCCTGCATTGGCATCCCATAGACAAGAGAGTTCAATTTAAGTCTCTAAGCCTTGTACACAAAGCAATAAAAAAAAAGTCTCTTAGTTGATTCAGGACCTCATTACCTCCTACAAGCCTGTGAGATCACTACGCTCTTTCAATCAGCTACTGCTCACTGTCCCTAGAATTAAGTGTCGAAGCTGGAGGTTGATCTTTTTCTTATATCGCTCCGAGGCTTTGGAACTCTCTACCGTTGCATATGAGGCACACTGAATCAGAATTACAATTTAGGAAACTACTCAATACTAGACTGTTTGAATAGCGCCCGCAGGACAGTGGCTTGTGTTTTAACCAGCGCTGGGAAGCCTTTGTGGGTAGCCATGCGCTTTATAAATCCGAGAATAGAATACGGGCAGATTGGCACTTCTTTACTAAGATTCAACATTAGATAGGGCTTGGGCTGACATATTTCTATGGCCTTGGATGAGTATCATGGCCCAACCTCTAGGGTAGGTCTGAACAGGACTTGTGGTGACTATTTCCCCTTCTCAGGGATACCAAGCCAGGATGCCCCTTACACCCTTTTTATTTTCCCTCAGTATTGAATCCCTGGCCACTCAGATCTAGCAAAAGGAACTGTTAGACTTGGCACCATTGGCGTGGGTCTCCCTTCTATTTTTTTGCTGTTGCCTCACCTGTTTTTGCTGGTCTAGATGCTTTGGGCACTTTAGCCACTGCTATCCAATGCCAAAGTGCAAGTGCTCCCTTTTGTAAATTGATGTAATGGATTAGTGATTCCATGATTGGCTGATTTGATTTACTTGTCAGACCCTAGTACAGTGCACCATGTGTGCCCAGGGCCTGTAAATCAAATGCTGCTGGTGGGCTTGCAGCACTGATTGTGCCACCCAAAGAAGCAGCCTGTAAAATGTGACTCAGGCCTGCCATTGCAGAGCCTGTGTGCAGTCTGGGACTGCCATGTCGACTTGGCAAGTGCACCCACTTGCCAGTCCCTAAACCTTCCCTTTTCTACATGTCAGTCACCCCTAAGGTACGCCCAAGGTACCCCTGTCGGCAGGGTGCATTGTATGTGAAAGGTAGGACATGCCCTGATGTGTGTGGCATGTCCTGATAGTGAAATACTGCCAATTTCGTTTTTCACTATTGCAAGGCTATCTGTTCCCATAGGCCAGAATGGGCAGTTTGTTTATAACATCTTATAAACATAACTGACCCTGGGAACAAGATAGGGAAAATAAAGTTTAGTATGCCTGAACTCAGAATGTTAAAGTGCATCTTTTTAGTGTGGGTGATATTTACATTCTGTGTTTGAAAATACCACTTTTAGAAAGTAGGTATTTTCTTGCCTAACCATCCAGTGTGCCTCTGCTAGGTTTGTGTATTGCATGTCTGGCTTTTGAATGACAGGGGCTGGAGGAGGGCAGCAGCTCCGGCAGTCTGATGAGTCAGGGCTGGGCTGAATAGACCTGGGTTGAATTTAGAGTAGGGGGAGAAGATTTCCTTTCACCTGCCTGGGCCAGGTCTGCTTTCAACAATGCTGTCTCCACCTCCTGCCAGGAAGCTGCACCAGTGAGGACAGAACTGGTTTTGGCTGGGTACAGACACTCTCTGCCTTCAGAGAACAAAGAATGTGTGTGTATAAAAAGGGGGACCCAGACCCCAGAACTTTAGATCACTTCTGGGAAATCAAGAGGAACCTTTGCCAAGGAGAAGAGCCGGAGAAGCTGAGGAAGATTACTGCCCCTGTGCTGTTTGCTGTGTGGGGTTGGCCTGCAGTGGCTGCTTGCTGCCAAGGAAAGGAGAAAAAGGACTTTGCTGTTTGCTTTGTCATCTTGAGGAAGATCTCCAAGGGCTTGAAACTGAGCTTGCCTCCTGTTCTGAGGTCTCAGGGACACAAAGACTTCACCCCCAGCTCCCCAGAATTTCCTTGCTGGGAATTCTAACCTGCAAAGAGGTGCCTGCTGCTGTTAAGGTCCTCTAGAGACTGGTTGTCGCTGGGAGCTGGAAGATCGACGCAACGAGGAAGAAGCGTGTCGCATCCACACCGGGTCACGACGCATCGCAGAGAAAACCGTCGCAGCACCTGCCGTGCGGCTGCAAAAGATCACGCAACGTACCGGACCGTCACATCGCATCGAGCCGCCATTTTGTCGCATCGCACCGGATCGTCGCCATGCATATATGGTGGCCCTGCCCAAATATTAGACCGTTTTGGAAAGAAATCTTTGCAGCAGTGAAAGATGTCTTGGGGTAAACCACATGAGATGATGTAGGGACAATTGTTTAAGACTCGTATTCCCCATTAATTTAGAAATCCTGGGTCCCACTGCTTTCTTATCGTTCGAGGCAGTGGTTGAAGTGGGGGTGTGGGGGATCTCAGGGGCACTGCGTGCCCATACCTTTTTCTTTTTTTATTTAAAAAATCTTTAGTGCACAATTTCTCATTTTACAAACAACACAAGAGTCGAAGATCAAGAAAAAATCTATATTAAGCCTAAAATCCACATTCATTACAAAGGAAGGCAGAGCTACAGATCATTTCATACGTTTTTGCAAACATATTGATAAACAACAGATAGCAGCTGTAATGTCAAAAACTATATTTGATCAGCTGCAGTTAAAGCAGAAGTTGGTCCTAGCCGTTAGTCCCTCATATACACTGAATTCGAGCAAAGAATAATAAAAATTATGAAAGACCGGATACCAGCTAATATAAATGTTTCAATATCACCATTTTACAGATCCAGCATTGAATCATTCCGGCTGCGAATAAAAAATACCCATAATCGGTACAATACAAAAGAAACCTTCACCTTACAACAGGACACAGCCGCTCCTATTTTTAATTTTTTTTGCCTTACAAACTAAACCTAAGCGTCTCCCTCCACACACCCGCCTTAAAGGCATCCCCTACTACCCCAGCAGGGGCCCTCCCCCTGTTCTCTTTTATAAAAATTGGAATCCAATTTTCTATGTGCCTAATATATGCTTCATCAGAGAGCAATGCTCATTCAAAAGTCCAGTTTGAAGCATTCCTCATTAATCCCTTTAGTGTTATCTCCAAGATGATAAGAGGACATTTTTAGATTCTTCCCTCCTAGAGCATACCACGAGAGAAACAAAAGTGGTCTAAGCGTATATGTATCCTGTGATCAGTGACCTTAATCCAACTCCAGGTGTCTACTAAGCCGTGATCTCTCCCTAAATAGCCCAAGAAATTAAACACTTTGGGGCATATTCCCAAGGACTCATCGCCAAGTTAGCGGCACTTTATCGCAGCCAAAGTGGCGATAAATTTATCGCACCATTCACAAGCAGGTGCTAACAGCCGACATCACCAGTTTCCCTGCGATAGCAGCCGCAAAAAACATCGCCACAAATGATACCGGCAACTAATGCTAATGATATGCAGAGTAGGCGTTCCCGTGCAAAAAGCCGCAAAAACACCACTTCGCAACATTCTCAACGACCAGCCAGATCTGCGATAAGATTCAAAAACATGCGATAAGGCATGTTAGTAGCAGGGATTTAACACCTGCTCTTACCTGGTGTTAAGTCGGACGACAACCTGCACCATGACAGGGAGCCCAGCCCACAGCCACACCAGAAGAACAACAGATGCCATGGAGCTACTGATCATGCAGCTCGGAGCCCCAGGAGGGCCACAACACCCACTGCCACCACTGCCAGGACCCCCCCCCCCCACGGCCCCCCGGACTACCACACCGGCAGTGGGGTATGTGACGTGCTAGGCCCCTTTGATTGGCAGGGTCAAATGTCCTGTGACGCCTGTGCTGGATGGGTGTGGTGTGGGTCTGAACGAGCCCTCAGGGAGAGGCCGTGGTATGCTGACGACCAGACCAGTGATCAGCAGATCACTACAGGGACGACCTGGGACATTTAGCGTTGTCCCCCCCCCCTGTAAGCGTAAGCGGAGTGGACTTGCCTGGCGTATGGCAGGCCAGCGTAGGGGTGGGAACAATGAACCCGGGGCTCTGGGCGTGCTCCAGTTCTGGGCTGGACATGGAAGTAACTGATGCGTGTGTCCCTGTTGTAGTGACTACGCCACCCGGACCGCAATAGGCACTGTTGCACCCTGTCACTCAAGTACCACGACATGAGCAACATGGACGTAAGGGGGAATCACTGACCCTACATCCAACTATACTCACATACTTGAATGATCAAAGGCATGACACATCTGTGCGATTCTGAATGTTTAATTCACATCCAGTGGAGTGTTGCAGCTGGAGCAGTACGGGGCCATGCAAACCCCACTTCACATTACTGGCCCGTGAAGGGCCAGCCAGAGTCCTGCAGGGAATGACAAGTACATCGGAAGGGGAAGAGTTCAGTCCGCAGTCTGATCGCTGGGTCATTGGTAACCAAACAGGAGATGGCAGTCCATGTCGAGGCCCAAGGTGAGTGTCGTAGAGTGTATCGGGGGACAGTGGAAGGTGATGATGCAAAGGGCAGGACCAAGCAGAAACCCACCAATTTGCGGAGATGAATGCTACTGCCTCCTCCTTACCAGTAAGGTTGGTTCACCTGCATCTTCGTCCTCTGATGGCACATGTGCCTCACACGTGGGTGGTGGTGGATTGCCTGCCGCACTGTGAGGCACTGAGACATCAGGGGGCGAAGATGTGGATGTAGAAGCTGCAGCAGCACTCATCTGAGCAAGGCCTTGAGGCAGAAATGCCATGGCGATGTGCTGCAGGGCATAGAAGGCCCCAGCCACATCCCGCTGGTGTGCAGCCATGGCAGCCATCCTGTCCGCCGCCATCCACACCATGGTCTCCATGAGCCCCCGCATCTGTGCCAACTCCCGGCAGACATCGCTGGAGCCACTCTGACTGGGCAGTTGTTCTTGTCTCAGTATCATGACTCCAGCGATGTCAGCCATGGATCGCTGGAGAGCATGGAGCGGACTGTGAGTGTCCGTTAGGGACTGAAAGTGGTCCCTGATGGGAATCAGACACCCATGTATGGCATCAAGTTTGGCTGCCATGCGGTCGAACCCCACCCGCACATGATCAGCCACCTTCTCCTGGCACTCCAACACACGGCGTTGGAAGGCCATGTGTTGTTCGTGGGGATCCTGGGAGTCAGCCGTGGTGGTAGGTGCTTCATGCTGTGTGGTCTGTGCAGGGGGTGGGGTTTCCTTGATGCAGCTGGGCTGCCCTGCTCCTGGGCGTGGGGTCCTGAGGGTGTCCATGAGCTATTGGAGGGCGTCGGGGTCGATGGTGGTGTGGTCCTCTTCGTCATCAGTGAAGAGAGGTTGGGTCTGCTCTGCAGGAGGTGTTGGTTCTCCCTCTGCAATGTTTCCCATAAGATTTTGCTCAGGAGATTGGAGGAGATCGGACTCAGAGATTTGGCTTTACAGTGGCTGACGAGTTTTCTCTCATTACGCTCACAGGAGGTTAACCTTGGTCCGTATCGTTCCGCTGTATCAGAGTTGTCCAAGGGAGTACCACAGGGCTCTTGTTTGAGCCCGACTTTGTTTAACATCTATGTGGCTCCCTTGGCCAATCTGTTAAGGAGTAGCGGGTTTATCCCCGTCTCCTATGCTGACGATACCCAGCTGCTCTTTCCATTCGCAAAATTCACTCCTTCTGTACAGGCCGCTTTCTCTCTGGGAATGAGAAACATCTCACAGTGGATGAGGAGTAACTTTCTTCAGTGCAATGTGGGAAAGACGGAGATTATGCTTTTTGGGGAGGCTCAACTTCTGTGGACCCCCAATTGGTGGCCCACAGATTTGGGCACCGCCCCCGCCCCCAAGTCTTGTGTAAAAAACTTGGGTGTTCGCCTGGAGCAGACCCTCACCATGAAGGAGCACGCTGCACAGACAGCTGGCTCCTGTTTCCATGTGCTGGGCCTACTGCGTCGCATCCTTCCCTTGCTTCCTGATTCATCCAGGAAGACGCTAACCCAGGCGCTTATTCTAAGTCGCCTGGATTACTGTAACAGCCTATTGTTGAGCGCTAATGAGGCTGCTCTTAACAGATTGCAGGTTGTTCAGAACACGGCGGCACGTTTGATCCTGAACGCCCCGCCCAGGACAGCCTCTCGGCCTCTGCTCTTTCAGCTTCACTGGCTCCCAATACGAGAACGAGTACAGTTCAAGATTTGTTGCACCATACATAAGGCCTTGTCCAATTCTGGCCCTAGCTATCTTGCAGATACATTTATTCCCTACACACCTCAGCGATCCCTTCGTTCAGGATCTCAATCCCTCCTTGCAGTGCCTAGAATCAAACGGTCCAGACAAGGTGGGAAGTCTCTTTCTTATTTAGGCCCCTGTTATTGGAACAAGCTTCCTGTGCAGCTCAGACAGTGCACGGAATATTCCCATTTTAGGAAACAGCTCAAGACCTTCCTTTTCTGTTCCTGATTTTTAGCAGTTAGCTCCTCTCAGGTGCCCCGTCCTGAGCGCAGAGATACCCCTTCGGGGGTCGATTCTGGCGCTTTATAAATCAATAAATAATAAATAAATAAATAAATGTGAAGGGTAGATGCAGTTTAACATTGTGTTCACATGTATGTGGACGCATTGTTCAAGTTTACATAAAACTGCATGACAATGTACATTGTGACTGTTTGGGAGGAGCTGCCTATTTGATGCGGGACAGTGGACATTTCGACGACATCACGGATGTGTGTTTGTACTTGTACATTTTCATCCCACGTTTCCCTGCTATGCCAAATGTAATTGGCCAGTTTCTACACACAAGCGGCACCACTTGGGTCCTCTGTTCTGTTGTGAACGTGTTGCAGTTCATACCACATTGTTGTCAATGTTGATGTGCTCTGAATATTATGTGTGTGTGCTGCATTTTGGGAGAGTCGTCCCTGCAGCTCTGATGTGGCTGGCCCTTATCCCTTTCAGGCGGTGTGCCTTGACTTCTGTGCTTCTACAGGGCTGAGATGTTGCATACTTGGGTACATTGGGCTCTTGGTGGGAGTTGGGACTGTGGGGCATGGTTTGTCCGCAGGTGTGTTGTTGAGGTCAGGGGTTGTTTGTGCAGGTGGATGTGTCAGAGTGTGACCTGCTCCTTTACGGATGTGGTCCACACTCAGCCACCTCAGTGTCGTGGCGTGCAACATGTCATGGTATATTGACTGCAGCCATGCTATTCGTCATGCAGTGTCACTTGCATTGTCAGTGTGGCTCACTGACACGCCACTTTGCTGGGTTCGGCACATGTGCATGGGTTTGTTGTGAGATTAGTGATGTGTGGGGAGCGCCCCCTCTGTGCACATTGTGGACGGGGGCCCACTTGCTGTTTCTATGTGTGCTGCAGTATGCCAAGGAGTTCAGGGGCATGACCCAGAGTCATTGTGGGTGTGCAGTTTGCTATTCTTGATTGTGCATGTGTGCCATTGTGCCCATCTCCCCCCGTCCCCCCAGTCCCTGGTGGTTACTCACCCTGTTGCCGTGTGTCCGGTCATGTTGAGCAGTGTCCTGTCCCCCAACTCCTGCCACCGTCTCCCCACTGATGACTGTGGACACCATTTCCTCCATGTCATCCAGCTCCTCCTGTGGTGCTGGACTCCCACCTCCAGTCTGCATTGCTGCCTTCTGGTTGTTGGCGAGTTTCTGCTTGGTTTTGCGCTTCACATCATTCCAGCTCCTCTTGACCTTGTCCATTGTCCTCCTCAGCACTCCGACTGCATTCACCTTGTCCAGGATGGACTGCCATGTTGCATTTTTGGTTGCCAATGACACAGTGAAGGTGACGAACAGTTGTTGATGGTGTTCTACCACCTCCGTGATCAGGATCCTGTTTTCCTGCGGACTGAACTTCGTCTTCCTCTTCTTCTTGTCCTTGCCCTTCCCTGTCCCCGGGGTCCCAGGCTGGACCTTCGTGGGGCTTGTGGGGTTCTGGCTGTCCTCTGTACCTGCTCCGGCTGCCTCCATTGTGCTTCGCTGTGGTTTGGTTTTTGTTTGTGTTTTTTTTTCCCTGCTTTTATGGTGATTTTTCCCGCCTGACGTGTGTGATTTCCAGGCCTGGCGCTGCTTTTCGCTGATTGTCTTATTGCGATTGGGCCATCGCGACTTTTTTCACGTTCGGCTTTGGATTTTTATCGCCGTCCGGGTGAGTTACTCGCGGTCATTTTCCGCGTTCTCGCGAAACTATCGCATGTTACCGCCGTGTTGGGAATAGGACGTTAACACGGTGTTATTTTCCCACAATAGACTGCAATGTGAGAAGTTGCGTTAAGCGAATTTGGCGATAGTTAACACACGTTCTTGAGAATATCCCCCTTTGGGTGTCCGACCCTTATAGTAACAAGCACCTGCCTCCAATTACCCTCCTTCCAAATGGATATCAAAATCACCACATATGATGATCGGGGTTGGCCAAAGTGCCAGTTTGTTGTTTAGCCAATCAAAGAAAGAGGGATCATCTGTAATCGGTCCATATACCGAACAAAGTGTAAATGCTCCACCAGGATAATACAACTCAGTGATCATTCATCTCCCATAATTGTCAGCCAGGGGCTGCTTAAAACTACAAAAATACCGACGAGCTAAAATGGCTACACTACGAGTCCTTGTCCCCTGGGTGGTACAGCTAACCAACTGAAAACCCAGAGATTCAAGCACATTCTTCCATACTCCTTCACTATGCGTTTCCTGCAAACATAATATATCATCCTGTAATATCTGCAAGTCTTGAGCAGCCATTTGCCTATTACGATAATCGTTCAACCCATTGATATTCAGAGTAGCTATAAGACACTTACTCATTGCATAGCCTCAGATAAACAACAGCACAACTGCACCATCTTTTAGATTCCATGAATAAAAACAAAAAAACATCTGCAACACTATGCAACTCTCATTACTCTCCTCTTGTGCTGAGCCCTTTCCCCTCCCCTGCGAGCCCCTCCAATCCCATTCTTTACACCACGCTTCCCACCCAACACTTCCCCACCCTCCACCCCCCCACCACCACCATGAAGTATTCAGGTCACACAAGACCTGAGTGATGGTGACCGATATCACCCCCAG
This sequence comes from Calotriton arnoldi, assembly GCA_963921515.1. Classification (NCBI taxonomy): domain Eukaryota; kingdom Metazoa; phylum Chordata; class Amphibia; order Caudata; family Salamandridae; genus Calotriton; species Calotriton arnoldi. Next base: position 1,653,437 of record CAWUFW010003319.1, read on the forward strand.
TGCCCCTACCCACAGCTAAAAAAAAAAGGTTAATTGAGGATTGACAGAAAAGAAGAGATGAGATATAAATGTAAACCGACATAAAAAATCTAACATTGCAATGAAAGAGGCATGACAAAACGCACCCTCCTATAGTGCCAATATCGGCAACACTCCCAAACCACATACAGCAATTACATGGAAATAAACCACACAACACCTTGTTTGTGGAGAAAATTGCTGCAGGTTTATTTGCATAACAAATATGCCAACATGGTGGGTTACCTTACGGGCGATCCAAGGGCAGGCAAGCCCCTCCGCCGCCTGCCCGCCTGATGAGCCAAATTACACCGTGGCCGTCACCAGTCGGTGCTTACCAATGTTGGGAGGGGCTACCCTTCCCAACGGTGGACCGCCAGTCCACGCCCTTACTCACGCCCCCGAAGGGGCGGAGCGTTCCAGGCAACCCCCGGTTGCTCAGGCCCACAACCGCCCGTAGGACTAATGGGGCGCCGTCGCTCTTCCAGGGGACAACGCGAGGACATCCCTGGGTATATTTGGCCTTTGCACCCTTGTTGTGCTCCTGTAGAGGGTACCCTTCTGTACCTTACAGCCTCTGGATCGCCCTGTAACTCTTCCTGCAACACAAAATAACAAGTTAGAACACTTCTCCCCCCCACCCTTGCACTTACGCCGGGTAAGCGGTAGGGAGGGAAACAGCGTAACGGGCAGTGGCAAAGAGGCCGCAACGTGGGCGGGCAGAGGCACTTATACCTCATCCCCCGGCCCGCCCACTTACAGGAAGTGACGCTGCGCACAGACCCCCGCAAGGGGGGGGGGGTCCAGAACACTAGATTGTTTTGTGTGCCCTCATGTGGCACTAAGGCGGCCGCCCTCTTATGAGGGTCTTCTTCGTGGACCACGGGCAGCCCACATAGTGCCAATATCGGCAACACTCCCAAACCACATACAGCAATTACATGGAAATAAACCACACGACACCTTGTTTGTGGAGAAAATTGCTGCAGGTTTAATTACATAACAAATATGCCAACATGGTGGGTTATCTTACGGGCGAACCAAGGGCAGGCAAGCCCCTCCGCCGCCTGATGAGCCAAATTACACTGTGGCCGTCGCCAGTCGGTGCTTACCAATGTTGGGAGGGGCTACCCTTCCCAACGGTGGACCGCCAGTCCACGCCCTTACTCACGCCCCCGAAGGGGCAGAGCGTTCCAGACAAACCCCGGTTGCTCAGGCCCACAACTGCCCCTAGGACTAACGGGGCGCCGTCGCTCTTCCAGGGGACAACGCGAGGACATCCCTGGGTATATTTGGCCTTTGCACCCTTGTTGTGCTCCTGTAGAGGGTACCTTTCGGTACCTTACAGCCTCTGGATCGCCCTGTAACTCCTCCACAGCTCTGGGTGTGGCCACCGTCACAGCCAGGGCCCCCCACCAAGGTAGGCATCTTTCCCTACATCCTGCTTATTCCAGGGCCTCTCCCCTGTCCAGCAAAACAAGTCCTGCGCGAGGTTTCCCCGGCCTCCCCTGACCGGGCTCCTCGCCACACTAAACGGGGGTTAACTCTGACCACCATAATTTACATGCCCCCAATGGTAGAATCTTACACAAGGAGGACTTCCTTTCTTGCAACAAATCCCTCTTCCCCCAGAGAGTCTGATTATTGCCTCGCCCAGGCCCCAGAAGACAAGTCCATACCCCTCTAGACAGGTAGACTAGTCCTAACGCACCCAGCCAGGTGGTCCCTAACCTCTATCAAACACCCTGTGGACGTGGAGGCAACCCCCTTAGTCTGTGCCGCAGCTGCCTCAGCAAGCTGTCCCAGCACATGCCTGGGACCCCAACCAAGGTAACTTAGTGGAGGAACCCCATGCCTCCATTTCCTGAATTCTGCCCCTCGCGCCACTCAAGGCGCATGGAAGGCAATACACCCAGATCCCTGATCCTGGCGAAATATCAAAAACCAAGTTGCCAACACCTTTAATGAGCACTACACCCATCCTATACAACTAATCAAGCTTGCACCTAATTTACCCGATAACACTGCCCCCATCTGCCCCCATCTGCCCATTCAGCGCCTTCCTGTTGTATGACCAGAAAGTGGGGAGGGTAGACTCCCCCTTTGTCTCTGCTGCAGCATCTTAGCAAGCAGTTCCAGTGCATGCCTAGGAACCCCAACCAACTTATCTGTGTCAGGAAACCCATGCCTCCATCTCCTGCTTCCGCCCCTCGTGCCCTCTCCACACGCAGGGATGGCCCATCAGCCGTACCTTTGACCCTGCCCTTTGCCCCCTATTCTGGTGGGTACCAGGTTGTGGACCAGAGGATGGAAAAGCTACAGGGATGGTGTAAACGATAGGTGCAGATCACCTGCCCTTACTAGCCTTGTCGGGATGCCGGTTGTCCCATAAAATGAGCCTCTGTGCTGCAAACCCGTATTATCGCTAAGCTTTGTAGCTCCAACCCACTTTAAGTCTGACGAACTTAAACCCCACGTGCCGCGATGGCGAGAATGCAGCCGCTTATGGCTATCTACCGTCTCTGTTGGCTTGACCAGTCTGTTTGCCTTACAACTTGATAATACAACTATGACAGGCAAAATACCTAATGTGTCATATCCGGGTTCAGTGAAAGAATGTCTTAAGTGACTGAACGGATACCAATGTTGTGTCATGGTCCCGTCCCCTTGGGGAATTGTCTTTTGTGCCTCACCGAGCCCGTTAGTCCCCTGCTCATTTAACCCTATTAAAATTCTCTTCTATCAGTAACTTCATACTTTGGATGATAGGGCCCAGGGGTTTGACCCTGCTGTTGAAACCGCCCCCACACCCTGCAGGTGAATTGTCCCAGGTTCTTAGGCATGACCCCTCCACGCCCTTAGAAAGCACCCTGAGACCTGCAGTGGCCCTGTGGCAGGCCCAAGAGGGACCTGCCCGTCCCAACCTTCCTATCCTTGCATAGCGGCACTCACTGCTGCGGCTGTCTAGGCGCCCCCAATACTCGGCCCTATTGAAATCAGTTATACCTATGATATATGAGCCTCACCAAGATGGCCGCTCGGAGTTGATGCTCCGAAGTGAACCCTATTACCAGCTTCCTGAAAGGCGTTTCGACGCGCTGTTGCCCCATCCAGAACAGCGTTTTTCGAAACCGGAATGCAGGCTGCTCACCTGAAGCCTGAAATCGCCTATCTCCGACCTTGCATACCGGAGATCTGAGCCCCGACGTCCCTGCCAGTCACCATGCCAAGATGGCGCCTGGGGAGCTACGAGACCGCACCTTCAGCCTGTGGTCCCTGGCCTCCGCGCAGCGGGACGGGCACCAGCAACACTAGGGCATTGATCCTGGCATAACGGAAGGCCTTCACGGAGACGAGCTCTGCCTTTACCTGCGGGGGTCCGGACAACCATTGACGGGCCCACCACGCTCGGCTCGGCCTCATCGGAGCCCATCAGCCATCCTGCGGTAAGAGAGCGGGGGGTGCCCTAGACCCTGCCCCCACCGCGAAGACACGCAGTTTCTGCCCCTCTCGCCCCCGTGGGGGCCGGCGACAGTGTCCTCCCTTGCTCCCATCAAAGACAGATACCGAATGCACGGGGTGCCCTCGACCCTGCCCCCACCGCGAAGACACCCAGTTTTTGCCCCTCTCGCCCCCGTGGGGGCCGGCGACAGTGTCCTCCCTTGCTCCCATCAAAGACAGATACTGAATGCGCAGCAGCGTCAGGGCAGAGAGCTGCTCCAGGATATGCTCCAGAATACCCTCCAGGTATTTTATTATTTTCTTATAACAGCCTGACTTCAAAATGGCCACCAAAAAAAATAAAAAAATAAAATAATTTTTTTTTAAAAAAACGCCCAATGCCTCCTCCTCACCTACCCAGTGGAGGTTATGGGGATTCGTTGCTCAGCTGCCTGCTAAGCCACTCTGACCCACTACTGTTTTTGGCCATTTTTGCTCACCGAGAAGCTCTCTCTGGGCTATGCCAGACCTCAAGATGGCGGCGAGGGCCATTCCTGATTACCGCCGCAGAGGGCTCCCGAGTCTTCGAGGCACTCCCAAACCTACGCCCTTGCACAACATACCACCCTACAACAAACCCCCCCCCGAGAGAAAGACTAAAATGTGAACCGGCTGTTACTAACTCCAAGGTCAGTATCCCTTGCCTGACCCTAAGATGGCTGTCACAGTGTTCCCTACCATGTCGTGCTACTCCTCTAAGGAAAAAACTGACTTTGACCAGACCTCGACTACATCCCCCATCCGACCTACCCTTCAGGATACCGTATCTGTGAACCTACCTCTGACCGTGGAGACCTAACTTTTGGCCGATGCCTGGTGGAGCTACTTGATAGCTATAGAGGAGATGGGCTGCGGACTACCCCTTCAGCCCTCACCTACCCAGCCAGACACTGGACAAGACCCTATTTCGTCTCTCCGTCATACTCTCCCTCCTACCCCTTTACTCCACCCACTCTCTCCTTTACGCTCCATTTATCCCTCCTCTTTGCTCTCTAATTGTTTTCTCATTGAGACCTAGCCGCTTGACTGATGCCCGGTGGAGCTACCTGATAGCTATAGAGGAGATGGGCTGTGGACTTCCCCCTCGGCCGTCACCTACCCAGCCGGACTTTGGGCAGACTCTCCTTCATCTCTCCATCCATCCTATCTCCATCCTTTCTCCCTCCTACACCTTTCTCCCCACCCCCTTGCCCTTTCTATTCTCCATTTACTTTGTCTCCCGTCGCTCTTGAAATGTTTTCCTGTAACTGATGTAATTGTAACTGATGTAATCTGTGTTGGATCCTTATGTAAAGCGCTCTGATACCTCCGGGTCTAGCCAGCGCTATATAAAACTCAAATAAATAAAATAAAAATAAATAAATAAATAAATAAATAAAAATAATATTGACTAATTGATGGTACCCATGCCGCTGAAATTGGTCCTTCAGATCTGACTCTATCCTTGACGCATGAACCTGTGGCCATGCCTATGAGTCATGTATGTCTGTGCCCACCTGACGTGTATGTGAGAGCGCTGTCACCCTGGGGGTTTGCAAGCTCTGACGGAGACCAGAGACACGATGAAGCATGCTAACCTGCCCCCAAACTCAGCAGAACCCCATGTGCGAGCTTGCCACAAGCTTCTGTACAAGCATGCCAACCAAACAAACCATCCGCATTATCACAATAGAAAATGTACACGTTCAGTAAATGTGACACCTTGGACTTGTCCCTCAAACTTAAGCCAGGCACCTCAAGGTGAGGTCTGGCTCTCCCAAACTTCTGCTAATGTGTGCCAGGGGGGGCAGACCAGTCAGTGGGTCAGTGGGAACGGGGGGGATCAGTATGTCCAGCTACCTGCCCTTTCTTGAATCTGGGAATGCCTACTGTTCCTGACCACGTAGTTGCCCCTAGTGCTTTAAACCAGTGTTTCCCCAACTTTCTAAAACACAGCGCACTTGTAAGGTGACAACTCCCCACACTCGTCATGCTGCCAGGGCTGAAGGGCAGGTTATTATAGCTTAACTTAAGCAACATGCCCATCATTAGTGGCATCGACCAGACCTCAGCGCAGGCAATATTGGTGATAAACTACGGAGCCACTTGACTGGTGTCACTCTGGATTGCGAATGTATGTCTAATGTACATCAGACACAGAGTGCCCTGCTTGCTTCGGCTGGGTTAAACTTGTTACCAGCGCCACCCATCAGTTCTATGGAAATTGTGCAACACTCTCGCCTACTACCCTGTTGAGTGAGCCCACAGCATTTCTCAAAATTCCTTTAAAATTTCCATTTCTGCCGCATTTGAATACGTTCACCCCTTGGTATCTTGGCGCTTAATAACATGGTTAATGTTACCAGACTCAATGGTACTTGTTTTATCGACCTCTGAAGGATGAAATGCTAAGTGTACCTACCAAGCTCTGACCCGTGACCAGGAGGACGAACACAAGCCCCCCATTCAGTTCTGCCGCTCCACCGCCTGTGAAATTGCATCCCCGTGCCGACTTCTGGCACTTTACGCCCTTGCTTGGACAGGCCTGGGTTAGAAACCTACGTCTAGAAGGTCTGCCCACCGGCTGAAAGCCTCCAACCCCCGAGTGTCGCTCAGCCACCCCTTAGCCTGGATACTAACCAGGTATAGATGACATTCTAACTGACAATGGCATATTACAAAACTTACTTACTATGAGCAGGGTCGAGCACCATGCCCCCAGGTTTAGGGGACATACCTACAGAGCCTAAGACTAACATAGCATTGAATCTGCGCTCAATCGTGCGGAATAATAAATGTCTGCACTGGCAAGTTAGCATAGCTAAATGTTCCTTCCTGTCCAGTAAGGTCCTTCTTCACACTTAAAGACCTATCTGCTTATTTGACATGGTACAGCACGTGTCCGCTGGCTGCTACTAATGCTACTTAGCCTGCATATCCTCCGCTCAGGATTGAGTGTACTTGTTCAGAACCTGTGGGTTTGTGCCTAGCCTTCCTCTTAAGCCCAGATATAACTAAGGCACTGCTACAATGCTGAAGTGATGGGTCTGTGCAAGACTAATGAGTCTTAGCCTGCATCAGTCACCCTGCATCCTGGCCCGACAGCCCATAAAACCCGCAGAGACAAAAGGAGTTGTGACAACGAGGGTTGACCCTGCACACTAAAAAGCCAAACTGCCGCTCCCATTGGAAAGGCAGTACCGACCGACGGTCAAATCCTCCCTACACCAGCAAACAGCCGATTCTACTGGCACTGTCCCCCGCAGCTATTGCCAGCGCCTCCCAGGTCTATATATGCGCTCCCCTCTCACTACTGGCAGAGGGTGCATCAAAAGCAGGCATAGCAGATACGGCTGCACGGGCGCGGCGATATTCCCTCAGATCCGTTGAGAAAGAGTTAAACAGTGCCACCTCCTGGCGTGACGCTTTATGCCATTGGGGGGGATACAACAACTTCCTTTACCCAATCTGCCTATTGTGCCGTACCGAAAACCCAGAAGGCTTACAAGCCTTTGTTACTCAGGTAGAGTTACCACTTTATGCAATCTATACTGACCATGGCCTATTTACGAATAAGCAATATTCTTGTTAGTTCATTAGTCAGTACTGTGCATTAACATGTACGAGGAAAAACCTCCAGAGGCCATAAAGCAAGAACCCTACAGCTGTAGGTGTCCACCCCGCCCATTCCGGGCCGACGGGGACTGCGCATGCCCCGGGGCGTCCAGTGCACCACCGCCCCAACTGACTGGACCCAAGAGGACAGGCCCCGTAGCCAAGGGTGAAACCTGACCCGTGCCGCTCTACCTAGCACCCTATCCAAACCTGGGCTGGGCCACCCACAAGATCATCCCCTCCCTGGCCAAATGGCCCGCCAGTCCAACTAGGCCGTCCCTGCAACCCCGGACCCGTCCGGCGCCCGGACAGGCCACGTCCCATGGGCACTGCAGGAAATTGCCTAATAGGTCAACACACACTGGCAAATCAAAGCCAATTCCTGTGGCAAGATTGGAGGTCACGCTGCTACAATCGGCAAGAAAATTGCATGTGGCGACCGCGTCAATTCCCCCCCGACCGACCAACTGGACAAGAGGTATACGCCCGCCCCTTGTTGGTCCTCGCCATGGCGCAATGTGGGCGCAATCCTGCCCTGCAATCCCCTGCTGTACAGGCAGAGTACCTGGAGATAACCGTCCGGCGTAGGGGCTCTCTGCGCCCATATGCCAGCCCGACTCCGGTCCCAAAGTCAGCCCACCCCAATTACCAGCTCGGTAAAGTACCATCACACAGTAGTCACACACAAGAAAGCCCAAACATCTATGTTCTACCTCCGGTTAGCTTGCAACTTCACTTGCGCGGTTAACGAGGGGTGGTGGGCGGATGAACCCCCAGAAACACACTGTTAGATGGGATCAATAGCGCAAGAATCCCCCCTCTGCTGACATTGCCTCGAGCTCCCTACTACAAAGTAACACCAACCTACACGAACGAACGAATCGCTCATCAAAGTCAACGGACATATGAAACCACTTGGGTCTACCTTGCTGAAAAGGATAGAGCAATACCCGTGAACGGTATTAGGGAATGAAGACCTTATTCATTCATGTTCAAAAGTGAGAAACACTACCCCCAAGTGGCCTTCCCACTTTGTGGTACCCTGGCAGTACAAATTGGTTTACCGCACCAGCATTCAACCACCTGATATACTGTATTGCCCCCACCCAGGGCTCCCTGTCCGGTTACAGCCAAGGCAGACGCACCGCAACGCCAACTGACATCCTTGCATCCAGATGTATGATGTACAAGTAACATCATGCCTACAAGTCAGGACTGTTGGCTTTGTCAATGGTTGTAGTTGCATAAGATAAATAAGTAGCCCTCGAGATGGGCCGCAATCCTTACTCCCGCTAGAGCAGACCAGGGCTGGGCACGGGCTGGAACCCACAGGCAGACCGGGTGGGGGGGGGCGAGGGACCCAAGCGACCGCCCAGCCCGGTACCCACGGCTCCCTCACAGCAGTCAGGCCCCCCTCCATTCAAATCAAGATAAGAAATTCAAAGTGCCCGGTTGGACTTTTGATTCCCCGGCTATATAGGGTCACAAGAGCACTTTATTAGATGGGCACACCTGTGAACATTCCCCGTACCATGCCCCTTGCTTTGTCCCACTGTACCTGCACCCGGAGATCCAGCCCGAAAACCTGCGTACAGCCATGGTGCATTCAACGTTTGAGACAGGTAGAAACAGCATAATTTGATGCATGGTGCACACCTATCTGAAGCGCATTCGAAATTTAACACGCACCGTGCAGGGAAGCAGCCCTTCCCGTTTCACATCGGACCCTGAGTGGAGCTTCCACCCGTGTTCCCTGGCGGCGCGCAGCGAGCATCCCTAATGGCAGGTCATGGAGTCACCCGCGCATGCTGGGACGCCCCCCTACTCTCACCGCAAAGCACACGTGAGGGGCAGAGGTGAGAACCGGGATTCCCCGGGGATGCCGTCGCAACGCACACCTCTCGGCCGCCTCTTTCCGGCATGCGAAATCAGCTGGCCGGCTCACCTACCCTCGCACCTTCGGCAAGTCAGGGGCCCGGGCTCACCACGCCCCGGACCAAACAGCCCAACACGTGGCCCGGGAATCCTGCTCCGTCCCAACTGCAGCCACAGGCGAGGGACGCAAGGATCGCTTGCCCCGCCCCCAACCGCCTCCGCAAACCCCCACGGGCCGATGCCCTGGGGAATCTGGACTGATAAGGTTATAACTGGACAAGAGGGGGGTGGCGCAGCACGACCTCGCCGCCCCCCCCAGGCCGCCCCGTGGTTCTCCGCAGGCGAGGACAAGAATACCCGACCCACATGGTGTGGAGCAGGGGGGGGGAGGCGCCAGCGGCCTCAGCCTGCACGCCGATTGCTGCTGCGTGAGCAGCCCCGCAGCGCTCGCTGCCCACCCCCTATGCGCACGGACCCCACTTACTGTGGCCCCAACAAGAAGCGGCCGGACCGCCGCGGAGAGGGGGAGCTTCGCTACACTTGGCCCCGGGTCACTTAGCGCTATTGATTCCAGGTGTGAGGTTAGGGACAAGAGACGTGTTTCACGCCTGCCCTACACCCGAGCCATGGATTCTTTACCCCCCCATCTTCCAAGTGCACTTTAAGTCTCCAGAGCACATCACTTCTGCACAACTTTACACTGCTGTCTGTATGATCCATCAGTCCTGCCCCCCCTCTCCCAGGCGAACACATTGCCGCACACAGGCCTAGAGCGGCGTGGCCAGCATGGCGATGGCCGGGGGACGCCTCGCGTTGCTCGCTGCCGGTGGTACAACTGGCCGAACCGGGCGGAGGAGTGTCGTCCTCGCCGATAGGGGCACAGCGGCCCCTCCCGCCTACTCCGAGATGTTTGATTTATTGGGCTAAACTGAGAGCTGGGGGCAGTGAACGGCGACGCCGCTCACCGCCAGCTCGAGCTGCAAGCTGTGCCAGCTCGTGTGCTCTCGCTGCTAGCCGCCCCGCAGTACCAAGCTGCCCTATGGGGGGGGTGGCGCTGATCCCAGGCCGAAAGACGGAGAGTGGAGTTGGTCGACCCAATCATGGGGGGTAGCGGGGTAAGGATAGCCTGACCCGCGATGGGCCGGAGAAAGATTACCCTTAGTTCTTCCCCAGATCCCGGGCCAAAACCACAGCTGCAAGGGCTGCCACCGGGCCGGCGGGCCTCCTGCGGGGGCGGACCACGGGGTATACGGCTGGGGCAGGGTCCCACACAAGCTCGCCACTAGGTGAGATGGGGAGGGGGCCACCTGCACTCACCAGCCTCACGACGAGGATTCAGGACGGCCTATCCCGGAAGACCAGCACCACGACCAGCGAAACAGCGTAACGGGCAGCGGCAAAGAGGCCGCAACGTGGGCGGGGAGAGGCACTTATACCTCATCCCCGCCCACTTACAGGAAGTGGTGCTGCGCACAGACCCCCGCAAGGGGGGGGGGGTCCAGAAACACTAGATTGTTTCGTGTGCCCTCATGTGGCACTAAGGCAGCCACCCTCTTATGAGGGTCCCCTTCGTGGACCACGGGCAGCCCACATTCTACTCATGAAGAGCAACCCATTCACTCATACCCTACAGGAAATTTCCCACCAGTGAGGAAGATTTGGGCTTCATTTATTATCCGACATGGCAATAGAAACCCTACCACTTCCCAGTGAAACATAACACATATTATGACCCTGATATTACTGCAGAGAGTTCCCCCAAGTAGTCCTTAGCTTTTATCTCAGAGGTGAATGTATGGGTCTTTTCTTTGGTGTTGACCTTCAGACTGGCAGGAAACTACAAAAAGACTTCACCCCGGTATCCTGAAATGCCTTGATCATTTGCCTTAGTCACCACCTCCTTTCCATCGTAAAATGACAGAAATCAGGGCGTACGAAAAAGGAGTGGCCCTCATAACTTCTTCTAGCTTCTCGGCGAGCCTTTTCAAACATTGCTTACCGAAGCAAGGAATTACTGAAGTATACTAGAATAGCTCCCTCTGCTGTCTGTTTTCCAAGTCTTCCAACGTCCATAGTACATCCGTCATCTGAGATTCTAATGCGTCCTTCTGGCCCTTCATGCTCCCACATCAAGCTCGAGAGCTGCTGCACGCTCTTCCACTGTGACAATCCCATCCCCTATTTCAGGACAGGTTTTATTGACCTTCTTGATCGTCCCTTGCAATTTTTTTGTAGTTAACCTAGCCCTCCTGCTCTCATTACGGGTCTCTTCTTGGAGCTGTTTTATGGATCTATATATAAGCCCCAGTGAGGGTTCTTCTGCTTCTTGTGGCCCTGTGACAAGAGACGATCGGGTCTGAGCACGGCTAGCAGGCCAACATGGCGGATGCAACTAGCTAGTGCTCCGCCAGCAAGCCCTTCGTTATCCTGACTATCGCCTGACATCTGCGCCATCCAGGCTTGGTATATGCAGAAATAAACTGATCATAAGCGGCGGTCACTGCCGAGGCTCCACGGAGATCGCGGAGTTGCCTGTTGCCTACGGTACAGTTGTGGAAAGCTTTGCGGCCTAAGCAATCAACCGCTAACCGGGAGAAGAACGCGGCAGCCGCGGTGAGAGGTGGCGCCTATTGCCTCAACGAGACGTACCCGCAGTAACAAGCAAAGGCAGCGCTGCCGTCGATGGTCTCCTACCTGTGGCTGGCGGCGCCTTGGACAGAGGTGCCGATTCGGTGACCGCTGAGTGGCAGCGCCCCGCTCCCGGAAAGTCCTAATGAAGGCGGTCCCGATCGTCTGACACGACGCCCATTGCCGGCTGCAGTGCACGGAGGTCTTGTGCGTGCGAACCTGTGGACCAGAGAAGCCTCGCAGGGACGTGGCAGGTTATCCATGACCCGTGGTGCCGGTCCGCGCTACAGCGACGCCCGGAGAGGGGCGCCCGCCATAGCACACGTGGAGATCGGGGCCCGTGCGGAGGACGCTGGTCGCTGTTGCTGAGGTGCGACACTGCGGAGGTACATGCCTGCCTGCTGTGGAAGTCGCGCTGTGAGGAGGTGGGTGCCCGGAGACCGGAGATGCGCCGCGTCCCCCGCTGGGAGCCCTGATCGCAGGAGACCCCACTGGTTGGTGACCACACCCGTGGAGCAAGGGGAGGCTGGGGAGCACCCGCGCCCATCGTGCGTACGGCGTTACCAACGGCACAGTGTACATTTTGGAAACACACGAGATCGGGCTGGCAAGTAAGGGTCGCCGCCAGTAACGGGGGAAACAGAGGCCCGGGAGAACTTTGATTGATCCTGATGGTGGAGGAAGGCTCCCCCCCCCTTCCCTCCTCAGGATGCTGTGGCGGATGCGGGCGCTTGTTTGCCAGCTGTGATATCCTGGAGACCATATGGTGCCTGGAAGCTAGCAGGAGAACAAATTCACAGGCAGCAAGACTCTGGGCCATAAGAGTGTGCTACCTACCAGGCGCATTGGGAAAGTCGACGTGACTATCTGGGAAGGGGCAAGGTGCCATTTGCCGGTCTCTGTACATTCATCCCAACAACCGGGGAAGCCCCTGCAGTGACACCCGGGGGGCAGGTGACCCGTACTCTGTGGTAGCGCGGTTGTAGTTGCCTGCAGGAGACAACGTAAGTGGTACGGCCGAGAGGACAGGAGAAGGACTGTGCTGCACGCCCCTGGCCGCAGAACTCGTCAAGCGGTACCCGGCTGTGTGAGGCACCGTGTCCCCAAACACTATAGAGACAGACACGGAGTTGAGGAGAGACACGCAAGATCATTCACGAGAAATAGCGTGGCGCCGGACAGAGCAGCCAGGTGTGAAAGACGCCTACCACCAGCACACAGAGGTCCTCAAAGTACGCTGCGGTCACAAACCGAATCAACCGGGGACGCCCCGATAGGCCCCCGCTCTGCACCTGGCGTAACCCGGCAGACAACTGACACCGCCCCGCACTGAGGACGACCAACGACACTCCAGGAGACTGGATACTCACGGTGGCACCTGGGACGATCGTCGCGGGATACCTTCCCACGCGTGGGGTGACTGATATTGACCTAGAGGCCGCGTCACTACACCAAGAGAGCTACGGCATAGAAACTGCCCGGCGCAGGTGAATGCCTACCGCGCAACAGCTAGCAATGGGCCGTCTGCGCATGACCACGCAACAGGGAGCCATGCGTACCAGCAACCCGGAGACACCGCGCGCAGGAGAGGAAATGATCGGAGACTCTCTAAACACGTTGCTTGCAGCCAAGCTGGACTCAGTGCTGGCAGCAGTAGAAAAAATCGGGAACACGCTGGATCAGACAAAGGCATCCCTCGAATCCAAGATCGACAAGGTCACATCGGATTTCACCTTGCTGCGCGCCGACCATCATAAACTAACTGAAAAGGTTCACCAGCAAGATCAGTTACTAATGGAGCTCAAACCATCACCCAGGGCCACACCGCGGCGCTACAAGACATCCTAGACTGCATGCACGCACTGGAGGACAGGGTCGGGGATGCGGGAGGGCGCTCCCGCCGCAACAATGTCTGCGTCGTTGGACTCCCAGAGGGGGAAGAAGGTCGAAATCCCGAACAATATGTTGAACGTTGGCTCCAGGACATAGTACCCCCGGGAACATTGTCAGCGCAATTTGTAGTTGAACGGGCTCACCGGGTGCCAGCTCATAGACCACGACCGGGAGCCCGGCCACGCCCGTTCCTGTTCAAACTACTAAACTATTGGGATAGGGATGCAGTCCTGCGTGAAACACGCAAAATCACGGATCTTAAAGTTGGCGGCAGCACAAATATGGTGTTTTCAGATTACACGGCACAAGTGCAGAGGCGCAGGAGTACCTACACGGCCGTGAAACGAAAACTCCGCAAGCTAGACATCACCTACTCCCTCCTGTTCCCCGCTAAGCTGAGAGTAGTGGCGAAAGGCATGGTCCGCTTCTATCGAGTCGCCAGGGGAGGTGTGGGACTGGCTGGAGGAGTCAGGACATTGGAGCGGGTCTAGGCCCTCGGATGCGGAATCCGCCAGAACTGCTGGTCGGCAGACACTTCGGCGTGGGAAGTCAGAACGCACGAAATCAACAGCAACGGCACCAAGCCCAGAACAGAGCAGAAAGGAGCGACAGGGTGCCCTCGAGGTCATTGCGGCGCTCGCCACTACGATGTACCGGGAGATCCAAGAGGTGCGCTCCTCTGAGTCAGCGAAGGTCAGCGGTTCTTCGACCCCAGGCCTGATGACCTGGACGGCGCAAACATGCCATCAGTCACTCCACAAACTGCTGATGACCTCATTTGAAAGACTTCCGATGTCACGCACTAAACTGGGGTCTTCCACGCAAGTAGAGACTTATTTGAATTGCTTCCAATGCTGATGTTTACCTGTTGTTGCTGAACGCGCTACAGGCATTTCAGATACAGGCGAGCACACCTCACCTGTGACACCCGCGTGTAGGCGCAATGCACAACCGCCACGGCATAACTTCCAGTGCACTGGCTAGATGGGCAGGTGGTCGCATTAGGCGCAGACATAACAATACCTACCAACTCACTGGGGCGGGGGACACCACCAGAATGGGAAACATATGTCACCGGTCCTGAGATACTGGGGTGCCGCCAACACGTGCCTCGGCAGGCTGGTACCCTCCACTAAGCTCTACCCCCGCAGGCTCAAGTCACATGCCGAACCCAGCGCACACACACTGAGACATTGCTAAACGCTCAGATGCGAGGCGGATTGCGGGCGACTCCGCTCACACAAGGTAATGCAAGGGCAGGCAACGCACCCCCTTCACGTGTAAGTTCATGACCAGTGACACACGTACTGAGACAATACGCGCCAGGCGCACCAGCCTGGATGGCGGGTGGCAACAAGAGAACATGAAGGGAACACGTGCAAAATAGTCAAACACACGTCACACACACCCCTACCAGACACTACACTGGACTAGTTTCTGTCAATGTTGGACAAAAGTTTGGACGGACATCTCCGAAGAGTTCGCCCCTCACAGTTGCGAATGTTACTGTTTAAACTGAAGTTTTGGTTACATAGGACTACCCCGAGGCCCTCCACCTACGCCACATGCCCGAAAATATGCGGCCGCCTCGCTCCCCTCCTAATAGGCATACACATCAGCCATGACCCGAACCAACATACTCACATGGAATATACGTGGCATGCACACACCCACGCGTAGATACTCGATCTTTGCCTACCTACAGCGCCACTCAGTTGGCATAGCCCTGCTGCAGGAGACGCACATGACACACAGAGCTGGAAAAGCTGCGCAGGCGATGGAGAGGTCAGGTCTTTGGCACCACACACTCGGCGCACGCACGGGGCACGCGGATTTGGGTAAGGGCAGGGGTCCCGTTCGTGCAGGAGGAAGACCTTACTGACGCTGATGGCCGTTACACATTTTTCAGAGGTCGACTTAATGGTCAGCCAATGTTATTGGGTTCCATATATGCCCCCAACGTGGACCAAACATCTTTCCTGGTGCGCCTCTCAGAGAAGCTAGCTCCGTTGGCCGGACTCTCTTGGCTGATAGGAGGGGATTTTAATTCAGTACTCAATGTGGACCTAGATAGATTGTTTCCGCCTCTTCACAAAACTATCGCCACGTCGAACGCTCAGACTCTCACGGATTGGCTTGCGCACTGGACACTGGTGGACTTCTGGCGCGCCCTTAATCCGGTTGCGCAAGTCTATTCGTACTTCTCGGCAGTTCATGGGCTGCATGTGCACCTTGACAGGCTCGTGGGCTCACCCTCGTCACTTCCGTTAATTAAGAAAGCAGACTATCTAGGCCGGACCCACTCGGATCATTATCCGCTATGGATGCAGCTCGGGTGGGAGGCAGACTTTCCCCCAATACCGACATGGCGCCTTCAGACCAGTGCGTTGGAAGACCCAGAGTTCCGCTCGTCACTAGAGACTGCCACTCTCACATATTCTGAGCTCAACGAGGGCACGGCGAGTAACGTAGCAATAGAGTGGGAAGCATTTAAAATAACGATCAGGGGGCACTGTATGGGAGCCACATGGAATATCCGCAAGCATCTATCCCCCTACCTTAAGAAAATAGAATCCCAACTGCTGCGTCAGGAACTAGAAGGTGAGGGACACAGCAGAGACCCGCGACGTCTAGAACAGTTGCGAGCTGAGCATGCTGACCTGTTGGAGCGCCTGAAATGCCACAACTATGCAGCGCACATAGCCCGCACACATGCCTCGGCGGATCGGGCAGTTCGGCTCCTTGCCTGGCTGATTAAGCAGGAGTACGCCCGCGCTCCCATCAGGGCCATCCGCACAGATACAGGGCAAATGCTGTATACACAACACCAAATACACCGAGCGATGGCGCAACATTACACGCAGCTCTATCAAACTCGCGGGCGCTGCGACGTGCAGAGTTTGGAGCAGTTTCTCAATTCCATACAATTACCCACTCCAATGGATGAGCATCAGGGGGCGCTGAATGAGCAGCTCTCATTGGAAGAGATACGGGAGGCCATTGGATCCCTAGCCTCCGGGAAAACGCCCGGACCCGACGGCCTGCCGTCGGAATTTTATAAAGCATATAGAGACCTGCTTGCACCGCTCCTCCTGGCCCTGTACACTACTGCCTTAGAAGAGCGAAGGCTACCTCCCTCAATGCGAGAGGCGTATCTGGTATCCCTGCTAAAGCCGGACAAAGATCCTGCGGAACTTAGTTCCTATAGGCCCCTCGCCCTGCTTAACACGGACTACAAAATTCTGGCAAAAATACTGGCGGAACGACTGGCGCCAGTAGTCCCCACGCTGGTCCATGCCGACCAAAATGGATTTGTACCGTCCCAGAGCACTTCCCTTAATCTGCGGCGCTTTTTTAGAGTGGTGACGGACGCTGTGCAAGACTGGCCGAGAGCGGGCTGCCTCATTCTAGACCTGGAAAAAGCCTTTGATTCCCTAGAGTGGGGCTACCTAGCGGCAGTGTTGCAGAAATATGATCTAGGCCCAGGGTTCTTACAGCTCGTCAATCTGCTTTACATTGACCTCATAGTCAGGGTGCGGATGGGGCCTTATCTGTCAGATGCTATTCCAGTGCGAAGGGTAACTAGGCAGGGGTGCCCCTTATCCCCTTTCGTTACCTATGCATCCGGGTCTATCGTCAGCCGCTAGATCTATTTGATGGCAACCTGGTAAGAGCGCTGACAGCCGTTCGATCGCAAATGCAATTCTGGGGCACACTCCCGCTCACCGTAACAGGAAGAGTGGCACTGGCCAAAATGGTAGTCCTCCCACGGCTTCTGTATTACTTCGCGAACCTACCTCTGTATATTCCAGCCTCCTTCTTTGCTACACTGGAGAAACAGGTTAGGGACTTCATATGGGGCAAGGCGAGGCACAGAATGCAGTTACAAAAGCTTTACTTACCAACGGACCAAGAGGAGTTAGCCGCACCCTGTTTTGAACACTACTACTTAGCTGCTCAATTGCAGTGGGTAGCCCGGTGGCTGGCTGATAAGACACCGCGCAGTTACGGCCACTACACAACCTCCATATACACTGAGCAAAATCATTGGGCTCTTTCATCCCAGCGCAAAGGCGAAGACACCCAGACCATTGCTGCTAGCCGTGGCATATAAATGTTTCCGTAGAAGTATATACATCACACGGGCTGTGACTCCCTATGCGCCGGCCATACCATTGGTGGGGTCCCCTAGTGGTCATGCTGTGCTGACAGCGCAAGCACTCGAGGGATGGCAGGAGAGAGACTTCAAAACAATTGGGGACCTCTACCGAGACGGAACACTCATACCATACACGTCCCTGGTGGAGGAGGAGGGGTTTCTCATGCACCGCTCACTGGTAGCCACACTAGCAACCAAATGGGGAGACATGGCCACGGAACCACAGACACACCTCGTGATGCAATACCTACATGTCATGGGGCGCGGTAGGCACCTCATACGTTGGTTTGCTGCGTCATTCAGAGTTGATGCAGCGATAAGTCTGGACCCCCTCCGCAAGAAATGGGAATTAGACCTGGGACACCCACTCACTGACAAGGAATGGGCGCAGACAATAGAAAGCCCAACTCGCATACTCAGAAACATGCGGTTCAGACAAATTCAACTGTATATAATACACAGGGCCTACCTTACGCCTGCTAACATTAACCGTTACTTTAATAGAGCAGACGCAGCATGCCCTAGATGTGCCGAGGTGGGAGCTGACATAACGCACATGTTATGGAGTTGCCCCAGGATCGTTACGTATTGGAGTGCAGTAGCCAGCCTGTTGCACGCCTGGACAGGGCGCAAACTACCTTTTGCTTGGCCCGTGTATTTATTACATAAGTTCCGGAGAACGGCGGCCACCAAAGTGACATCCAGGTTCCTAGACTTTGGGATAATAGTGGCCAAGAGATTGCTCACAAAAAGATGGAAAGCAGCGGAACCACCACATGCGCAGGCATGGCGACACTCAATGCTTGCTTGGGCTTAGGCGGAGAGCCTCGCCCTCAGGCACGAGGAAACACAGGGGCTGAGGCAGGTTCCCATAGCCACGCACTGGAACGTGTGCTTATCCGAGCTACAACAACACTCAAGTGGGGACACGGGGTTCCTCCCAATCTGAGTGGCGCGCAGGTAACCGACACACACAGGCGTGCTATGCGCATATGTTCCATCTTTCTATAATAGTAAATAAATATCCGACATGATTTGCACAGGCTAACACGACACAACAAGCAGGAAGGGGGTAACGTGCTAACAGGGCAGAAATATACAAGTGAATATATATAGAGGTGGAGGGGGGACTACGGGTGGGTCAATGTTTTTTCGTTAAGGTTTACTTTTACCTTTTTGCAATACTTGTTAAAATCGAAAGAACTTTGCCATAAGTTTAAGCTGGCTGTACTCATACCTACGAGCACCGAGCTGTGTATATTACATGATGCGAACAGCAACTAATGGTTACGCAAACAAATGTTTTTAACTTCGTAGCCGATGTTATGGCAACTTGGACACCAGTCACAGAGACTCAGTTGACAATTTCAGCACCAGTATTCCACGGATGTTTCGAAGTCAGGGCAGCTGACTTCGGAGCACAGGGCTCACGGTTCGATCCCCGGCTCCGGCGGCAACTCAGCTCAGCACCATGTGACTCTGGGCAATAGCTCACTTACTTTCCACGACGGCCCCCAGTGCCTTGAGACCCGTAAGGGTGAGTAGTTTGCGCTTTACAAATACGGATTTACTTTTTTTTTTACATAATCTTTTCTGTATCTGTAACCAATGAAATCCATGCATTCATGTAACAACAGATAAAAGTGCATAAACTTAATAAAAGATTTTTTTTTTTTAAAAAGAGACGATCGGGTCTTGCTGCTTCGGGAGTTTAGCCCAGTATGCCCGTTATTATCATCTGGATAAACCTGCTGGGTTGTAGAGTCCCACTTCAGGGTGCGAGCAATGCCAAGGTCGTTTCCAACAGTAGCCCCCTTTTTTCGGTCCCTCCCTTTGTGCTTATTCTGCGTCTGGGAGCGCTTTGCCTTTGCAAATAGCTCATCCGATATACTGCTCTAACTAATCCCGGCGGCTCCTAAGCCTCAAGAACGCGATTCATCCTGAGAGTCGCTCACACTTGAATTGGAGGCTGTCAACTCTTCGCTAAGTGAAAAAAACTTATCTCCATGGTCAGGGGAGCCCTCCAAAGCTGATGCTCCACGATTCTTGTATCTGACAGGGCCCTGCCATGAGCTAGGGAGACAGACACTAAAGTTCCATGGTGCACAGAGCTCAGCATCATATTTGCTGTTTCATCAATCACTGCGGGCACAGGAGGGGCAGGTATATATCTGCTGACTGATCATCATGATCACAGGGGAAAGATCCACCCACTCCCCCCCAAAAAAACATGTCCAACACCAACCGGCGTAGCGTCCTTTGTAACCATCTCCGAAGGCTTGTGAGGGGCTTATTCCATCGGGCCAATAGTTTTTCCGGTATCTTCGAGGAGATGAAGCGGCTGAAAGACATCCTGAAAGGCTGCACCTTGCACTAACTTACTCCTCAGTGTTCTCTCGCTTTCTGCGGTAGCCGGGCAAGTTCCTCCAGTCATTGAGGAAACAAAATCTGCAATCTGAGGTTGGCTGGATGAAGCGCTCTGCCCTCGCCGAGAGTCTGTCTGGCAGGCCCCATTTTTCAGTGTGCCATTTTGACCCTGGGCTTCCGAATCTGAGCATGCTGCTCCCTTGCTTCCTGAGCTCGACTGCAATTTTCAAGCGGGTTTGTCCTAGTGCGCGCAATGAGGGAGCGGCAGCATTCTCTGTCCGATCCCGGACCTGCTTCATGCTTTTTCGTGGCATCTTCCGCGTGAACGCCGCACAAAAATACCGCTGAGAGCTCTGAGCGCCCGACGTGTGGTCAGGGAGGCAATGGCCAGTGAAACGTATAGGCTCCAGTCCGCGTTTGGTCTGCCGTACTGCCCGTGTACCCCAACTCAGTGCTTTAAATGGGCCGGTACTCACCGGTACTGAGTACCGGCCCTTCTGAATTTTTTTGCCGTCAGTACCAGCACTTCTCTGTAGCCAGGGAGAGTACCGGTACCCTGATCCACGGCACGGCAGGCTAAGGTTAGGTTTCTGCTCCAGTGCATGGCAGAGGCCGCTCTGCTTCCGAGGAGCTTGTAATTAACTCGGCTGAAGTATCCTGTTCCAGAGTTGCTGGTGAAGATTCCAGCAGCGCCCATTTGAATGTCCCCAAACTGCAGGGGGGTGAGAGGGCTTGTGTCACGCTGTGATTAACAGGACAGGGTCTCTAGACAGACCATGCACTGTCAATCAGGTGCGCAGCGACCATTCGGGTGAAAGTGCCATCATGACTTTCATTTTGTGTTATGAGTTAATCTGTGTTTTTTGACAAAAACACATTTCTTATGTGTTTTAATATGTGCTGCAACTGGTACAGAAGTCTCTATGTATGATGATATTTTGCCCTTAGCCCCGCCCACTTGCCACACCTCTATTTTAATTAGTACCTGCACTTATTTTCCCCCATTTAAAGCACTGCCCCAACTGTAGTGTCGCCCTGTGACGCAACAGCAAAAAGGATGTCTCTGCATGCCTTCACCAGCTGATACCTTCCTCCAGTGTTACAACATGAAATTCGCGAGAGGAGAGGAAGAGGAAGAGGAAGAGGGAGAGGGAGAGGGAGAGGGAGAGGGAGAGGGAGAGGGAGAGGGAGAGGGAGAGGGAGAGGGAGAGGGAGAGAGAGAGAGAGAGAGAGAGAGAGAGAGAGAGAGAGAGAGAGAGAGAGAGAGAGAGAGAGAGAGAGAGAGAGAGAGAGAGAGAGAGAGAGAGAGAGAGAGAGAGAGAGAGAGAGAGAGAGAGAGAGAGAGAGAGAGAGAGAGAGAGAGAGAGAGAGAGAGAGATGTGGTGCAGCGGCCAGGGCAGCTGACTTCGGAGCACGGGGCTCACGGTTCGATCCCCGGTTCCGGCGGCAGCTCAGCACCATGTGACTCTGGGCAATAGCTCACTTAATTTCCACGACGGCCCCCAGCGCCTTGAGACCCGTAAGGGTGAGTAGTTCGCGCTTTACAAATACGGATTTACATTTACAAGATGTGCTACGGGGTTGCCATCTTACTTCCCACCCATACTTTTTTCATTTAAGCAAAACAGTTCCCCTACTTTTCGTGAAAAGACGACAGTCTCGGAAAGGTTAATTCTAAGAGCTGAAATGCTTCAGCTGAAGTGTCAGGCAGGAAGTCTCCTGTCCTGCGAACGTGAGGGAGGGGCAGACAACTAAACGACCTTTCTTGGCAGCGTGCCTGTTTACCTGAACGAAATGTAAATATGGGCAATTGTCAATCTGCAATTGTAAAAGGTGCTTGGATGCGGTTATTAGCTTTAGTTGATGGAATCACCTGAAGCTTCCTGATGACAAAAATGTATTCCTTTTTTGTAGTACTGCAAGGGAGTTACTTACCAGCTGAGCTGTGAAGTGGATGCTTTTAATATACAGCTATAAAACAAATTGCACTACCTACAGTCTAGGTATTACTAAAATCTATGTTTTTGAAGCACTTTTTTATCCTAAAACATTTTTGCGCATTTTGTAGCAGCCTACATTATACTGTGTGTAATGCAAGTTTAAAATAATGACGTACATGTTCACCGTGCTTTCTGTACAGACTGGGACCTCGTAGCACTAAACATAACACGTCACTATTCTCCACTGCACCAACCAGGATTCAATTCTGTCGCTCTCTGGTTACAGTCATAGACTAATAGATGTTTCATAATGTACAGTAGTGCATTTCTCACTGATAAACTTAACTTGCTTTTGTATTTCATTTAAGTTGTGCGTTAGTTGATATGTAGTTACCTGAAGGTGAAAGACCAAAAAAAGTTACCGAATATTTTGTTCTTTTGCCATGCCTTTGACCACGCCCACTCACCACACCCCCACTGTGTGAAGGATTACAGTTCCCATACTTTGTTGTATACTTTGCCCACTGGCTCAAGGAGTCCCCCGCAAGTAAGTAGCCAGAAACTTAAAATACCCCCACTTGAAACATATCTCATATCAGACCGTGCAAAGCGAGCCAAAGCAAGCTTCCTAAGAAGAGTTCCTTTCACTCGCCTTCCATCTACCCATCCATTCATCCTTCTATCTATTCATCCATCCATCTGTCCATACTTTCACCTTTACATACATCCACCCATTGCCCCATTCATCTTTTCACCCATCCACTCATCAATATGTTCATGTATCCATCTATCTTTTAACCATCCTCTCACTTCATCCAGCCATTGATTTACCCTTTCATCCTACCTTTAACCTTTCTTCCATCTTTCCCTTCACAGTTCCTTCCTCCGTGTCACCCTTCCTTTCGCCTTCCGTTCTTTTTTCCCTTTGTATCTGCCCATCTTTTTTCTCTCATCCTAACTTTTTCTGTCATGCTCATGGACTTCCAATGTGTTCCTCGCTCTGCATTTTCTACTATTCAACTTTTTTCTTTATGTGTTCCCTTCCCCGAGCATGCCATCTGAAAGCTAACAATCCTCTCTCATGGTATTTGGTAGCAGTGCTATTTATAGGCATTTTGTCTGCAGACATAGGAGTCCCATAAACAATGAATTAATGTTTAGGAGAACTCAGTTCACCAGTTTATCAGGCCCAGCGGGAGCCTCCGCTTAAGCTGCTAAAGCAGGGCGTTCCCTACGACCTTGGTCTCCCAAATGTAACTAGCCTGTCTAGACTGAGATCTCTTCACCTGTTCGCCGACTAAAGAATATCAGACAAGCATTTGATTTGATTTTCTCCTGATGTGCGCAGGCCAATAGGTCAAAATGACTAACAAGGTAGTTAGTTACCTTCAGTAATGTTCTTTCTGGTCGATACTCTATATAACTGCAGATTCCTCACCTTTAGATTATCCCAAGGCACCAGACTGGACCCAGTATATTTTTCAGTATAGCCCCTGTGCATCGATAGGTGGTGTCAAGCAGCTCTGCGTCAACTCCTCTCCTCTCCGGAAGTGATGAGCATGCGCCCCCGCGCCTAGAGGGGGGGCGCCCTTAGTAGCGCCACAGGACCGAGCATCCCCCGGGGGTCGGGAAAAAGGGGGCTGGTTTGAGGAGGGGGACTGGTGACGAAACTGGACTGGGATGTCCAGATGAGAGAAACGAAACTGAATCTTAATTCTAGGTTATTTAAGGCTGCGCCTTAAGAGTCTCGTCCTCTTTGTCCTCTTGGACCCGGATGAAGCTGCAAGAGCGTCGGCAACCAGGAGTTCCGGTCAACGGCGCGAAGAGGGTAGCACGATGGGTTCAGGAGGGCCGGTGTAGTGAGAGTCAATTGTCTGGAAAAGCCTTTCCTTTACAATAATCAAGTACAATGTTTTCGATAGTCACTTGCACTTGGTATTACGCCTGCACTTTGTGTGGCAGTTTCGATGGGAGGCACGCTATTGCCTGTGGGTGCTTCGGGATCACAGCGATGATTTCAACACATCCGGAGGTCATCCGGATATGCGGGGGGCCTCCAGACCCTGGGCAGAGCGTGCCTATTCGTTTTTTGTGACAGAACAGTAAATGATTGTTTCAGTGTTGCAAGGAGATATTTGTGTTTCCTCAACAGAGAAGTCTGATTCCTAACGCATTGCTTTTCAGTAGTGCAGCGTTATATCAACTATCGCTGTCTGTCATTCTGTGGCATTTGAGGTAGTATGTAACTACGGGCCATCCAGCTCTGTCGTGAGGCCGCGCAGGAGTGTGGCTCGCTCCTTAAGAGGTCGACTTCGGTCCGGGGGACCAGGGTTCGAGGTTGGGCAGGGGCACAATTGTCCAGTTTGGGAGCCAATCTAATCAGTGTATTAATGGTATTTCTTTGTCAGAGTTGTGTTTGGCGGCATTTGGTTGAGGCTGCGCTATGCTTAAGAGCTGGCGTGTAGGTGAAATCTCTTTTCGCGCGGGAGCGAGACCGCGCCTGAGTCTTGTTGGGGCGTGGCCCGGTGGGCAGGGCGGTCGTTTTTTGGCTCCGGGGAACCCGGGTTCGAGCCTTTGGGTGGGCGCGACATGGAAGTCTCTGCATCTATTTATGGTATTATTTATTAAAATACCTTAGTGTATTACTAACGTATATCAACGCCATTTTCAAAATTACTGGGGGTCACAGTCAATGATCACTGCATTAATGTTATGGCCGCGTGGCGGTGGGTTTTAATCTGGGGGGCCCGGGGGTTCACCTCCAGCGGAGGCGCTGGTGTAAATCGGCTGCATCAATTTCTGGGTTACGGCTTTGTGGATGTGACAGCAACACGAGAGCAAGGGCACACGGGAGCAGGACACGCCCAGTGGTGTAATGGGGGCGTGGCCCAGTGGGTAGGACGGTCGGCGTGGATCCAGGAAACCAGGGTAGGCGAAATTGCAATATTCCGTGTGGTTTCAGGAGCACAAGCGGCTTTATTTATGTTGATTTGGCACAGCATGTAATACCGGTGCGGTGGGGAAGAGACCTTCCGCGTGGGTGCGGGTAGATGCGGTGCATGTGTAAAATGTGTAAAGCAAGGTAATGCCCCATACGGAGCCCTGCATTACATCCAGGGGCTTCCTGGGTGCCTTTCTCACCTACAGGCACAAGGTTATTTTAGGCCAAGCTTTGGTTACAGCAGTAAATTACACAAGGAAGTTTTAAGGCAAAAAAACTCACAGGGGAGAGGAGTTGTCATTACGGCCAGAGCTGCCTACCTCCTTTGAGCTGGGGAACCAGGTTCAAGTTTCAGCGCTGGCTCACCATCCTGTCATTGGGGGCACTTCACCTAATACCCCTGTGCCTACAATTAACACATGTTTAAATGTATCTAGTGCGGTGGCTAAACACCACTTCTGACCTGGTTGGCAATTAATGCGTCACACAACTTTGGCCATAGGTTTATGTCAAAGGAGAGGGTGGATGCCTGGGGTGGTAATCTCTCGGTAAGGGAGTACAAAAGGTAGAGTTTGCACAGTATTGGGAGACTGGGTGTTTAACATGATGTCTTTTGTTTCTGGCTAGTGGGTTCGAGGCATGGCGCCTAAGCGCACACGCGCCAATCCCGGAAAGTCCGCGACCCAAGAGGATTTCCACGCCCTGAACGAGCTCTGGAAAGCGGCACAGCGGCATGGCATGGAAGCAGCGATGCAGAAGTTGGCAGGCGAGCCTGATCAACAGCCAGACGGCAGGGCACCAAAGCGGCAGAGGAAGGTCCCGGTTCGATATAGGGAGGGGCAACAGGATAAGCCGCGCACGCAGCCTGAATCAGTAGCCACTGTGGGGGGTGAGTCAATTGCTCAGGGCATGGCTGCTCGCAGTTCGGACCAGGCGGTGCAGGGGCCTGTACTTAACATGAGTTTGGGTGCGGTGGGGCAGAGCATTATGGCAATCTCCACGACAACAGCATCGGTGGGGGCACCACAGGTAGGGGGAGCGCCAGGTGGCGCCGCAGCCCTCCAGCCCCTGGGGAGTATGGGGGGGGGTCATGTTGCGGCCTCCGCACGGGCCAGGTGTGCCATCAGGAGCACAAGGGGGTTGCAAGCGGCAGAGAGCGCTGCCGCCCACCAGGCCCCTGTAGTGTTGGGGGGGGCACCAGTTCCACCACCACCCGGGCCAGTTACAGGAGCACAAGGGGGGGTGGCGGCGCAAGTGTGGGCATAAACTGGTGGGACGCCGGCGACGGTGGGGCTGGGAGTAGCGCAGCTTTCTACCACAGTGGCAACGGTGGGGGCGAGCATAGTCCAATCGCCTCCAGTGGTGACCCCATTGATATTTGGGTCTACATCCTTGGTGCTGGCCCCTCCTTCAGCAATTACATGGCACGTTTCATCAGAGACGCGGGACAAGATTCACAGGGGGGAATTTGTAAACGTTTTTGACTTGATCAACGCGGGGGTGGTCCCAAGTAGACCCAGAACAACCAAGGAGAGCGAGTTGAAGCCAAAAACAGTGTGGGTTGAGTGGTCTTTGAGGAATTGGGTAACGGGGTTTTCCATTTACGCAGCGATTCTGACTGAGAAAACACCATCGCTAGCCCCACAGCTTTTTGGGTACATGTCCCTCATACACGGGGCGGCATCCGAGTTCCAAGGGTCTGCGTGGATGCAGTATGACACCAAATTTAGGCAAATGAAAGCGGTCAGGCCTGAGATAGCTTGGGACCAGAGGGAGATCAATATTTGGCATGCGGAGTTCAATAAGTCTCATGCAACTGCGAGGGCGGTTCAGTCCTTTCGATTCAACAAAAGTGTGGGAGACAAAAAACTGGCCTGCTGGCAGTACAACAAGACGGAATGTAGCAAGGGGGCAGCATGTAAGTTTAAACACATTTGCTCTTTCTGGGGGGGGCAAGGACATCCAGAGTTTAAGTGTTTTAAAAAGCAGGGCAAGCAGAGAGAGCACACAACCTTTAAGAGTCTATTGCCCAAGCAATAAGGTGAAGAGCCCTTCCCCAATTCGCATGGACATTCTTAGGCACCTGCTCAGTAAATACAATAACAACAAGGATGCTCACATGCTGTACCACGGATTCAAGGAGGGGTTCCGCATTCCTTCCTGCGCACCCCCTTCATCAATCCCACCAAAGAATCAACAGTCAGTGCTGCAACAGCAGGAGTTGTTCCGGGACAAGATTGTGAGGGAGGTGTAGGCAGGAAGGGTGGTGGGTCCTTTTAGTTCTCCACCATGCGCATCCTTGGTGTGTTCGCCCCTGGGGTTGGTTCCTAAAAAAGAGCCAGGCAAATTTCGTTTGATTCATAACCTATCTCACCCCACTGAGATATCAGTAAATGATGGATTGGACCAGGCACTATGCACAGTGCGATACACCACCTTTGACGAAGCCATTAAAAAATTACAGAGATTAGGCAAGGGGGCTCTTATGGCCAAGTCAGACATAGAGTCCGCTTTCCGCCTTCTATCCGTCCATCCTGAGGATACTCGCTTGCTGGGTTTCACTTTTGGGGTTTAGTACTTCCTTGACTTGTGTATGCCCATGGGGTGTTCCATAGCATGCTCAGTATTTGAGACATTCAGCAGATTCCTGGAGTGGGCGGTGAAGGACCTGGTGTCATCGGACGATGTGGTGCATTACCTAGACGACTTCCTGTTCATGGGTCCCCCGGGTGACCGGGCATGCGAAAGTGCACTGCAAGGTTTCCGACAACTTGCCCAGGCATTGGGGGTTCCGTTAGCTGAAGAAAAGACAGAAGGCCCTACCACCTGTTTGTGTTTCCTTGGTATTGAGATAGACTCGGTGGCAGGGGAGTGTAGGTTGCCGCAGCAGAAGGTGAGGGCATTCAGGGAGGCGGTTAACACCTGCAGCTGCAGGTCTTGGTGAGTCAATTGAACTTCGCCTTGAGAGTGATTCCCATGGGGAGAGTTTTTTCAAAGAACATAGCGAAAGCAATGTCCGGTCTACCGGCAAAGCACCACCACACAAGGTTGTCTACAGAGGTCAGGGAGGACTTGGAGACATGGAAGGGGTTCCGAGATAATTTCAATGGAACACTATTGTGGCAGCAACCAGCGCAGAGCAGCAGAGAGTTAGCCCTCTACACAGATGCAGCAGGCAGCATTGGTTTTGGAGCAGTGTTGGGCTCTAGGTGGTGCATGAAGCATTGGCTAGAGGAATGGGTTGCGTCTGGGCTCACACGCAACGTTACCTTTCTTGAATTGTTTCCCATCATTGTCGCCCTACACATTTGAGGGGAGGCATAAATGAACACCAGAGTAATTTTTTGGTCGGACAGCATGTCTGTGGTCATGGCCATCAATAATCAGAGCGCTAAATGCCTTTTGGTGCTGCGGCTGCTGAAGACTCTTATTCGCCTATGTCTCTTACATAACGTGCATTTTTCTGCCAAACATGTACCCGGTGTTGATAATTCAGTGGCTGACGCTTTGTCCCGATCTAAGTTGGCAGAGTTCAGGGCACGGTGGCCGCAAGCGGACGAGCTGATGGAGTTCGCAGAGGAGTTGTGGAGGCTTGGTGCCCCATTGCCACAGACCTAATTGCAGCGGCGCTGGCACCCGAGACAAAACGTATGTACGAGAGGGCTTGGGGGGTATACAGCGCAACGTTCAGATCAGGCACGGAGCACGACAGATCCACGCCAGAAGGAGTACTGGGTTTTCTTGTGGGGCAGAGAGACCAGGGTAAATCGCTGTCGCTAGTGCGCAGGCAATTGTCCGCCATTGCCTTCTTTGCTGTGTTGCAAGGAGTCAGGGATCCCACCAAGGACTTTAGGGTACGTAAGGCCATCAGGGGTTGGGAACGCTTGGTACCAGGAGTACAGGATTACAGGCGACCTATAAATGTGGAGAGGCTGGTAAGGCTATTGGGGGCTCTACAGCAGGTGTGCCAGTCCCAATATGAGGTACAGCTATTCAGCCTTGCATACGTGCTTGCCTTTTTTGGGGCTTTCCGCATATCTGAGTTGGTAGCCTCATCCAAGAAGGGTGAAGGGGGGTTAGGCCTGGCGGATGTCCTTATGGAAGTAGAAGCGATCCATCTTAGGATTCGGCGGTCAAAAACAGATTCGCTGGGGAAGGGCACATGGGTGAAATTGCACGCGGCGCACCACGCCGCATACTGTCCAGTGGCAATGGCGAGGGAGTACCTTAAGGGACGCCCCGTGGTGGCCTCAAATAGGCTTTTAGTGCACAGGGATGGGATGCCAACAACGCAATACCAGTTCACTCAGGTGTGTAGGAGGGCGTTGGCCTACCTGGGCGAGGATTCACAGCAGTTTAGCTCCCATTCCTTCCGCATAGGGGCGGCCACCACAGCAGCGGCGATGGGCCTGCCAGCTGACGCAATTAAAAGGGTGGGTCGTTGGCAGTCAGCATGTTTTTAACGGTACGTCCAGCCAAATCTCGTGTAGGGGGAGGAATGATGCCCAGGGATCCCACCAATCATGGTCTTAACAGCGATTCTCTCTCTCTTTCAGTTGATTCCCGCAACCCTGTGCATGTATGTTGGTGTGGGCATTCCCTGATTCGCAAAGTGGAGCAGCAATTCCGCGGGTCCAGTCTGGAGGAAGCACAAGGGGCCGTGGGGTTTGTGCACCATTGGATTGGGGTGCGGGGTCTCAAATTGCAAGATCTGTTTAGTCGGCTTGAACAAGCGATAGAGTCAAAAGCGGTGCCTCGCCCGGTCATTTTAGTTATTCACGCGGGCGGGAATGATATGAGGCCACTAGGCAGGCGAGGGGTAAGAGAGTCCTTGTTTTCAGTCATGTCTAGGATTAAGCAATACTTACCGACGACGTTAACATTGTGGTCGGAGGCGATACCCGCGGGCTGTATGGGCTGGCGGGGCTCCGGTGAAGGCCATGAATAGATCTGTACAGAAGCTGACTATTCGATACAAAGAATCTTAGCGGGTTCTACAATGGGTACTATTTGGCATAAGTTGCTCCATCCCAGGAAAACAGAGTTGTTCCATCAGGATGGGGTACATCTGTCAGCAAAAGGGACAGAGATCTTTATCCACACTATACTAGGGGCTATTCTAGTGCACAGTCAGCGCCAATGGGGGGGGAGGGCGAGTGCGCCAGAGAGCTTCTCACCCTGTGGCGGAGCGCTGACAGTTAACAACAAAGGGGGCATGCACAACAATTGAGGTTCAGCGACTAGATGGACCCCCAGGAGGGGGTAGGATTGAAGTGTGCAGAGGGTAGGCGGGGAGGGGGGACTGACCTGCTGGTGGTCCTCGACTCTACTGCCCTAACCCGCGGGGACTGACCTGCTGGTGGTCCTCGACTCTACTGCCCTAACCCGCAACTTATGGACTGAGATGTATCTTGGGGAGGCTGCCTGTGTTCAGGTACCCCGGTGGGCCGGTGCGCTATGCGGTGCCCTGGATTTCAAGTAGTGCAACTGTTTGCTGTAGCACGTTGGGGCCTGCTGGTACAATGTGCGCTACAGAGTGTTCAAGAGTATGGCCTAGTTAAAGTTTAACTGTAATGTCAATTTTAATTTCTTACTGCCTTTGACATGTGGATGTCGCTAGAGTGTGATGCCATGATGTATGATATATATCCAAGTAGGATACTTTTACTCTCGTTTTGGTTTGTGGTGAATCACCTGATTTGATGTGAATAAATCTACACCTTGGACAATATAACATGATTCAGAGAGTTCATGGGCATGCCAGGGGGCGGAGAAAGATGATGGAAGTGGGAAAGAGAGAGTGTCACGTTGTGCGCGCACAATGAGCAGGCGCCCCCCGCGCCTAGAGGAGGGGCGCCCTTAGTAGCGCCACGGGACCGAGCATCCTCCGGGGGCTGGGAAAAAGGGGGCTGGTTTGAGGTGGGGGACTGGTGACGAAACTGGACTGGGATGTCCAGATGAGAGAAACGAAACTGAATCTTAATTCTAGGTTATTTAAGGCTGCGCCTTAAGAGTCTCGTCCTCTTTGTCCTCTTGGACCCTGACGAAGCTGCAAGAGCGTCGGCAACCACCCACCCACCCGGCAACAGAGTAATGCGGAGCGGCGGAGCGCTGACAGTTAACAACAAAGGGGGCATGCACAACACTTGAAGTTCAGCGACTGGATGGACCCCCAGGAGGGGGTAGGATTGAAGTGTGCAGAGGGTAGGCGGGGAGGGGGGACTGACCTGCTGGTGGTCCTCGACTCTACTGCCCTAACCCGCGGGGACTGACCTGCTGATTGTCCTCGACTCTACTGCCCTAACCCGCAACTTATGGACTGAGATGTATCTTGGGGAGGCTGCCTGTGTTCAGGTACCCCGGTGGGCCGGTGCGCTATGCGGTGCCCTGGATTTCAAGTAGTGCAACTGTTTGCTGTAGCACGTTTGGGCCTGCTGGTACAATGTGCGCTACAGAGTGTTCAAGAGTATGGCCTAGTTAAAGTTTAACTGTAATGTCAATTTTAATTTCTTACTGCCTTTGACATGTGGATGTCGCTAGAGTGTGATGCCATGATGTATGATATATATCCAAGTAGGATACTTTTACTCTCGTTTTGGTTTGTGGTGAATCACCTGATTTGATGTGAATAAATCTACACCTTGGACAATATAACATGATTCAGAGAGTTCATGGGCATGCCAGGGGGCGGAGAAAGATGATGGAAGTGGGAAAGAGAGAGTGTCACGTTGTGCGCGCACTATGACTAAAGCATTATGTAGGTGCCACCCATGCACACTGACGTTAGTTTCTTTCTGGGCATCGTCCGCACCTACAGACGAGAAGCCCAACAATAATCACTTGTGTTAGTGTGCAGATGTCTGAATTTGTAAAATTTTTAGATGGCAATGAGTCCATTCCACAGAACGGGGAAGTAGAAAGGGAGTGAGAAATCTGCAGTTAGATAAGGTATCCACCAGAAAGAGAGTTATGAAGTATAAGCAGCCTGTTCTTCTGATGGATACTTCTATCAGCAGATTCCTCACCTGTTAAAAACCACACCAGAGCAGTACCTCTCCAGGTGGTGGGCTACGGGGTATGGATAGTACTGCAAGATGGCAGATGCCACTTTCCAGCAGTCCCTAAACATCACCATATAGACTACATAACCCTGCCACCTAGGTTTCCGTTTTAACAGCCATTGGTGTGGGTGAGTGGCACAGACACTACCGTCTCGCAGCTGTACCTTCTATCGGTGTGACTTGTCACCAAGAGAACAGAAACAGAGCACCCTGCCTCTAGATAGCTCCTGGGCTCGAGCCACAGCCTGAAATGAGTCAGTGATCCACAGATTGCTCCTGTTGCTGCCCGATCCGGGATCAGTATGTGAAGAGAACTGGGTATGGGGAAGGGCAGGTGCGGAGGCCGGCCGATCTGGACTCGGCCCGGAGACTCCTAGCGACCCCCTCCTCTTTCAGGGGCCTATTCAGAGCGAACCCTAGGCCTACTACTCCCACCCGGAAGGATTACGCGGGAGGTAGAGATAACGGCAGGAGAGACATGTGAGGACCCTGCCCCGCTCTTGATAAACTGGCCCCGTAAAGACACTCAGGGGTGCAAATCTATATATCCGACACCACCTCAACAGAGGCAGAGGAGCGGGGCTGGATTTACCGGGAAAGGACTCATTTGCTTGCAGATTGCAAATTGAGGGCATGGCGGCAAACAGCTGCTATAGGAGCAGGAGGCGAGCATGGCCTGAATTGTCTGTGGTGATGGGATGTGACCCGAGGCTGAGTGGCTGTGGACCACAGGGTGGGGAGTGGGGGGATGAGTGAGGAGTCCCTAATTCCACAGAACTGGAAGGAGAACACATTTCGGAGCCTAAGGAAGGCCGCGCCTGGCTGATAGACTGTGTCGGCGAAGAGACTCATTGGGAGGTTGTCTCAACTGGGCCCCCCAGTTATTATGGGGACTGAATGGAACCCGAGAATACATCACTGGATGGGTTGGAGGGAGGCGCACAATGGTTAGGAGTGACCTTGCCTCATGAAGTTAGTTGCTGCACTGGAGTTGACCTCTTGGGTGTGACACAGGTGGAATGGGACACATAATTAAAAGGAGAGAAGGGAATAGTAAGGAGCTGTGAGTTGGAAAAATCAAAGGTGGGCTTACCCTAGGCACTCTGAATTGGCCGAAGGTGTAGTGGAATCAATCGTCCTATATTTATAACAGTTGTAGCCAATTCGGCTAGTATCCTAGTGGGACAGGGGAGCGCATTAATGTACACTTCAGTACAAGTGTGGGAATGAGAAATGCCACACAGCGTAAGTCCTTACTCTAATGGTGTGTAGTAGCACCTTCTGGGACTCTGTCGGTGGATCAGTATAGCATGATCCTTGATCCTTGATAAGGTAGCTCCAGGTAGTGAGGGGATTCCTGTTAAATAATGTCTACATTAGGGTGTACACTTAATGCAGGTTCATTTGGTGAAAAACTGTAAGGGGATGACAAGGCTTCCCATACTCACCAATTGTAAGGGTAGCTGTATGAGCGGTATCAACGTGCGCAGATACGTGGACAGCAGTGGTAGTCCAATTCTTCTCACTGCTGCAGCTATAGATGCGGGTCTGCAACAACAGCACGAAATGATAAGGATCTGATAATGAGCGGGCTTTGTTATAACTACCGGACTGGGGGAGGCTTACCTCAGTCCTGCATACGTTCGTCCGTCTGGATTCGGAACAGGAATGAATTGCGCTGAAATGAATCTAAACTAAGTACTTGCATAGAGGAGGACGTAGCGAGTGCATCACTCTGGTGACGCATGCGCTGTGACCGCAGCCGCATTGGTGAACGGTACCGCTGTAGACAGTCTGAAATGTGGGAAAGAGTTCCGCCATGATGGAGTGGGTTTCCAGGTATACGGAACTGTGTAATTCGAATTAAAACAACCTGCCTGGCTATTCAGGTTAGTGCTCTATGGCGTGAATTAAGGTATAAACAAGGAGGAATTTTATACGCCACTAATAATGGAACCTCCAATGTTCCTGTCATATTCAGGAGCAGATACAGGAATGTGCATGTGTAAGGGCACTTGGCCGCAATGGTCGAAGCAAATACTGGTGGCATGGTAACGGGAATGGGTACTACATGAAGTAACCCTTGACAGAGCATCTAAGTGAATTAAAGGTGCCTTTAGTAGATGAATTACCGTATCACTCGGTAATGTACACGTGGGAAGGAGCTCTGTTGAAAGTTGCCATTAACATGAATTAGTTATAAAATGCCTGATAATCATGAGCACATCTCTATTGTGGGATAGAAACATTATGGATTATTTCCTCAAAAAGGAGATATAGTTACACATTTCCTTATTCTATTATGCCACCATAATTCCATGCAACTTAAATTCACGGCATATACACGTTGTACGGAACAATGCAATTTAATCATGGGCACCAGTCGGTTACAGAAGAATGCCCACGTACGATACATATATAAAACAGTGTGATGTTCAATATATAATTTGAAAAAAACAGCATTATAGAACTCATAGAAGCGCGCCGTATGTGTGCTTCCTGTATGCTACACAATTGCACAGGCGGAGCTGTGATCACAATATGTGTTACCCTGGAGCTCTATAGAGGACAGTGTCCTTAATCTAGATGCCATATTCTGTTATGATGGTTTTAAAGGTACTGATGGGAATGAACAGAGTATCCTGCCTAAGTATGTTCTTTATCAGGAAACCACATCAGTTCAAGCTAATGAATTTGCGCCACTCCTCAAGACTATTCAAGCCCTTTCTTATTGAGTCGTATTTATCAATCCATTTGCACTCTAGGGATTGAATGATCAGGTAAATGCTGCTACCTCTAAGTGGGGTTTTTGCTTTCTCGATGACCTGCCAGCGTATCTCATCTGCAGTGTGGGATCTCTCTTTGTAATGTTGGACCAATGGGGCATTTTCAACTAAACAGCGTATCCTGCTTCTGCGCTGGCTGATACGTGCCTTCACTGGTTGTACAGTCTGACCTATGTTTATAAGGTCACATGGGCACCAAATACAGTAGATGACATTGCGGGTAGCACAGTTAGTGTGGTCGTGTAATGTCCATGTGATGTTCCCATGTGTGAAGAGTTTGGTGTTGGATGTGTATTGGCAGGCTATACAGTTACCACACTTGAAATGGCCAGAGATGGGTGGTAGTGACCAAATCTCATTGATGGTGGTTTGGGGTTTGGGAATGCTGGTATCTGAGTGCACAAGATGCTCTCTTATATTTTTCCCTTTTCTGTATGAGAACATTGGCAGCTCTTGGCATGTATTGAGTGTATTGAGTGTAGGCCAATGTCTCTTAATCATCTTCACAACCTGTGTACTGTGAGGGCAAAAGGTTGTGATACAGATATTTCTTTTCATCGGTGTCTTTGGTTTGCTCTTCAGTATTTCCTCTCTTGGGCTGAACCAGGCTTTTTTCATGGATGTTTTTATCAGCCGCTTGGGGTATCCTCTTTCTCACAATTTAGCACTTAAGATATTAGCTTCTTTTATGGTTAGAACATATTTATTAAGGAAGGCATCATAATCTTACACGGCTTGCTGCCTACATCCATAGGCCGGCAGAGCGGGACAATCATAGTTATACACAGCGTGTGTGCCACAACCCGGGGGCCGGCAGCGTCAGAAATCATGAGGTACGCCTGAAGGTGCATTCCTTCCAATTTTCTAAATGTGAGCAATATAACTTGAAACAAAACTAACTTCCCCCTCCCCCCACCACCCCCCTCCCCGAACCGATGTGCTATATGTTGTCGCCGGTGAGGCCGCAATCCACTGCGGAGAGCCGTAGTTGTGTGCTGTCTCGCCACTCCGTGTTTTCCGCTTAGCCCCCCTGTCCCTTCCTCCGTGTGTGGCCCAGACCCGTCCCCAGCTCTCGCCCTCCCCCAGGGTTATCGATTAAGTTGTGCCTGGTGTGGTGGTTTCGGGTGGCGTGTCCGTGAGGCGGAGAAGGCGGAGGTATCTTGGGCAAGTCAGTTCATTCATTTCTGTCGATAGCAAGGACAACAGGGGTTTCCAGACAGTGTGGAAGGTTGCTATGGAGCTAGTGAGGGTGCCTGTATCCATTCCATGCCCACCGTATACCATAGACGGTGAAGCCAGCCCGTATGTGTGGGTTTGGTTGGTTTCCCCCATAGGGAGAGAAGGTGCTGTACCGCCGCCCCCATCGCTAAGCCCATCTGCCTCCCCCTGACCGATTTTAAGGGGAACGTTAGTGGATTGGGTAACCCTAGGAGTGTATAGGCAGGGAATCGAGGGATCTCTGTGTCAAAGTGTCTGTCGATATCGTCTAATACAGTGTGCCAGTAGTCCGTTAGTTCCCTACAATCCCATAGTAGGTGCGTGAGGGTGCCCTCAGCGTCGCAGCCGCGCCAGCATGTGGGGCTGCGGTCAGGATTTCCCCGATGCAATCTAGCCGGCGTCAAATACCAATACGTAGTGATCTTGACTGCCGCCTCTCTACTAGCCGTATTACGGGCTGTGTGGTTAGCTCTGTGATAAATATCTTTCCATTCCTTCTCCGTCAGGTCTCTCCCCAACTCCCTCGCCCACCTCTTCTGTCCGGCCGAAGCCGCGAACGGGGTCCAGGGACGAAGCATTTTATGGATCTCCGAGATCATTTGCTTGTCTGATGATTTAGTCAGGAGCCACCGTTCGTACGAAGTGAGTTTTCTGCCCACCTCGGGTCGCACCTCCGGATGGAGAAGCCAATGTCGTAGTTGAAAGTACTGGTATCGCTGGGATGCCTTTATATTGTAGGATTGCATTGCAGTCGACAGGGGGAGGAATCCGTCCAAGTCAAATAAATGCCCAGCCGACCTACAATCGGTAGCTCTCCATTGTGGGAATGCTTTTGCTTCCGTCCCTGGTAGGAACTCCGGATTGTCGAAGAGGGGCGTGATGGGGGACGGGAAGGAGGTAAGTCCTCGCTTAACCGCAACCGAATCCCACACTTTTAGCAATGTGTGTGAGATCGGGGACCCCTTCAAGTTAGGTGGCCGGTCTGGGCATTTCAGAAAGGGGACCTTCCACAAGGATGTGTTTGCTAAGGCGCGGTCCTGGAAGAGCCACCGCTTTTCAGACTCCGGCCTGCTCCATTCTACCAGGTAGCGCAGTTGGGCCGCCTTGAAGTACTCCATAAGGTGGGGAATGCCTAGCCCGCCTTCGTCGAGGGGTTTGTGGGATAGAGCCCTAGCCATGCGAGGGCGTGCTCCGGCCCATATAAATTGTTGTACTGCTCCCTGCACCTTGCGTATAATTCCCGCCCGGGGCCCCACTGGAATGGTCTGAAAAATATAGAGTGCCTTGGGAAGGATGTTCGGGGCATATTAGCAAGACCCACGTTAAAATTATCGCCGTTTTAGCGGCAGGAAACTGCCGCTAAAACGGCGATAATGGGCTTGCTAATATGCGTTATAGAATTCCAATAGAAGCCCAGGTTAGATGTGCAGGACATCTAACCTGGGCTTCTATTGGAATTCTATAACGCATATTAGCAAGCCCATTATCGCTGTTTTAGCGGCAGTTTCCTGCCGCTAAAACGGCGATAATTTTAACGTGGGTCTTGCTAATATGCCCCTTCATTTTTATCGCGGCTATCCTCCCAAGAAGGGACAGCGATTGTTTCTGCCATCGTCCGACGGTCAACTGCGTTTGGGACAAGAGCCTGGTGTAGTTCAGGTCGACTGTGCGCGTGACCATAGGGGCCAGGATAATGCCCAGGTAGCTGAGCGTATCCTGAATTTGCAGTTCCCCATATGCGGGGTGATCCAGTGCCTGCATATTAACGTTGCAACCCAGGGGTAACATTATCGACTTTTCGACATTAACCTTAAACCCCGATACCCGGCCAAACTCCTCCAACTCTTTCAGGAAGGCCGGGACGGATCTCTCCGGAGATTCCAGGGACGCCAGAATATCATCTGCATACAGGCTTATCATATGCCTTTCCCCCCCAAAGGGAATCCCAACAATCTCCGAGTTGTCCCGGATTTTTTGCGCCAAAGGTTCCACATATAGCGCGAAGAGCAGGGGTGAGAGGGGGCACCCCTGCCGTGTTCCTCTCTGGATGGTAAAGGCCCTGGATGTTGTGCCGTTCACCCTGATCGTGGCTGTAGGGCTGGCGTAACAGCTGGCTACCCAACCTCGGAACCGCTCCCCAATCCCAAAATGTGCCAGGGTGGCGCTAAGAAACCCCCAACTAACGCGGTCGAACGCTTTTTCTGCGTCCACCGAGAGCAGCACTGCGTCCATCTTGGTACGATGTGCTTTGTCTATTAAGTGCATGACCCGCTTAATATGATCGCTGCTCTGGCGGTTGGCGACAAATCCGCTCTGGTCCGGTTCAATGATACCTGGTATATATGGGCCTAGACGTGCCGCTAGAATACCGGTGAATAATTTTAGGTCTAGGTTCAGCAGGGAGATGGGTCGGTAAGCGCTGCATTGGGTCCCGTCTTTCCCCGGTTTGGGAATTACCACGACGTCCGCCGCAAGCATGTCGGGGGGAATGGACCCAGGGCCTTGAAAGGAGTTAAAGAGTCTCGTCAGTATTGGAGCTATTAAGGGGCATAGTGCTTTATAGAACCCGCGGAGAATCCGTCGGGGCCCGGCGATTTGAGAGGCTTTAAACGTGAGATTGCGCTAATCACCTCTTCGACCCTGATGGGTGCTTCTAGTGTCCCTGCCCCTGCCACATCTAATTTCGCCGTGTGTACCCCTTGGAGGTAGGCTTCCTCTTCAGTACCTTCGTGTGGGGGTCCTTTGTACAATGTGGCGTAGTACGCCCGGAAGACCTCCGCAACCTCGTCGTCCCGGCACACTGTATCCCCATCCGCATTTCTGAGGGCCTTCACCCGTGCCTTCTCCACACTGGCCCGCAGTTTACTTGCTAATAGTCTCCCTGCTTTATCCCCACCCAGATAGTATGTGTGTTTCAGGCGAATGGCCGCGTGTTCGGCCCTGTCTAGGTCTAACGCCGCTAGTTGCGCCCTAGCGGCACGCAGCTGCCTCCAGATGCGGGGGGCCCCTGTCCGACTATGAATCCGTTCCAGCTCTACCACCAGAGCTGTGAGATTGTCTCTCTTGTCCCTGCGCTCCCTGGCTTCCGCCGCGGCGATAGCTATCAGTTCTCCCCGAACCGTAGCTTTGAGCGCTCCCCAGAGTGCTGTGAGGGGGGTTCCCGGGAGATCGTTCCGATCCAAATAGTCAGTGACATATTTATGTAGTTGCTGGGTCGTACCTGCCTTATGCAGCAGGGATTCTCGAAAGCGCCATCATCCGGGCGGTCTGCATAGTGGGGGGACGATAAGGGTCAAGTCTACTGCGTCATGGTCCGAAAGTGCCGCTGGGGTGATCGTCACACTCTCTACTAGGGGCATCAGGTCAGCCGTCCCTATAAAATGGTCCAGTCTGGCGTAAGTGCGGTGGGCGTGGGAGTAATAAGAGTATTGTGTGGCGTGTGGGTGGGTCTCTCTCCAAATGTCCACCAGGCCCCTCTCTTTTAACCACAGTTTACCGGAGGTTGACAGTGCTCCCGTCTGGCCATATCGCTGTCCCGATCTATCCGACTCCATGTCCATGACCAGGTTCAGGTCCCCCCCACCAAGATCCTTCTGTCTGTAGTAGTCAGTACCTCTGATAGCGCTGTGTGGAGGAACTGTTCTTGCCCCGTGTTAGGCGCATATATGGACCCGACCACCAAGGGGACACCTCCCACCTGTATTGTGTACGCCAGCAAGCGACCCCGGACTTCTGCTATTCTGTCCCCCACTGTACCCTGAAAGTTTCATGCTACTAAAATAGCTACTCCCGCCGTCTTAGTCTGTGTGGAGGAATAAAATTGGTGGGGAAAGGCGCGGGACTTCATGCGGTGCCAGTCTTTGGGGAGGAGGTGTGTTTCTTGTAGCAAACAAATGGAGGCTCCGGAGTTTTCCAAGTATGACAGTACCGCTCTCCTCTTAATGGGGTTATTCAACCCCTTGACATTCAAGGTGAGGATGCGAACCGTCCAGACCATCCTCTGGGGGGATCTACGGAGAGCTGTATCTGCGTGTGCTTATGGTATGTGGGTGCCTTATTCCTGCTCTGAAATGGATGGCACATTGGTTCCCTTTCACCCACCCCCTCCCTAACCCCCTTTCCCAGTCCAACCCCGACCCCCCCCAACTCTCCCCCTCCCTGGATTCCCCCCCTCCCTCCCTAACCCCAACTGGTTTGTCCCCAACCTGTACCATTGTCCGGTGCCCATCATCCGTCGTGGTGGGCAGTGGAATCCAACAAATTACGGGGATCTCCGTGACCTGACAAGCCCCGGCTCCCCGCTCCCGAACCCCCGGCAGATCTATTATGCTATTAGTGCTATTACGTCCCCCCGTGCGTAGAGAGGCAGGCAGGAGATTCAACTATGGTCGGGCGACGCCGTGTCTTTCGATACTGCTGCCAGCGCTGCTCGGCGTTCTTGAGTCATGGTGAGGGTATCCGGTCTTTGGGTGAAGGGAACTGTTCCCCTACGCCGCACCTTCTGCCATCCTGGTTCAGATGATTTCATAGGTCTGGAAGGCGAGGCCGCTGGGGACCCCCTCTCCAGGCCGAGCTCCTTCAGTGGAAAATCCGGGAGGAAGGCCAGCATGTCCGCCGGAGGGGCCGGCGCTCGTCTCGGGGGGCCCACCCGGTGTGCTCGGTCAATTCGGATCTCAAAGTCCGGACCCTCACCCAGAATGTCACGAAACAAACCCTGGAGGTACCCGGTGATGTCTGCACCTTCCTCCTGCGACGGAACTCCCCTGACCCTTATGTTGTTGCGTCGCGACCGGTTTTCCAGGTCCTCCGTGTGGGTCTGGAGGTCCAGCTGTTGGTCCCGGAGACGCAGGATCTCCTGCTGGAGTTGTTCAATTTCCTCCCCGTGGGAGGTTTCGCGTTCCTCCACAGCGGCCACTCTCTCTCCGAGCTCGTCCACGTCCCTGCGCACTTCTCGGATCTCTCCGGTGACCTCTTGCTTCAGGGTCTGGAAGTCCTCCCTGAGGGTGTTGAATAGGGATTCTAGGAAGGACCTCGTGATGGGCTCCTCCCCTCCTCTGGGTGGTCCTGTGACTTGGGGGGTGTCGAAGCCCTACTGCCTCTGTCGCCGAGCAGGGATCCCTTTGCCATCATCTCTTTGATTGAGCGCTCCCCCTTCTTCCTCAGGGCTGCCATTCTGGACCTCTGATGGCCACACTCCCTCGAGCCTTCGCCCTAGTATCTCACGTGCGGGCCGCTTCGTAGCGTTCCACCATCCGGTAGCTTAGTAGTGCGGCAAGCGCGTTGCAGGGCCCCCCGAGAGGGAGCCTGGGGCCCCCTAGTTTCTTCGCTGCACTGGCCCAGTGTGTGCCTCAAATGGCCGTCCCGCTGACTCAGTCACTTATCAAACCTGCCTAGTGTTGCTCATAGCTAGCGATTGCCCCTGACAGCATCATGCAGCCGGCTCCCTGCCTCGTCGTCCCCCGGCTTAGCTTCTACTCCCCGCCACCACCGCGGGGGCCGTCGTGTCGCAGCCTTTCTATGTGTGCCCCCAGTACTCACGGTAGGTGCCCCGGTCCGGGGGAGAAACCGCAGTCTGTGGGAGGCTCCCAGAGCTATATTGGCCTCCGCTGCCGTCAGGAAGGCCACCTCGATTATACCTGGGAGTGGCGATCGGGGTCTCAGCCCGAGATCGCTGACTGTGCTCTGAGGGCACCCAGCTCGGATCTTCACCGATAGGCCGCAGCGTCGCCGTCCCGGTCTGATGCTTCTCGGTCGTTAGGGGCCGTCCCTTGTCCTGATGAGGCCGATCTTCTTTAGCCCGCGATTGGCAGGCCAGCCTCTGGCCCGAGTCCGCTCTCCCCAGCCTGGGCACTCTCCCTTTAAGTAGGCCAGTCTGCGGGGTCCTGCCGATGCCTTCCGGCCTCCGCCGCAGCAGCGGTGTCTGTGCGGGGCCGCCTCTCCGGCCACCAGTGTCCACGGCAGGCCGCGCCACAGGCCGCAGATCCCCGGCCTCAATTTCAGGCGTGGACCTCGCAGCAGGGTCTCCGCCGCCGGGATCCGAAACGCCGCCGTCCGCTCCCTGACTCGAGACCCTACCTCGGGAAGACTCGGCCAACGCCGGCTCTCTCTCCGCTAGGTCGGGTGGGCTGGCGGAGCGCCCGCCAGCAGGTCTGCAGCCCCGCTCCGGAGTAGTCGAAGCGGTCAGGCCTCGGGCGCCATCTTTTCCCCGCTCTAACCCACGGGTCTGGGCCTCCACGGGAGTTCTACCAACCCTTCGCCGGCCCCCTGGCGCCGCTCGTCACCTGTGGAGCCCCTGCCCCACCAGCAGGTCGACTTCCGCTCTCTTGAGGGGGGTTCAAAGCTGGGAAATCACCGGGGATCTCACTCGGGAGCGAGGAGCCCCGGAGACACACGTCTGCTCAGCTCGCCATCTTGGCCACGCCCCCTATTAGCTTCTTTTAAAAAGTCTTTTTTATCTGTGCAGTTTCTTCTCGCCCTTAAGAACTGCCCATATGGAAGTCCATCTTTCAAGGCACGTGGGTGAGAGCTGTTGTACTCCAACAACGTATTTCGCTCTGTAGGCTTTCTATAGAGGCTAACAATCAATTGATTATCTTTGTTGCGTATTTTCAAATCCAGGAAGGGAATACTCTCTTTATATGCACTATAGGTAAAGGTGAGTGCTGACTGGCAGTCATGGAGATAGATGATAAACCTCTTCAAACTGTCAATATCGCCAATCCATATCATAAAAATATCATCGATATTTCGCTTCC
This sequence comes from Calotriton arnoldi, assembly GCA_963921515.1. Taxonomy (NCBI): domain Eukaryota; kingdom Metazoa; phylum Chordata; class Amphibia; order Caudata; family Salamandridae; genus Calotriton; species Calotriton arnoldi. The sequence continues at coordinate 1,696,173 of CAWUFW010003319.1, forward strand.
AACATTTGATGTTATTGTTGAATGGATTGGTCTGGGAGGTGACACATTTGTTTTCTAAATTCCCCACGTACAGATTAGCCAAGTTGGGAGCAAAAATCACCCCCATGGATTTCCCTGAGCATTGTTGATAATATCTGGTGTTAAAGAAGAAATAATTCATGGATAGAGCAATTTCCAGTAAGTCAATGATAAATCCAAAGGGGACAGAGACAGGCGCTGGACGGGAGTCCAGAAATTCTTTATGACATCCATACTTTCTCTCTGCGGAATATTCCTGTATAACGATTCGATGTCTAATTTCACGAGTATCTCTTACAAAATATTGTGATATAAGAATATTGTGGCCAAAATATCAAGAATCAAAATATCTGAAGGTAAGTGCATATAGAGGAAGTATATATTTACTATTCTTAACTGTGGAGGTAGGTATGTGAAATCTATACTTACTGTAGTACCCAGCTAACCCCTCCCATGCGGGGACTATGCCCCGGAAAAGCACCATGTTCATCCTCTGGCCAGGCATGGACAGAAGCTCTTTTCGGCCCATACCAGTATAGTGCTGTGTCAACGTGTGTTTTTTGCTGCCGCCTACCTTGCACATAGGCCTCTCCCTGCGGGCCCTGACATCAGCAGGACGAGGACGCTCCTCACCAATGCACAGCCAGCGTGTCCTGATCTATGGCCTGCTGCGTGGGATGGCCCTGCCCGTATGCGCGTGATGCTGTGCTCTACTGTCTGCTCCCTGAGTACCCCACCCCACCTCCGGAGCCTCCCGATTGCCAGACCGCGCATCGGCCCCACTGCAATTCTGTGTGCTGCCGTGCTCCAAAGTACACCCGTGAGCTGCTGCTGGCGGCCCTCTGCAGCCTACAGGTACCCGGCCAGGCCTCACGATCCCAGGGGGGAGGAGCATTTGCCCCCACAGCCCGTATGAGGACTTAACTGATCACACGCTGCATCAGGGGCTGTAAAGCAAAAAAAAAAAAAGACAAAAACATAAGCCTCGCAGTGCAGTAATTAACAAGGGACATGACAACAAGCACTGGCTAAACCAAAATGGCAATATGAAATATCACAAAGACAGAAATAAAACACCATCGAATCTTGGCAGACACCCCGCTCTTAGGCATTAGGAAGCGTCACCACAGGCACCAGTCTGACTAACCATGACAGGCGATGCCAATGATGCATCCCAACAAGGCCTGCCAAGAGAAGGCCGACCCCACAACAAGTACTCGTAGGTGTACTGCCACCGTTCAGCAAGCTAGCTGGCCTAGCCACCTGTTACCACGCTGGAATACATGGGTTGGCAGGCTAGAGAATTATTTAGTCGCAACCCGCGAGATTGACGGAACCATCAAACGGTCCCTCCTACTCCACTACGCAGGTGACGAAATCTACAAACAGTTTGAACACCTATCAAACACATGTGCTAAAAACGACTACGACGCTGCAGTGCGGGCGCTCAACGGCCATTTTGATCCACAATTGAAACCAGACTTTGAGCGTTTTAAACTTTGTCAAGCCAGGCAGCGAGAATGAGAGTCCATAGACGCCTTTTACACGCGCCTGCGCGCAGTTGCCGGCACGTGCACAGTGGACGACCAACCGAAATAAATAAGGGCACAGATCATCCAAGGGGTGCAAGTCGATTCCCGAAAATCGCAGGCCATACAACAGGCCCCTGCCCCGATGACCATCTCAGAAGTCAAATGTTTTCTGGGGATGGCCACCTACTGTGGTAGATTCATCCCCAATCTGGCCACTATTGCCGAACCCTTAAGAGCCCTTACTAAGGTTGACACCCCCTGGAAGTGGGGTACCGTCGAAGAGAGTGCATTTGAGGCAGCGAAAACAGCCCTATTAAGCAAATCCACCATGGCCTACTTTGATCCGACGAAACGGACCAAATTACTAGTTGACGCCGTACTCACCCAGGAAGCAGAGCTGGGGAGATGGGCCCCTTAGCTTTCGCCAGCAAGGAGAGAGGCCCTGGCAATCAAATGGGACAGTGGGCTGTTCCACCTGTACCTTTGTGGGAGGCCGTCACTAAACACCAACCTCTCGTCCCCACCTTCCATGGCTCTGCTCCCCATCAGCCTCCACGGATTGAAAACTGGGCCATTCAATTGCAGCACTATCACATGGAAGTCATCTACCAGCAAGGGTACAAAAACCTCGCGGATTTCCTCTTATGCCACCCACCATTACTAGCCAGCAACATGAAGAAAATGCAGATGACATTGAAGCCTATATTGACATAGTCTCTGAAAGGGCATGCCCCCAGGCACTCAGTCTACCTGAAATCCTTGACGCCACGATGACAGGCCCGGTGCTTGAGAGAGTAAAGATCGCTCAGCAAAGTGGCTCATGGCACTCATTCCTACACAATGCCAATGGGAGCCACGTTACTGTCTTGTTGCTGTTTGGACCTGGCCAAGGGTAGAGATACTCCATCCTCCAGCTGTTCTGGCCCAGAGGAGGGCAACAGCGCTTTCAGCAGGTGCCAGAGCGCCATATAATCACCTGAAATGCCCGCAGCGCGGGACGCGCACGGGTCGCACCCAGGCCAAGAGCAGGCCCGTCTGTGCCCATCCGCGGCCAGCCGAGGCTGGGCTGGGAGTACTCTCTTGACCTTGTGATTCGGGACTTCTTATTGGAAGGTACTGTACCATTTAACCTCAGAGGAACGAAAACCCTCCTTATTAACCCTTACATACGGAGCTTTGTCACTGGGTGATTTCTATTGCTCTTGTTCCCGAAGTATGCTAATTAACTGCTAAAATTATGGGAAAGCAAAAAAATCCTCCCGCAGTAGTTTCTACCCCCAACACCTTGGATGGATTCCTACAGCGTGCAGTGGAGGCTATTAGCAAGGAAATTGAACTAACTGAAAGCAGAATGTCCCTATCTTCGTCCTCAACCCCCCCCCCCTCCCATATTGATCTCTAAAAGAACGTGCTATCTGAAGTTGAAGAAGGGCGATTGGACTCTGTGTTATCAGTTCCTCTTTTGCCTAAGGTGGTAATTAACAATAATGTACTTAACCCATCGCAAATTGCAGAAATAGATTCAACACCAAATCAGAAAGGGGGGAAACAAAAACGAACAGAAGAAATAACAAAATCCCAAAAACAGTGTATAGCTACGAAGAAGGGTTGTCAATGTAAGGGCCCTGTGGAGAGCAGCAGGGATGAGCAGGAGGCCGAGGGAGGGTTATTACATATACCTGAGGCAATTTATGTTCGCATTGCTCAAATAATATATATATCATCTGTTGCGATTTCGTGGCCAGAAATATATAACCTTTAAATATACTTTTACTTGCTCTTAGCATTGTTTTTCCCCCCTAGTACTATTTTCCCTACAGCTAGCAAGTTTTTATGTGGTTTTCGTAGGGGTCCCCTTTCTTTCTAAAAACACTAAAACCGAGTCACACCCGTCTCAAAAAGTTTGAGATAGAGCTACAATCTTTAGAGGATTTTATTAAAGAGAGGAATAATTTATCATCATTGAGGGAGGTTTCAGTACAGCCTGCCACCATAAATAATCAAGGAACTAACACTTCTATGTTATCAAAAACAACTATACGACCTCCACATAGAGTGAATTCCAGTTCTGGTAAGAGGCAGGACGTCCAAATTGTTCAAGGCGCCGAAAATATAGGCCCTTTATTTCACCCCCCCCCCCCCGAGATTGCTCTTGAATACCATCTTATGTTAAAAATCCAACCGGAGCCAGTAAAAGTTCGACTCGCCCAAAGGTTAATTCAGCTACCTCATTGACTCAAGGCTCCTTGGATCATTTACATTTACCTCCTGATTGTACACCTTATACACTGATACTCACTGGAGTCCCCCCATTAACATCAGGGTGGAATGAGACTTGTCAGAGTCTCATTAACAAAGCAGCATATTGGTGCTCGAGAAATGTAAATTCTTCTCGAGGAGTTCATGAGGAAATTCTTATGGCCCTCAATGGGTTGGCCCTACCTTGAAATTGGTGGAGGGTGATTGTGTCCTTTAAAATTTTAGAAATACCGATTGTGTACGGTTTTTATTAACACATCTAAGCTCTTTGGGTTCACAGTCAGGAAATATCAAGGTGTACCCTCTAGGCTTTTTTTTATCCTCCCCCTCATGATCATTCTGTTAGACCTAGGCAAAGTGACATTTTGAGAGTCTCATCAAGAAGGGCTCCAGTAGTTTTGTACATTCAAATAGATTTCGAACAGGTTTAGCGGGTATTGATTGTCGCCTGAAGTCATCCCCTCAGAGGAATATCCAAGGTGGGGTTATAAGAGCTAAGTGTGTTACTGATAATCGTCAAACAGGGAACAATATTGAAAATATGGATGAAACAGTAACTATAGGCCATTCAGTTCAACTTTCAGATCTAGATGGCAGCGATGAGAACGTTAACATGGTAATAAACCTAGACTCTTGTCTTTCAGTATTATCTTGGAATATAGCGGGGATTGATTCAAAAGTTAGAAACGAGGATTGGATGGATCTTGTCTTGAGCTATGATTTGACCTGTTTACAGGAGACATGGTCAGTGGTGGATTTTCATATACATAGTTTCTGTTCTTTTTGTACTGCAGCTATTCCCTCTAGTTCGGGGAGAGCGGCTGGAGGGCTGGCACCTCTTGTATCTGTTAAATATGCAAAAGTGAAAGTGAAAATAATATGCTCCTCTGCTTGGTATCATTTTTTTGTATTATTCAATTTAGGTATGGTAGATTTGTTGATCATACATTTCTATTATAATATCTTTGATCATCGTATCTCAACAGTGATTGATAATTTGCAGGATGAGATCTGTAGAGCAACTTCTAAAAGAAACCCACTATGCATTATGTGGTTTGGGGATTTTAATTGCACAATGTGCAAAAATAGCGGTTCACCGGTATGTGGCATGGAAAATAATGAAGGTCATCCAATGTTACATTTCGGCCGTTACCCCTATGAGGTTGCATTAAATGGCATAATTTTGACAAATGATTTGTCTTTTGTAAATGAATGTGTTGTTGCTCCTCTGATCCAGTGCCTGACTTTTGGGGGAGGGTGGGCCATGATAGTGTCATTGATTTCATGCTACTATCTAGCAGTTTTGCCAGCTTAGTGGAGGAATATAAAGTTCTACCTCACTGTTCCAGTGACCATATCAAGTGCTTTTGCTACTGTCAATCGGGAAAAATTGTGGGTCATCATGGGCAATATGGGACAGGAGGAACTACTTGTTACCCTATTACGCATATTACACTCTGAGACAACAGTGAGGATTAGGTATGGTCCAGATGGTGGGAAAACAAACTCTATATCATCCACGAAAGGAGTTCGCAAGGCTGCATTTTGGCCCCTTTTTTATTTCTTATCGATACAAATGGTTTAGTGTCCCACTTGTTGAAGGAAAACTTGACTATCGCAAAGTTGGAAGTGATTTTATCCCTACATTACAATATGCGGTTTGCTGTCCTAATAGCTAGGACAGCACATAGCTTACAGAAATCGCTTGATGCCTGTGTAGTTTTTATGGAATCTTTGGATGTGATGTGATGTGAATAGGTACTTGTAAAGCACGCGGCTACTCCACAGAGTGTCCCGGAGCTGAAAGGACCACGAGACAGACAGTATGCACTAAACAGGTAGGCCTAGATCTAATGTTGGAATAGCTAAGGGGCATATTAACAATGCGGCGCTAAAAAATTATCGCCGCTTTTGCGGCCGTTTTCGGCCGAAAAGCGGTGATAATTTTATCACCTTATCAGCAAAGACACGCTATCGCGTGTTTTGCTGATTTTGCTCCCGTTTCCAGCACGCCTAACTTCGCATCACTAATGAGATGCAAAGTAGGCGTGTCTGTGGAAACAACATGGGTAAATATCGCGAAGGCAGCTTCGCGATATTTACAATGCGGGGAAGCGATTATTTTAATCGCGCTAAGTATGCCTTAACGCAGGAATTTAACGTCTGTTAAATTCCTGACTAAGGCACACCTAACATGGGAGGTGGATTCATGTGATACGACCACAAGGTCGTATCATCAAGTATATCGTCGTTTTACATGGAACATCGCTGGAAAACCAGCGATGTTCCATGGAAAAGGGCGCTATCGCTGGAATATACATCGCCATGGCGCTAAGCGTTGTTAATACAACGCTAGCCTGGCGAAATATTCCAGCGATAGAAAAAAATGCGATATACAAGGTCAGCGATAATTATCGCTGCCTGTTGCAAATAGGCCCCCAGGTTTTTAGTTGCCTCCTAAAAGCGAGGAGATCCTGCACCCGTCTAAGAGAAAGTGGCAAGCTGTTCCATAGCTGAGAGGCCACCACTTGGAAGGAGTGACCACCCATGCGGGAGCGGGAGAACTTAGGGATGGTCGTCAAAAGCTGTACTGAGGACCTCAAAGCCCGTTGTGGGACATAGTGCTGAATCCTCTTCCTAATGTAAGAGGCCCCCGTATTGTGTAGGGCCTTAAAGGCCAGGACCAGAGCTTTAAAATGGATCCTCTTCCGGACTGATAGCCAGTGCAAGGATTTCAGGTGGGGAGTGAGTCATTCGCGCTCTGGGACCCACCATCAGAATAGCTCTGGCCGCCGCATTCTGGACCACCTGCAGGCGACCTAGTAGATAGTCAGGGAGTCCCAGGTACAGGACGTTGACGTAGTCCAGCCTTGATACAATCAGGGCCTGGACTACAGTCTTCCTGTGTGAGACCGGGAGCAGGGGAAGAAAATTCTTTAACATTTTCAATAGCCCAAAGCAGGTGCCGGCAACAGTTTGAATCTGAGCCTTCATGGACAGGTCCGCGTCTAGCTTGACACCAAGGTTCTTCACGGTGCTTACTGAGGTTACAGGGGGGGGACATATCCTGTGGCCACCATTGGCGGCAAGCTTCACAAGGATTGGGGCCGAAGAAAATAATCTCCGACTTCTCCGGATTGCACTTCAATTGGTTTCGTCTTAACCAGGAAAACACCTCCAACAAGCAGGCGTTTATCTCGCTGCCTCTAAAATCGGCCCCCTTGTCACAGGTGAACAACAATTGCGTGTCATCGGCGTATGATACTATTTTTGCGCCGTGTTCCTCAGCTAGGAGCGCAAGGGGGGCCATATACACATTAAAAAGTGTCGGGCTCAGGATCGAGCCCTGTGGTACCCCTACCTTCATAGGGGGGATGAGAGCCGCAAAGGGAGGGGACCATATTGTTTGCTGATGGCCACTTAAAAAGGAGGTGAACCACCTGAGTACCGTGCCACCAATACCTCAGTCCTGGAGTCTTCGCAAGAGTCGTCATGGGGCACGGTATCAAAGGCCGCGGAAAGGTCCAGCAATACCAGTACCGTGTTACCCCCTTTGTCTAGTGTCGTTTTAATAGTTTCAGAGACTTCTAATAAGGCTGTTTTGATACTGAAGTTAGCTCTGAAACCCGAATGACTCTGGTGAAGTAAATGGTTGGCTTCCACATATTCCGTGGTAACTGCATTTACATATTTCTCCAAGGCCTTGGAAAAGAAGGGCAGCAAGGATATTGGCCTATAATTACCGGCCACCAAGGGGTCTGCCGCGGGTTTCTTTAGTAGCGGGAGAATTTAAGCGTGTTTTCAGCTCTCTGGCATCTGCCCCTCTTGCAGAGAGGTATTTAGAACCAGGTTGACGGCTGGGTTGATCACCTCAGCAATAGATGCCAGTACTTTTGCTGGGCATGGGTCGGAGGGTGAACCGGACTTAAGAGCTTTTATTATCTTGAGAGACTTATCCAAAGGGATAGAAGGAAACTGCATGAGGGAAAAACCTATGGTAGGGTTGGCGGGGAAAGCGGCCCAGTGTTTACTTCCATCGCCTGGGGCAGCACCTCAAAAGAATCTTGGATACTTTTGATTTTGTCATAGAAGTAGCGTGCGAGATGGTTAGTCCAATCGCTGGTAGGGGTAAAAGGGCTGCACATTGCATTAGTCTTTTACGATTTTAAAGAGTTGTTTACTTTTATTCCCGGCCAGTTCGATTTTAGAGGAGAGGAAAAGTTTCTTTTCTTCGCAGACTTTACTGTAGTGGACTTTCAGGGCCAGTTTGTAAGTGATTTTGTCCACGGGATTGAAATTATTCCGCCACGCTCTCTCAAGGCGTTTGCAAGCACTTTTGCTCTTTCTGAGGGCCTCCGTAAACCAAGGGGCCGAGGCTCTGCTGGCTTTTGCTGCCCGAGTGGTAGGGGGCGCAAGCTCCAAAGAGCGGAGCTGTAGCCAGTTCTCCAAGGATAGCACATCACTCTCGAGATTTCCACTGTGAGGGATAGGGTGTAGCCTGAGTGCACTATACAACGCCTCCGAGGTGAACTGATGAAAGGGTCTAAAACTGTTGGGGCGAGGCTTGCAATATGATTGAGGGCTACCTGATTCCTTACGGACTCTGAAGCCAAGCAGAAAATGGTCAGACCATACTATAGGGAGGGGCACGTCCATCTCTATCACGGCGGTAGAAAAGATCTGGTCCAAAGTGTGACCCCTTTCATGGGTAGGAAGGAGGACATAGGGGACCAAGTTGAGTATGCCTAGAGATTCGCACAGCCTAGTGGGCTCAAGTTCCGCTGGTTTGTCCATGTGAATATTAAAATCTCCGAGTACCATGCAGTGTCTGTATTTAGCGGCAATAGGGGAGATCGCGTGGCGAATAGACTCTGTGAACTTTTCGGCCGTCCCGGGAGGGCAGTAAATTACCACGCCCGCAACAGATTGGTGGGCAGATACAGCAAGAAGAAAGCTGAGGCCCTCGGCCCCCTCTATCTCCGCGGTAGGTAGTATGGAGCAAGTAAAAGTGGTTTTAAAGATTATAGCCACTCCCCCACCCCTGCCCCCTGGCCGATCCTTTCTTAGGATCTGGTATCCAGGGGGGATCGCACTAGCAATGGTGGGATTTGAGCCTTCGTTTAACCACGTTTCAGTGAGAAACATAATATTGGGCGATAAGTCTATTAGAAGGTCATAGAGCTGGGGCTCGTGTTTTTTTACCGACCGGGTGTTTAGTAGGAAAGCCCTCAATTGGCTCCCTTCCCCGTGCTTCTGACCTAAGTGGGTGCCAGTGTTGTACTTCACTTCACTCCCCACACGCGACTCACTGTAGAGGGGAAAGGCCGCCCAATTGCAGTGTTTGCAGGCAAGGCAGTCTGCATCTGGCTGAAGAGAAAAGTGGGAGCGGCAGCTCACACACTTGCCAATATCAAACAGCCTTGCTCTGCAGTAACTTATGCGATCTAAAGGTGAATCATAAAAAAGCATATTTTGGTGTGTGGTCCTAAGAGAAATAAATCCAAAATATTTAATGTACAGGGCACGGTGGTTGAGAAAGTTCCAAGCTTTTCCTATTTGAGAATTGTTTTGAACTCACAGCTTTCTTGGGATTCCCTAGTGGCACTAAGAACTATGCAAATCACTAGAGCTATGGAGGCTCTTTTTCGCTTCGCTGCCCATTTGGGTCAGACACTTGTCAAAGAGATGATTACCTTATATAAAGGAAAATGCCTTACGATTGCTTCTTACGGGGCAGGAGTTTGGAACTATAGTAACTGCTCCAAGCACTAGGTAGTTGAGAATACTTATATATGAAGGCTTCTAGCGGTACCCAAAAATTCATCTACGTCCTTCTGTCATCACGAATTGGGCTTAGGATATAATAAAGACAGGCTTCATTTGGTTCCCTTATTGTTATGGGCAAAGATCTGGCTTACCCCAGAATTAGAATTTACAAGGTCCATAATATCAGATTGTCTTCTTTCATCCAATATTGATTCCATTCCTTGGTTCAGTTATCTTAAATATACATTTCAGCAATTGAACTTAGCTGATTTTTTATCTTAATCCTTCTAATTTGCCCCAGCAAGCAAAATCTATCATTAAAACCGCATATGGCAATAGAGTGAGTGCAAAGCATTTACAGTTCTTTAAGACATCTGAGTGTGGGTGAGTTAGTTAGTGAACCTCAACCTTATCTTATCTCTTTTATAAAATTCGCAATACAGATTTTATTTGACTAGGTTTCGCTTGTCCTTAATTTATTTTCTGGTCGTCTTCCCGTAGCAATGCGGCTGGGCAAACAATCTTCCATTGTGTCCATGTAATAACATGACAAAACAAAGCACTCTGTACTTTACCTTGTTTTGTGCCCAGTATAAAACAGATAGAGATAGATTTCTGTTACCTTTAGTAAGGGCTCACCACCCCGTTTCTTACATAGAAGGTTTTAGGTTTCTTCTTTCCCTGGATTCTCCTCATATATGTTACTGTGTCCTCAATTTTATTAAAGGAGCGATCGCAATTAGAAAGAGGTATGGATAAGAGGGAGAGCAGGTATCTTAAATATTTTTAATATAGCATCTTTAAAATGTTAACTTCAAGAATATTTTAGGGATAATTGTTTTAACCAAAATGATATTGTAATTTTATATGAATTGTACTAATAGTAATATTAATGTTTTTGGTGATTGTTTTATAATTTCTGTAATGCTTTTATGATTCATACATAAAATCGAATAAAGCTTGTTTGACTTTGGCTGGCAAGGTAAAGACCGAGAACGACTCACAAAAATGTGGCGAGTGCAAAATGAACTAAGCGCCACAGCAGATGGGCTCATCCTGAGGGGACAGCACCTGGTGATACCGGAAAATTTGCAGCACGAAGTAACAGAACTGGCTCATGGAGGGCGTCAGGGGACAGCAAAAATGGAGTCCGACATGAGAAAGAAAGTCTGGTTTCCAGGGCGTGAGACCACCGTCAATGACATGGTGAGACAAAGTCCCTTGTGCCAACTTACCAGTTCCCAAGAAGTGCTAGCACCGTTCATAAACGAAAAACCACACCCTGCACCATGGTCACAAATTAGTCTTGACCTGGGGAGTTTCCCGGACGGGAGAACAAAAGCAGTTATCGTCGATGGCTACTCCAAGTACCCCTTGTCGAAGTTGTTGAATCTACAGCCTTCTGCAATGTAGCACCAGCACTTGAAAAAGCATTCGCACTCTTCGGCTTACATGAAGAGATAAAGACGGTTAACTGAATTTTAGGATCTACTGGGACAGTTAAAAATTCGGCATCGCCGATTCATGCCCCAATGGCCGCAAGCAAATGGAGAAGCAGATCAGTTTATGCGGACCCTAAACAAGATCCTCAGAATTGCTGTGGTGGAAGGGACACACTCTGTAATAGTGCTCCAGAGGTTCCTGAGAGAATACCACAGAACTTTGCACTGTACCACTCAACGCTCTCCATGGTCGCTGATGCTCAATGGCCACCATCAGGACACGATCCCAGTCCACACGGAATTATCTCCCCCACCATAAACCCCAATGGACGCCCAAGCTCGACGCAATTGGAACAATGTGCGCGCAAGCCTCAAGCAGTGTGTCGCGTCACAGGTGATCTTGCCAGGTGAGAAAGTGCTGCTCAAAGATCGCCGACCAGGATGGAAGTTCTGAGCACCCTTTGAACCAGGGGTGTGGACCGTCACCCTAGTGAACAGGATCATTGTCACAGCCCGTAAAGGAAACTAACTGGTCACGAGGAGCATCTCTTGGTTCCGAGTAGTAGACTTCATCCAGTCACCCGAAGCAGAGGAGGGAGAGACTCATACAACATGGGAGAACTCCACCAGACCAGAGAACCAAGGAAAAGAAGAAGGAGATGCTAGATCTGGTAATGGAAATCATAACCAAGCCCAGGGAGAACTCGAGGCGGAGCCTGACTTCAGCAGTAGTCAGAGACAGGAGGAAATGAGAGGTCCTTCTCAGCAACCCTGATATCACCTCTGACCCTACCCGCCACCGAGCCAGAGGCTCAGAGACTTTGCGTGCTGAGTTTATGACAGAGTTGGGAAGGGATGTAGTACCCAGCTAACCCCTCCCATGCTATATAATAAAAGGGAGGAGACCGCTCGAGGTCTTTCTGGCACATACCAGTATGGTGCTGTGCCAACGTGTGTTCTTTGCTGCCACCTACCTTGCGCATAGGCCTCTCCCTGCAGGCTCCGACATCATCATGCTGGCCCCAGCACACTTACTCACCTTGTGATATTTCGGTTTTGATATTTTGTCCTCGATATTTCCATACCACGATCTTCTTCGACCTTCAGGAGACACACCCAAAACACTTATACAGCGTGTATTAACAAGTTCAAAACTGTCCCAATTTGCAAACATGGTGCACCTTTTTAGCTACTTATTTCAGTAAAGGGGCCACTTTTATTTTGGTGCCGTGCCTATTTTCTGTCTCAGTCCAACCGTGGCGGCTACTGGCCAGGCAGGGAAATGTATTAAACTTCTTGGTAATTAGAAACATTTCAAACTACATTTACCACTGTATTTGTGCCTAGAGTTTAGGTCTGAAAAAGGCTAAACTGAGGGCCAGATGTACGACCATTTATTGCACTCGCAAACGGAAAATCGGCCCGTTTGCGACCGCAAAATAGGTCTGCCCTATATACAAACCCTATTTTGCGAGTCGGTAACCTATTACTGACTCGCAAAATAGGGTTTGCGACTCGCTATTTGGAAGGGGCGTGCCAAGGGCGTCCCTTCCTAATAGCGACTCGCACTTCAATGTAAGATTGTTTTGCTGGCGCAATTGTGGCCGCAAAACACCCGCAGTTTACCACACATTTCAAATGGGCGGTAACCCACTCGCAAACGGGAAGGGGTCCCCAGGGGACCCCTTCCCCTTTGTGACTGGCATTGAAAATATTTTTTAAGAGCAGGAAGTGGTCCCACGGACCACTGCCTAGTCTTAAAAAATGAAACAGAAACGTTTCCTTTTTCTTTTTTAAATGCATCCCGTTTTCCTTTAAGGAAAAGGGGCTGCATTTAAAAAAAAAACATTTTTATTTAAAAAGCAGTCACAGACATGGTGGTCTGCTGACCCCAGCAGGCCACTATCCCTGGGAGTGCTAGCCATTCCCAATGGGGTCGCAAATTGCACCTGCCTTATGAATATTAATGATGCAGGCAATTTGCGACCCCCAAAACGATGCAATTTGTGACTCGCAAATTGTAAGACTCGTACATTTGGCCCTTAATGTTTAAATAGGTTGTAAAAATGCCCCAAACACCCTTGCATTTTCTGTACAAGGGATGGTTTTTCCTCACGTGGAATATGTTTTCCATTTAGAGAGAAAAAAAGTAACGTGCAAATTGCACATTTCCACGGTATGTACTGCAAATGAGTAAGTGTAGGAGATTATGACTATACTTAAGAATCTACGTATGACCTGAAAAGTATCCCCTCTAGACTATCTTTGTACTTGCAAGGAGCCCGTGTCAAACCTAAGCTCCACTTTTATGAGTGGGAAAAGGATTTTTTTTATTTTTTTTTATCTAACATTCACCTACTCTAGTAGTGGCATGCTTTATCATCAGGTTCACCCTGTCTGTTAGAGGCCAGGGTGGACTCGACCTTCTTCCAGGGAGCTCTTATGTAGACTGTTAAAAAGGAGGGTGCGTCATTTTTACAATTCCTCATCCACTCCCAGGTATCCCTTTATTAGTGAGGTGGATGGAAAAAGTTAAAAACGATATCAGGGATTGGAAGAATATAATGGTTTATGACCCTAAAACACCGATATGTTTCAGCCCTATACTAATGGTCTCAACAGTCCTGGGATTTCTTCAGGGTGGATTCATACTACTGTCACCCCACGCAAACATATATAACGTGTTTTTGTGTATGGCATGCAATTACATTCATGGCATGCACAGGCAGTACTAATACTTGCCAATTTGGGTAGTACCTGTAAGTGAACAAAAGCATGGCATAAGTATGAATGCCAAAAGGTGATTCAACACGTTAATCACTCCTTGAGTGCTCTTTTCGTGCTGTTAAAAACTGTGTCTCTCTCTCACTGGTGGTCACTTCACATACATGCTCGTGCACATTGAGCGTGTCAAAACAAATTGTCGTGAGTGATGCCGCAGTGCACCATCAACCCACACCTGGAAGTATCATGGGTGGTAATCAATCATCTTTTCGCAACTTAGTGCGATTCACGATTATCTGTTCAAACACTAGTACCACACAAACATTCTATGTATCCAATACTGGGCATTATTGGGAGAGCGCACATACCTACGACCAGACTGACTTATTTTAATTATGAATACAGCAAAACGCCTTTCAGAAGCAATACTGATCAAGATAAAAGCAAGTGAAGATCTTTTGAATACCCAGATTAAAATCCCAGTTTACACGAAGAAATTGGAAAAAATGAATAATAATATTGCGGAGCAGAAGGATTACCTGATGCAAAACAAGATAAATACACTACACTACAGAAGGATATTAAAATATTTCTCCCATGAGCGAGTATACCCCTATATTAAGGATGACTATAAGAAGAAACCTGTTTCAGACACAGAATCTACAGGGAGAAGCGATACAGGATCCTCATTCTCTGACTCAGATAAGTGGTGAGTGATAACTCCAACAGAAGTTGGAGGGGGAGATGCAGAACACAAAGAGGAGGCTTTTTCAATCCCGTATACCCACCACACCAGATGATGTTCTGTCCAGGATAATACGGGCCTCAACCATTTCCTGGGCCACCACAGATTCAACACAAGCCATTTTTCCAACAGAAACCTGGGACCACATATATGTATTTTTGCTGTAGGGCAGCGCAGCAGGCCTTCCTGCTGTGCTGCCCTACGGCAAAAGAAAAGGGCAGGAATGCGCCGTATCTATGAGATACGGCGCATTCCTGTCCTTTTCCCCTGCGCTGGCGCACAATGGGCTGCTGTGCACTAACGCAGGCACCTTTGCACCATGGTGCAAGGGTGCCTGCATTGAGGGGATGATTGTTTTGTGCAGGAAGGGAAATCTTCCTGCACAAAAACAATCACGAGGCTTTTTCCTTTTTGTATGTGTGCTGCAGAATGCAGCACACTTAGAAAAAGGAAAAACGAGGAGAAATAAGGATATTTCTCCTCGTTGTGCCTCCCTTACGCCTTCCCTGGGGAGGCGTAAGTTTTTGGCGCTGCCTCAGATTTACGATTTCTCGTAAATCTGGGGCAGTGTCAAATTGCAATGGATGTTGCTGGGAACGCCCCCAGCAACACCCATTGCACGCCGCTTTAATGCAGAAAACTGCGTTAACGGGGACCATATTTATGAGGCAGCATTAAGCCAAAAAAAGTGGCTTAGTGCTGCCTCGTAAATATGGAGCAGGCTCCTGCGCCACGGAACGTCACAAAAAGTAACATTCCGACGGTGCAAGTGGCCTCATAAACGAGGCCCATTGTTTTTTAGGGAGAGGCGGCAAGAGAGGAAGACGATGAAGTCGGGGAGGAAGGCACATCCAGTGGAGCAACAAGGAGTCAGATGGTGTGAACACATGGAGCTGGACACAGGGCAACAACAACCGGGCACAAGAGGCCTGGCAAACCTTGAGAAAGACATCGTTACTAGTCCATTGTCTAGGAGCTGAAGGTCAAGATACTTACGAGGAACATGGCGGCCGCAAGCTAAACGGCCGCGGTCCGCTCTCCGGAGTATCAATGACGGCAATGTCCCAACAGGTTTAACTGCAGTTTTATCGGCATAAGTTCCCCCCCCGGCCATGCGCGACGACTCCTCTGTTTTTGTTCCCGATGGGGGCCCGGGCCGAGATACCTGTAAAGAGCTCGGCGTGATCGGTTGGCGCTGGGAAGAAGCGGCGTCGGGGCTCAGAAGATCGGATTCGGCTCGACTTCGGCTCCGGGTCAGCGGGGGCAGAGCCAGCACTGGAGCTGGTGTGCATTCCAGTGCCTGGGTTCGTACGGAGTGCGGGTGGAGGTTGGATTACGATACCCAGGTAGGAATTGCAGACTTGAGCTATTATCCAGCTGAGGGTGCCGGCCGGAGTGGAGGTGAGAGGAGGCTCTTCTTCTTTTCCTTTTTAGGAGGTTTGTGTGGAGGCTTGAGTGGCAGTCTCCCAAGGAAAAGGGCTATTTCAATTTCGAAATTACTTACAGTGGAGGAGGTCCACTTAAACTGTATGGAGATAAGTGGTGATACAGTGACAGAGAGAGCGGGCGCTTCACCACCCAAAATAAATAGGTATATCTTGCGGACAAGAGTGGCGCATTCGTCCAATAATATTGACCTTATTAAATCCAACTTTCCTCCCCGAGTCTCTCCACCTGTTTCCGAAATAAAAGCCTTTGTAAAAAAGCGCAAGCAGAGAGGAGACACGAACGGCGAGGTTGCTCCCAAGGGGGAGGAAGTAGGAAAGAAGAAGGGTAGAGGTAGGGGTAAGAAGACATCACTCCCCAAAATTAAATTCACTCCCTCATTGAAAACATACTACAAGGTTATGTCCTCCGTGAATACCTCACTGCCTCAGGTTGTGATCCCCTGAAGAATAAGGGCCAAGTGAGCCCCCAGGCGGGTGAATATAGCTCTCTGAGCCCGCTGGTGGCACCTATAAATCATCTCCCTCCCCATCCCCAGATGGAAACATGCGCAGCACGCACAGAGACGAGTGCTCAACAAGAAGATCCAGCGGGGGTTCTTTTGGGCGCGCTAGTGGTGCATCCAGAAGTGAGTCTTTTGAATAGATATTCCGTCTTGGCTGCCCATGACTTTCAGGGAGCATCTTCGAGTACGTTGGAAATTTTAGATGATAACGCGACTAAAGCCCCTATAGATACAACAACACGTCCTCTGGCAGATATTCTACTTGCACTGAAGGATGAAATGTCAAGTAGATTCACTATCTCCGAGACGAATCAGGCTGAGATGACCAGTAGATTTCTGGTTTCCGAAGCGAATCAGGCAGCCATTCAAGCCTCCTGTGAAGTACTGACCAAGAGATTAGATGAAGTCACCTTAAGAACTGATGCAATCGAGTTGGAGATCCCTAAGATTAAAGAGACTATGTGTACAACTTCCGCAGAAGTGGCTAAGTTATTGGTTCAGAATAAAGAACTTAAGGAAGGTCTCGAACGTTTAGAAAACCACTCTAGGAAGAACAACGTAAGGCTTTTGAACGTACCCGAAGCCCTCGAAGGGTCAGATATTAAAAGGTTTGTGATCTCTTTGTTAAAGGGGACTGTTCTCAAGAACTCACCTGAAGTGGATCTTGTCCATGAGATACAAAGGGTACACCGGGACCCATTTAAGAGGAACCTAGCTAGACAAAAACCCAGGAAGATCCTGGTCAATTTTTTGTCTTACTCTATTAAGGAGGAGATCTTGTCTTTAGCCCTTAAGGAAGGTAAAATAAAATTTGAGGGTCTAAGCCCCTTCTCATTTCTCATAAGATCCGATATTTCCCACATTACTGCAGCAAGGCAGTGGGAGCTGGGGAAAAGGCTTGAGGAGTTAAATAATATGGGGGCAAAGGCTCAGCTGAAGTTTCCCGCATTTTTGCGCGTAATGTGGAATAATCATATGCATCAGGTCCACACAATTGAAGAGGCTGATGCCCTCATTGTAAAAATCAAATCGGATCTGGGGGGAGAGAGGGGGACCGTGGTGGGGGAAGGAGCTATGTAACTAATAGGCAGTTAGACCCAAGTAAGACTTTAGATTTAATATATCTCTCTAGCCCCGGAGGAGTAGCGACCGAATAGGCTGAGCCTATTGGAAGGGAGGGTTCCTTACGGGAAAGAGGGGTTTGGGTTAGGGGCACGGAGGGAGGGCAAGGGTTTGGGGAGGGTGGGGAGGGGTTCACTGGGTGGGGAGCTGCGGGTAAAAATTAAAAAAAATGGAAACTCATCTCACTTAATTTTGAAGAAGGTTTGTCTTGTCGGTATAAAAAGTCTGCAAGCTAATGGCAGGAATTTCACTAAAAGATAATAAGGTCACATTTATCTCTTGGAACGTGAACGGGCTAAGGTGCCCTCGTAGGCAAAGATTGATTCTGAAGTATATTGAACTCTCTTCAGCTCAGATTTGTATCATGCAGGAAACACATCTTAGTTTTACAGAAAGCCGTGCAATATTCTCAAAAGTGTCTTGGATACAATGCTATTGTACTTCACAACAGACAATCAATAGTAGAGGTGTGGCAATTTTGGTTAAGCGTGGGGTTAATTGCTCAATTAAATCAGTGCAGACGGATCAGTCCGGGAGGTGGATAATAGCGCAGATGGACTTTGGAGGGTCGGAGCTAATATGTGTATCGTTTTATGGCCCCAATGTCGATGATCCGTCATTTATTTGTAAGTTACAATCTAAATTGCTTTTGGTAACTCCTCCATTGATTATAGGTGGTGATTTTAATGTTCTCATAGATCCATTAAAAGAAAGATCCAATCTAAGTCACTACGTAGGGGCCCCTCGTGTCCGTCGTGCTCTGGTAAATATGTTACATGACTTAGACCTGGTAGATGTCTGGAGGGCAAAGAAGGGAGACTTGCAGGGGTTTACATTTTACAGCAAAAAATATGGTCACTCCTCTAGGATTGATTATATTTTAACAGATAGGTCTACCCTGGTTGGCTTAACAGAGATGTCAGTTTTACCAAGCCATCTCTCTGATCATGCCCCAGTTCTCTTTTCCTATCTCAGTAAAACATATACATTTCTGCCTAGATGGACTCTTAATAGAGCCATGCTCCTGGACGTAGAGATAATTCAGGCCATCAAGATATCGTCTTTAGAATTCTTCTCTTTGAATATGGGTTCTACCTCTATGGATTTTATTTGGGATGCCTTTAAGGCTAACTTGCGGGGTAGGCTTCTTGGACTTATAGCTTTTAAAAAAAGGCCGAGGCTCGTGAGCTTCGTACCATGGAGGAGAGAATACTCCAGTTAGAGGATGAGAGGAATAGATTAAGTCATGGAAGTCCAGGGAAGCTGTCCCAAGTTCAGGGTGACCTGGAATGTGCCAGGCAAGAATACAGGGGTAAATTAGATGCAAAATGTAAGGCACAATGGCACATAAAGAGTATGCAAAATTTTGAATACGGGGAGAAGGCTGGAGCCCTCTTGGCTTGGAAAGCAAGAGTGGACCGCTCAAGAAATAACATTAATGAATTAATAATAAATAGTAATGGAGAAAAGTCTAGTAATATTGAAGACTTGCAAGCGTGTCTGCTTTCCCTGTTCTCAGACCTTTATAAAGAAGATTTAGTCCCGTCGATAGGTTATATACAATCTTGGCTGAAGAGTAAATCGTTACCAACTCTCACCGTTGAGAGCCGGGACATCTTAGAGGCTCCCATTACGCTGGAAGAGATAAAAGACCAAATAAAAAAATGTAAGAGCAAAAAGGCAGCAGGCACTGATGCACTTCCAAATGAAGTGTATAAACTTCTAGTGGAAGAATTGACTCCAGCCTTGGGTGCCACTTTTGACTCAGTATATTGTCTTTCTGGCAAAGTCCCTAAGTCTTGGAAGGAGGCGACTATTGTTTTGATTTCAAAGCCAGGGAAAGATCCTTTGAAAGCCGACTCCTACCGTCCAATCTCCCTGCTGAATGCCGATTATAAGATCTTTATGGGCATATTGGCGGGGAGACTGGCCAAAATAGCACCTAAACTGGTTCATGCCGATCAGAAGGGTTTTATAGCGGGGAGGTACATCCAGGAACAGACACAACTGTTAATAGGTAACATCGACCTGGCCATTGGAAGATCTGATCCTCTGGCCATTGTGGCCCTGGATGCGGCCAAGGCTTTTGATAGGGTCTGTTGGGTGTATCTCTGGGAGGTATTAGAAGTAATGGGCTTTGGCCCTATCTTTATTCAAACCTTGAGGAACTGTTATCAAGGGGCCACTGCTAGGATTCTTCTGAATGGCATGTTAACCGCCAGTTTTAATATTCAGAGAGGAACAAGACAGGGTTGTCCTATTTCCCCCCTCCTGTTCGACCTCTATATAGAGCCTTTAGCCCAAGCCATCAGATCGGACGACGTAATCTACCCCTTTAAGTCTCAACAATATAGCTGTAAGTTAGCTCTATATGCTGACGATTTGATTTTATATACTAACAACCCTGAGGCGACTATCCCTCGGGTTGAAGCTCTACTAATGGAGTTCGGTTCTTTCTCAGGTTACTTAGTTAATACCTCAAAGACCGAGGTGATGTGTTGGAACATTGACCAATGGAAGGGTTTAATCAGTAGTGACTTTAGGTATTTAGGAATCCACATTGTTAAAGATTTGGATAAAATCCCCTTGATCAATTTAAACAAAATTACAAGGGAAATAGACCGACTCTTTAGTTGGTGGAGGAACCTTCCCTTGACTATCTATGGGAAGGTAAATTTGGTAAAGATGGTCATACTCCCTAAATTGACTTACCTGTTCAATGCGGTTCCACTGGGGTTTCCTAGTAAGAGCTTAAGCAAGGTTCAGAGTAAGATCGGGAGTTTTATATGGGGCGAGAAAGGCACGAGGCTTTCTTGGAAAAAGCTGAGGCGTAAGCTAACAAAAGGGGGCCTGGCTCTTCCGGATATTGGGTGGTACTTGGTTGCGTTCCAATTTAAAGGTATTCGGATGTTGCTCTCAAAACCGGAGGAGTCAGCGTGGGGAAGATTGTTGGAGGAAATGGCTACAATGGAGGGTGGTGGAGGTGGAGAGGGCTTTTTGTACAAGTTTGGGGCTCCGAGGTACTTTAAGCGAGTACGCCTTAAAGTTCTTAAGGCAGCCTTGGAAACATGGCATAAAGTGAGGTGTAGATGGGGGATTGGATATTATTCAGACCTTGCTCCAATATGGGACTCCCCCGGTACTCCTCAATGCCTCCGGGATAGCTTGGCAGTACCTATTAAGAGGGCGGGCATTAATACTTGGTCGGAACAGTTAGATACAGAGGGGATCCATCCCTGGGAACTGCTAAAGGCCAAGATTGGTATGGGGTTCTCCAGGTTTAAGTATTTACAACTTGTTTCCTGGTTTGAAGCAGAAAAGGAGGAGGTCAGAGGTAACTGGGAAACGGAGTTTTCTCTTCAAACACCGCATCCAATAAAGAAGGAGATTTATTTGTGGTACAACAAGTTTTTGGATGCGGAAGACCTGGAGATCCCATCGCAGTGCTCAGTGTGGAATCACTCTCCCCTTGAACCAATCATTGATGATTTGTATGAGTCCTCCCTGAAAATATTATACAAATTTGTTAAACCAGCAAGCCTAAAAAAGAATCACTTTTTTGTTAATAATAGGCTTTATTACACGCCAGCCAAAATAGCCAAGTTTTCCCCACTACCTATTCCTAAATGCCCTAGATGTATGACTCCTAAGGCCGACGATATCCATATCTTCTTTGAGTGTCCCGAACTGAGAAAGTTTTGGAAAGGGGTGGGAGTCGCTATATGTGGCACTTTTAAAGCTTTTGTTGTAGTTAACCTGTCTTTAGTGTTTTTTGGCGATGACGGATCATTTAGTTTGAATGCATCACAGCTACAGCGCGGATTGTTATTATATTTGATACTTCTCACCCGGAGAGAGGTCTGTAAGAAATGGAAAGACCCCCTACCCCCGAAGAGTGATGACTGGCTGAAGGCTGCTTTCACTATGGTGCGCTTAGACCAGGATGGTGCAGGGGAAAGCACGACTAATATTTGGCAGCCGTTTTTGAGCTGGGGCCATAACCTGAGACTAATATAATCAGTCCTATGATTACACCAAGCCCCAACTAAATTCGGGCCGGTCTGGGCGACCTAAGCAAGTGCGGTAAGTCAAAGGGCGTCAAGATAGAAATATTGGCTTTGTAAGATCCGCAGAAGCTTACTGGTGAGATGAGGACAAAAAAAAAGAAAAAAAAAAAAAAAGAGGCCTGGCAAACCTTACAGAAGAGATCCTTTCAACAGAAGAACTTTCTGTACTTAACAAAGTTCTTGGATTTGTTCCCACCATGCGCATGGATAGGTTTAATATTAGATGCAAACTAGCAAAATATTTTAGGAAAATATGAGCCAAGGTCTGCTTCCAGGATAACCCATCCACACAGACAGATGAAGGACACACTGACCTGAGAAAAAAGTCAACATTTAACGCTCCCACCTCAACTATCCCCTTGGAAGTGTGGGCTTTTGAAAAAGCTGTCATCAAAGAGATAGAGGAAATAACTCCCTCGAGGGAGGTTTTTCACTCCTAACCAAAAAAGAAAACATGGCAAAAAGAACAATCTGGTTATTAAACCAGCAGATAAAGGAGGAGCCATTGTCATACAAAAGAAAGATGACTACCGAGAGGCATGCCTGTGCCTCCTTCGGGAAGAAAGGAACTATGTGACCCTCCATACTGACCTGTCTACAGGACACAATCAAACTTCCAGGAGTGAGGCAGTTGACAACAGGTGGATCACTGTGAATAATAAGGATTTTCTCATCACTATCGCTCCGAGGATGCCACGGTTTTACACAATTCCGAAAATTCACCAGGGCAGGGTTCCCCCTCTGGGTAGACCCATCGTCTCGGGCATAGGGTCTGTATTAGAACCCCTATCGCAAATCACTGATTGGTTTCTAAGACCCCTAGTAACACACATTAAGGACACAAAACATCTGCTAAACTTGCTGAAAGAAGAAGAATACGACCCTACAACTGAAACATTGATGTCTGTCGACGTTGAGGCACTTTATACGAGTATCTCACAGGACGAGAGCCTGCAGGTGATATATGACTTACTACAGGAGCAAGAATGGACTTGGGCTGCCCCGGCACAATGGATAATGAAATTGGCAAAATCAGATTTTACTGAAAATTACTTTGCCTTTGAAGATCACATGTATTTACAACGCCATGGGACTTCCATGGGGAGCACCTTCACTCCAAGCATCGCATGCCCTTTATATGAACTGGTTTGGGGAATAAAACATCTGGACATACAATCCTTTTCATGAACAAATAGAATTGTGGCGGCGATACATTGACAACATCCTGGTCATCTGGCATGGAGACGATGCTACCACTGAACACCTTAATGGATGCCTGAATGAAAGAAATCCATTCCTGAGGTTTACAATGACGACTAACAGAACCCAGGTATCCTTTTTAGATGTAAACATCACTGCAAAAGAAGGCAAGCTGAGCAGTTCACTCTATTCAAAACTACCGACCGCAATAGTTTGCTGCATTTCAACTGGGCCCACCCCCAGGCCCTCAGGGAAAATCTGCCCCTGGGCCAATTCTGTGCATCAGGCAAAACTGCTCTAACCTCCAGGATGTTCAAGAAAGAAGCTAAAAGACTTACTACAAATCTGAAACAGATGGAATATCCAGACAAGATCATTGCGAAAGCCGAGAAGTGATCAAGCAATATTCCAAGAGATGCCCTTCCGGAAACCAATAGTAGATCATCATCATCATCATCATCATCAAAGTCTTTATTTCGGTTTTACAATACCATAAAAGAGACAAGCACATAGATCTTGGTTGACGATGTTCAAGATAAAAAGTACTATAAAATGCTCCCTATACAAGCTCTTAGGACTAAAATGAGAGAAGTAAGACTTAACAAATTCTTGATGCAAATGTACATGCACAAAAAAAAAAAAGGGAACAGAGCTAGACAATTTTTAATGTTTAAATAAATTTTACCTATCGGGACAGAGCTAAAGTGCTAGTGCATTAATAGATATTATTTATATCTCATTTTGCTGATGAGTGCAGCCCGATTACACAACAACAGCCGTTTTAAAACACGTGCCCCAAGCAACCAATAAAAAGAGGATAAAAAGCTTAAAATAATAACATAAAAACCAATTTTTACAAGCCAAGATACTGGGGCAAAATACACACCCGACTGGACTGATCTTTATAATATCAATTTGTTTTCTTCATGCCAGTCGGGGAAGTGGATATAACCCTCCTTCTAATGGCCCAAAACTGGCCCAGGAATTTTGCAGTTGCACAAGCAGAGTGGTCTCGCATCTGTCATTAAAATGCGTAGGGCGTGTTTGTGGCTGTGTGTCCCAAGTTGTCTACATACCGGTGTTAGCCAATTCCTTCTAGGTCTGGCGTAGGCAGCACAAGCAAAAAAAACATGGCCTATTGTTTCATAAGGGCATGGACAGGAGGGACAGCCCATGGGCTGTAATGAGTTTGTCAGCCAGGAATTCGTGAAAGCATTAATGGGTAGACAGCCATGTCTGAACTGAGTGTACAGTTTCCTATCTGCTGGCACTTTAATAAGATCAAGATAGCCTTCTAGCCGGCTGATGGATTTTATGTCAATAAAAACATCAGTTAGGCAGCCATGACGAATTTTCAGGAAATTCTTCTGTTCTGCCCATGCCCAATACTGAGATTTTAATTGATCCCTAGAGAAAGTGGGCGGGAGACCTTCTAGCTCCTTAGGCACACCTATGCCTGCCAGGATGGTGTCTATGTGTTTAATCCACCCAATTTTATGGTTTTTGTCCAAGGAAGAAACTTCAGCAAAAGCGGCGGCATAGGTGGCCAAATCAGGGGTTGTGACCATTCTATGCCAGAAAAGCAATGGGCGTAAGCTCACTTGGTCATTAATAGTCTTGATACCCAAGTCTAGTTTCAAGGGTAGAAGGGGAGTGCTTTGGGGGAGTGATACCAAGCTCCTAAGGAACTTGTTTTCCACTGTTGACAGGGTGTTAACGTTTATGAAGCCCCACAGTTCTCCCACGTATAGCACACTACTCACTACCTTGCAACTATACAGCTTGAGTGCAGGGGCTATAGGCTTAGTATAAGAAATGCAATGCTCCCGCCGCAAAGCTCCAGTTAACTGGGAACATTTCAGGGACGCCTTCCCTAAGTGTTTCTTCCAGGCCATTCCCTCAGACAAATGGATTCCCAGATAGTCAAAAGAACCAACTCGCTCAAGCGGAACATTATCTAGGACCAAGTTGCCTTTATAGGATTTGTGGGGATTTAGCATCATCAACTTGGTTTTAGTAGTGTTGATGACCAAACCCCTCGAATCAAAAAAGGCCTTAAAATGATTTTAAAGTTTTTGTAGGCCCAGGGGGTTTTGGACACCAAAAGGGTGTCGTCCGCGAAAGTAGAAAGTAGATAGTAGATCAAATAACAACTCCTTGATTTTTGTAAGCACATACAGCTCTGCATCTAACACAATCCAAAAAATTGTAAATAAACGTTGGCGAATCCTTGCGTCTAATAAACTGATTTTCAATAAACCGCTCTTCTCATTTAGGAAGAACAGAAGCATAAGAGACAGACTGGTTCATAGCAATACGTGGCAGAAAAGAACAGAACATCAAACCACATTGTGGGACCTCCCTCCAGTCACAGGACATTCCTCCTGACAACACACTACCTTGAGAAGGGGCCCAGGGACACAGATTTGCACTGGACAATCATTGAAAGCCTCACCATGACACCTGGGATCACTAACAAACTGCTTGCAAATTAACAGAGATGGGTCTACAAGCTCAAGACACACAAGCAAGGACTTAATGACGAGATACAGTGGAATCAGCTCCACACCCGCTAGTATCTTGACACATATGAATCATGGAGTGCACACTGCAGGGACGATGTGGATATTCTGTTCTAAGGGTATATAGTCGGCATTCACCCTTCCAGTTTGAATACTCATCTTACACCCAATGGATCGTGTGAAATGGTTAAGATTATTCCTAGTAGCAATGCACTGGGATCAGTTTACTAGGCATGTTTGTGCCCAGTAGTTTTGAAGCACTCACTCTCCTAGAATCAATGCTTCCTTGATCATTTACGATGGGGTGTGAATCTCTTTTGAATTTCAATTACAATAACAACCACAACCAGATAATTAATGTAATAATGATCCTTTTTCAAAATATATATATATTTTGTGCACTCAAGGGCGCCCTAAATACTAGACCTCACTTGTACTTTTTTACCATCGCAAGGTTGAACTACATTTCCTGGAGTTCCAAAGCCGATGCGCACATTTGCACGCGCCAGCTCAGGTCATGACGCTATGAGCACTGTGTGTCTCACATTACCGGGAGATCAAGAGGCCAACTATTCCTCCGCTCTGACCCCATGACCTCACCTTCCAGCATCCCTGAGCTGACGCGCAGAGACACACGTGCTGACTCAGGTCGCAGCATCGCGAGCAGCGCTAATTGTTCACAGCTGCCCACACAGGCTTGGTCATTATTCCCCTTAACTTTCACAGCCAGCGTTGCTTATAGTAATCACACGTATGGACCCCACCCTAATTATACTCATGTGTACGGAACCAGCCAATTCTGGCTGGGGCCCGGGGACTACAAACCCGCTCAGACACTGACGCTCATTTGCCACGAGCAGGGGAGCTGATCCGAATAGGTTCTGAAGTGGGTTGGGACTCTTGATGCAGTGAGTTTCGCACTTTGCCTAAGGCCACATTTATGGGGCCGATTCCGATTCGGGCCGGAATTCTCTCCGACCGAGCCGGACCCGGAGAGAATTCCGACCGAATCGGACCCTAGCAGTCCGACCGAACGAGTACGATGCGTTTGCATGCTATCGGACTCGATTCGGTTGGACTCCCATTGAAGTCAATGGGAGCCTGTCGTACGACGCGTACGCGGGCTCCCATTGACTCAATGGGTGCGAGGCGGTCAAGGGCGCCCCCTACAGCGTGTACGCGTCCATGCGCATCGCGGCGTACATGCACAGGTAGGGGGGACCCATGGGTCCCCCCTGTGTGCGACTCGCGCGCCTACGCGTACAGGGGGGTCCGACGCGGACCCCCAAAGTCCGGCTCCGACAGCATTTTCGTGCCGGACGGCGCGAGTCGGTCGGAGTGGTCGCGGCGCGCATCGTACTTACCCGGCCGGGAAACGTCTCCATAGCGCGGTGCGAGTCGTGTCCATGCGAGTCGGTCGGAGCGTGTTGAAGCCGCGTTCGAGTCGGTCGGAGATTTCGCGGGTGCCTGCATCGTACTCGCTCGGCCGGACCCGCGTACGATTCGGTCGGGAAACAGGGCTCCGAATCGGATCCGGTAAATCCGAATCCGATTCGGAGCACTACCGGCCGAGATCGGAATCGGCCCCTATGTGTCTCACTTTTAACTCAGAAAGGTTTTCACTTTTTGTTGCTGAAGGTCCCTCTGGACACCTTGATATGCTTGCTCTGATGTTTACAATCTGTGTCACTTTTTAACTATTTCCAGGGGTTGACTACAGGGCCACCCACCCGTGCCCCGTGGAGGTAGCATTCTCCATTGCCCTGGGAGAGTTGGTAATTTGTAATATTTGATAGTACCTCTGGTCTGTGCACATCCCAACGATACCCAGTATGGGATGCATAGAATGTTTGTAAGGTACTAGTGTATGAACAGATAATCGTGAATCGCATTAAGTTGCAAAAAGATGATTGATTACCATCCCTGATACTTTCAGTTGTGGGTTGATGGTGCACTGAGGCGTCAATCACAACTATTTGTTTTGACCCGCCTCAATGTGCAGAAGCATGTATGTGAAAGGACCACCAGTGAGAGAGACACACAGTTTTTAACAGTACGAAAAAAGCATGCAAGGAGTGATTGACGTGTTGAATCACCTTTTTGCATTCAACCTTATGCCATGCTTTTGTTCACTTAAAGGTACTACCCAAATTGACAAGTATTAGCATTGCCTGTGCATGCCTTGAATGCAATTGCATGCCATACACAAAAACGTGTGCTATATACGTTTGTGTGGGGGTGACAGTAGTATGAATAAACCTTGAAGAAAGCCCAGGAACGTTGAGGCCATTAATATAGGGCTGAAACATTTTGGTGTTTTAGGGTCATAGGACCATTATATCCTTTCAATCCCTAATATAGTTTTTAACCTTTCCCATTCACCCCGCTAATAAAGGGATACCTGGGAGTGGATGAGGAATTTTTAGAATACGCCCCCTCCTTTTTAACAGTCTACATAAAAGCTCCCAGGGAGGTCAAGCCCACTCTGGCCTCTAGGAGCCAGGGTGAACCTGATGATGAAGCATGCCACTACTAGAGTGGGTGAGGGTTATATAAAAAAAAGGATATTTTCCTTTTGCCACTCTTATTAGTGTGGAGCGTAGGTTTGACACAGGCTCCTTGCACTTACAAAGATAGTCTAGATTTGCTGCCCCCGTAGTACCGGCCGAGTCACCTTCACAACCCCTGCAGTGGAACAGCTATTACGTGCACATATCCCGCTAGATCCCCAGAGCAGGCAGGGAGCTCCCGACCGGACCTCCTAACCGGCCGTCATGTTCTCCCAGGTCAGGATTTTAGACTTAAAGAGCTTACCGTCTCGGCGTCCTTGTAGGCGAAGGTCCAGGATATCGGAGCGGATGCGTGGGTCTACGGTGGCTGTGCTCCCGGAATGCTCACTACGCTGGGCGGAGGCAGCCGCGAACGCAAGGCAGTCCAGGAGAGCCGGGGAAAGGTTTTGCTTCCGGGGAGAGATTTGCCCCTCCGGAGTAGCACCGCAGCAGAGCCAGCATAAGAGCCTGGCTAAGGAGAACGAAAATCACGCAGGGAAGCTGCAGTCCATTTCACCACAGGGGAAAGTAGGGTCGGCGCGCATGCCATCGGTAAGTGCCCGGAGGGGGTAAAAGAGGCTTGCAGGCAGTACTGGCGGATAAAGGAAAGGAAGGAGGGGATCAAAGGAGCCAGGAAAAAGAAAAGGTGGAGGTTGTTCTACCCTCTCAGCAGAAGGAGGGAGGCTTTAAGCAGGGTATAAGCTACTGTTTAAGAACAAGGAGACTAGGCATCCCCCCCTCACTACCTCTCCAAATAAAAGCTCGGCTCTTCAACCGGTGTATACTATGCAGAAGAAAAGGAGAAGGTACGCTAATCCCCTAGTTCCACCATTATCAGCCCCGTCTAGGGAGAAGGGTAAGGTCTCTAAGCCTAAAATTACACCATCTCTGCGCTCCTTTTTTAAGGTGCAGGCTAAGTTACCTTCTCCCCTCCTGGAGTCCGATGCTGGGACACTATCATCATTGGGAACGGCGCCTGTCTCAGTGCATGCCTCGGAAGTGAGCCATAGGGGACAGGTGGGGGCGAGCATTGTGCTCAGTAACAGGTTCCAGATCCTGGCGATAAGTGACCAGAAAATGTCGCAGGAGACGACTCAGGTAGTCTTTGACCCCGGAGTCATATAACCAGATCAGCATACAAGCCAAGGCCGGGATAAAACCCTTGACCCCAGACCGAAATAACTCTAATATTTCAACCGGTGCGTGCTCTGGTCAACAGACGTCCGAAGAAGTAGAACCAAATCCCGGGATGGAGAAACTGATGGAGGCCATGTTTTTGGAGATGAGAGAGAAATTCGCCATCTCAGAGAGAAACCAGGGCAAAATTCAGGACTCTTGTGAGGTATTGGAGGAGAAAATGACTACCTTCATGAATCGAGTGGCCGCAGTAGAGGTCTCGTTGTCAGATCTTGGCAAAGAGGTCGAAGCGAATCGCGAGGAGATAAAAGCACTAAAATCAAGGGAGAATGATCTTAGGGACAAGATGGAGTCCTTGGAAAATAACACCCGAAGGAATAATTTGAGACTATTAAATATTCCAGAGGGGAAGGAAGGCGAAAATGTTAAAAGTTTCCTAGTGAATTTGCTCTGTGAGTTTATTCCAGGGTTGGACCCATTGGGTTTGGAGAAAGATATACAAAGAGCTCATAGGGATCCCTTCAGGAACACTGGGGCAAGGAAGAACCCACGGAAGATTCTTATTAATTTTCAGTCCTACTCCCTGTAGGAGAGGATCCTAGCTGAGGTGTTAAAAGCCGGCAGTTACGAAAAAGATGACTGGTCTTTTAGGATCCGCTCCGACATCTCTAGGGTTACCCAGGATCGCCAGTGGGAGCTAGGAAAATGTATTCAGGACCTGAAATCACTAGGGGCAACAGCGCATATACGTTTCCCTGCGTCCCTAAGAGTCATGTGGCAAAATAAGATGCACAACTTTAGAAACCCCGCAGAAGTGGAACTTTTCATAAAGCAGATTAAGACACAATAGAAGATGTAAGACAGAGTCAGGTCCAGAGCAGGCAGGGTCTCGAATGGGCGAACATGTTTCCCGCAAGGAAAAATGGGAGGGTTCTCCACGGGGGGTTGGGGGGAGCTCACGAATTTCTTAATACACAATTTTTCACAGGGGTGTTGGGAGCAGATAGGGAAAAAGAAGAAAAAATATGTCCAAGTTTGTGGTTTAGAGCGACTGTAGATGGAGGGAGAGCGGAAGATTCTGGAACACACTAACCTTAAACTTTAAAGATGGTTAGAATATTATCCTGGAATGTTAATGGGCTGAGGGTAAGGAAGAGGAGGCAGAAGATATTAGAGTACCTGCGAGTTGTAGACAGCGAGATTATTATCTTGCAGGAAACACACCTGTTAAAGGCAGAATGGGAAGAGGTGATAAAAAGTCAAAATGTGTGGATGCCTCAATATGTTCTAATCAAAACTGCGGACTTAAGGGAGTAGCCATCATTTTTAAGAAAGCAGCGAAAGTGGTAAAATCGGAAGCTTTTTCGGACCCCGGGGGGAGATGGGTGGCTGTTAAAGTTAGAATTCAGGGGAAGCCATATGTCATCGCTGGTTATTATGGGCCGAAAATAGATGACCCCACACCATTACACTCCCTGTATAATCAATTGCTAGGTTTTACGGCTCCCATAATCTTGGCAGGTGATTTTAATCTTCTATTAAACCCTGGGAAGGATAGATGGCCAACTTTAAAACCACCTATGCAGCCAAACTTGCCTCAAATGAGATCTGTACTCAGGTGTTGTATGCAGGACTTTGGACTACAAGATGTGTAGAGAGAGAGAAAGGGGTGGGCCACCAAAAGTACACTTTTAAGAATAGGAGATATGGTCATGCCTCAAGAATTGACTACTTTTTGGTGGATAAAGGAGAGAGTAGGATGGTTAGTAAGGTGGAGCATCTGCCAGCACACCTGTCAGACCATTCAGCGGTCCGTTTGGAACTTAAGGTGGGAGTTAAGGCCCCTACCCCAAGATGGACATTGGATAGAGCCCTATTATTGGCCCACCAAGTGGGGGTGCTGCTGAAGGCGTTAACTAGGGAATATTTTCATATAAATGATATGAGTACTGCGCCACAAACAGTTTGGGATGCATATAAGGCCGTTATAAGGGGGAGATTGGCATGGCTGCCTTTAAGCATAAGACCACCAAGAGTAAAATAGGATCCCTGGAGGCTAGGTTGGTACAACTGGAAGGGCTGGTTAAGAAGCAGAGTCAGGGGCAAGGGGTCAGGGGCGTAAACTTGCTCGAGGAGGAAAGGAAGGTGAAAAAGGAAGACCTATCCTGTCTGCTGGAGGGGATAGTCAGAAGGAGGTGGGAGGCAAGCAAGCTTGCGCACTATGAGTATGGGGAGGGTTGCGGCAAACTTTTGGCTTGGAGATTAAAAACAGAGCAGAGCCAGAATAAAATTCCAGCCATTAGGGTGTAAGGACAAGGGGTGCCTAAGTGTGAGGAAGGGGAAATAGAGCGACCATTTACAGAATTCTTTCAGACCCTATACACAGAGGAGGAGGGTGTGTCAAAGGAGCAAGTAAAGAGGTATTTTGAAGAGCTGCAAGCACCAGTGTTGTCAGAGGAGCAGAGGGAATGGCTAAATGCAGAAATAACAACTGAAGAAGTAACAACGTCAATAGGAAAGTTGAAAAGGGGAAAGGCGGCTGGCCCAGATGCACTCCCAAACAAAATCTATTTGTCCCTTAAAGAGGAGATTGTCCCCTTCTTGGCAGGCCTGTTCAACCTGATTTTTCTTGGGGGCGAGAATATACCACCATACTGGGAGGAAGCCACTATTTGCCTTTTACATAAAGCAGGGAAAGACCCCGAACTCTGCGAATCCTATAGACCTATCCCATTACTGAATACGGACTATAAAATCTTTACTTAGATTCTGGCAGCTAGATTAGGAGAAGTCGTAGGGGGTTTAATACATCATGACCCGAAGGGGTTTATCAGGGGCAGGCAGTTACACGAGTTAACGCATGAGTTATTTGGGGCCATTGATATCGCAATACAAAATTAGCTCCCTCTGGCAATCATAACCTTCGACGCAGCAAAGGCCTTTGACAGGGTGAGCTGGCCCTTCCTGCATAGAGCTACAGAGAGGTGTGGCCTGGGGACAGCCTTTTGTAGGGTCCTGGAAACAATATATAAGAACCCTTCTGCCAGGATACTGGTGAACGGGAACCTCACCCAAAAGATAATTATATCAAAAGGAACAAGGCAGGGGTGTCCCCTTTCCCCCCTCCTTTTTAACATCTATATCGAGCCTCTTGCAAATAAACTTAGAGCTAGCCAAAAAATCTTCCCATTCGTGTTTCAGGGATGGGAGAAGAGGGTAGCTCTATATGCCGATGACCTGATGGTATTTACAACTAATTTGGCGCTTTCCTTACCAATATCAGGCACTACACCACTGGATTCAAGCTATCCTGGCTGAAGAGGGGTGAAACCCCGAAACCGGTCCTAGGATGCTTGTTTCCAGTCCAGGGAGGACCTGGCCTGGCAGTTCGGGCTGGACTGTTCCCATAGGGCACAGGGTCAAGACTGATTTGCATATGGCTGGGTTCAAACTGGAATGGCATGGTGAGCAAAAAAACGATGGATTTAGGCCCAGATCTCTGTACTGGGGTGAATGTATGACATTGTTCTGCATTCTGTCCATCAATTGTTGTTTTTGCATTTGTCACCCCGAGTGGGACGGGTATGCCCAGACGTGGGTCCCGTGCTCTCCATGCCGCTGGAGTCAAGCTATCCTGGCTGAAGAGGGGTGAAACCCGAAACCGGTCCTAGGATGCTTGTTTCCAGTCCAGGGAGGACCTGGCCTGGCAGTTCGGGCTGGACTGTTCCCATAGGGCACAGGGTCAAGTCTGATTTGCATATGGCTGGGTTCAAACTGGAATGGCATGGTGAGCAAAAAACGATGGATTTAGGCCCAGATCTCTGTACTGGGGTGAATGTATGACATTGTTCTGCATTCTGTCCATCAATTGTTGTTTTTGCTAATATTCATACAAGCACAATATTTCACATATATTGTTTTTGCACATATCATTAAAGACACTTTCTTCTCGTTAAAATGATATATTTCTTTATTTATCTTTTTACATCAATTACTGTTTTTTTGAATAAAGAGTTTTTTTATATAAAGTTTTTGTTGAATTTAAATATTTAGTGCCATAATATGTTATTTTCAATTTCTTCAACATATATATATAAAAGTGCAAAAAAAGAGAAGACTTCTTCACAACAATACAAAACAAAACAGTGCTATACAGATAAAAAGTTAAAAACTAAGCTTGTTGCACAGTTTAGAGGCTGGCGGTCGATAAGGGACACGAGGCGCGTTTCGGCGTTTAAGCCTTCATCAGAAAAGAAAACCGGCCTGGGCCTTACAACAACTTTGGGTGTAAACCTGGAGGTGAGCATGTCTTTATGTATTTTTGGGGTATTGAATGAGGAGGAGGAAGCAGGTGTCAGCTTGGAAAGTAAACAGAAACACCTGTTGTTTATGTTGATACTATTGGCTAGGTGCGAGATCTGGATTAAGTGGATAATTTCGCACCCTCCATCTAAGAGGGAATGGCTGGACTCGATAGGTAGGGTGCGAATGTTGGATAAAAACAGGGAGGGATTAAAAAGGCTTGATTTTTGGGACATTTGGGATCAGAATTTTTCAGTTTAGTTAATTTAAACGGGTGTTTTAAGATATATAATTGTATATGGTCAGATCCAAAAATGTCCAATGATTAAGCAACCTTGTAACGATTCTTGGGTCCAGGGCTTGGGGTTGGAGCCCCCAGAGTCCCCCTTAGTCTGCCCTCCATCCGGACTCCAAGGGCCAGGAAGCTTGGGAATTCACGCTTCGCCAACCCACGGACCAGAGGGAAGTGCGAAGACCCTCTTACTCGCTTTCTGGTAGATAGTTGCACAAATGAGGACAAAAAACAAAAAAACAAAGATAGTCTAGAGGGGATACTTTTCAGGTCATTAGTAGTCACATACGAAGGACTTATCTCTCCATCCTTGGTCAGAGGACATCTCTACCTTTCTGGCACTGTGGAATTCTTCTGCATTCCCAGACCTATATGCTTTGAGTATGCTTAAGAATCTACATTGATCTGAAGCATTACCCCAAGACAGTATGTGTTACTCCAGTAAGAATAGCAGATGCATATAAGCGCAATGCTCGATTACCCAGCTCGGCAAGAAAGTTTAAAATAGCATGAAAAAATACAGTACCTGCTTCTGCTTTCTCGAAGAGTTTCAGGGCCTACAAAGATCAAAATATGCCATTAGTAGCTGGTTTCAAAGGTGTATTTGACTCTTAGCCTAACCTACCAGCCATTGCAAAACACAATTCAAGATATTTATAGTTTAAAATATTCCTCGATTAAGGCAACATAGGGTATAACATTTATTCTAAATATACATATTTTCTATGTAATATAGTGGCAGCTACCAGGAAACACTCTTAAAATCGAAACTCTTAAACAGCAATGAAAGTATATTAAACTGGCAAATCACTGTGAAGTAACCTGCGTCCAGGCTTGTACTAAAATTGAACAGAATTGTCACTTGTACAGTGCACATCTGTGATTGCTATAGCTTTACAGAACTTTAGGCCTCTACAAGGTGCATTTGTGCATCCATATCATCCCTATATCTGTCTCTCAATATCTGTTATATGACGGTCAATTAGCAGGAGGCCAATAGAGTCTCACAATGCTACAACTGCAGTAGACTCTAAGGAGAAAGGGTGTACTTTCCTTTTCCCCCAAAATACTGTCAGAAAGAGGGTTATTCATTGTAGGGGGTACCCTTACCAACTCAATAAACACACTTTGGTTTGGTCAAAACATAGTCCTGAGAGAATCTCTATTAACTGTGGCACAAGCAGTTGACACTCTCCAGGGAAGTGAGTGCTAAGTTAAGGCAGTACCAACAATTGTAAAGTAAAGAATGCAAGACAATTAAATACCCAAACAAATTTAGCAAATTACAGAAAAATGTAAGGACCAAAAAGACATTGAGATCTTCAAAATAGGCTAAGGAGAAACACAGATATACATCCAGATATTAGGTCAAAATATGCCAAGAATAAGTTAAGCGCCAATGAAGAGTCACTGTTCGCCTATTACTGGGACCTATGCATGATTTCAGCCAACTGCGATAAAATTATGTTCGGATATACCAAGCGTGCCATCCCTGTCAAAGTTTTTACCTTCTGACTTGGTCGAAATCTTCCAGGGGGGCAAGGTGCAACGCTGTGTCCAGTAGGAGTAACTCAAAGTCTGATACGTGGTCAAGAATCTGCTGAAGAGTTTGGATTCTGGCACCAATCGCTCAGAGTGGGACAAGCCTGGATTTCGTATCTGGTGAGGTCATGGGTCAGATACATTTACCACCTTGTCCCGGTCCAAAGTTTTAACTTCAAACATGGTCATTTTTTTAAAAGTCAAAATCCTCCAGCAGGGAAGGGCGGAATGTTTTAGGCAGGTTTTCAGAGGCTTAATACCTTCACCGTGAAGTCCCGCTGAACCTCTTGAGCAGGACAAAATGAAAAAAATGACCCAGGACCAGATGTACTAAGGCTTTCTGCTGTCGTGATGGGTCTGATTATCAAAATTTGTCCAGTTGTGACTTCAAAATTGCCTTATTGAATTTATCAAACCCAAATTGCGATTTGGTAACATGTTACAGGATCACAATATGGGTTTGCGACTACATATTGAGTCAGTATTTGAAAGGGGAGTGTTTAGGTCACCCCTTTCAAATAGCTTTTTGGAATGGGATGTATTAATGTTTTGCGACCGGATTTTACCAACTACTTAAAGGTAGTGGTAAACCATTTTCAAATGGAAAGAGGTCTTAGGGTGGTCTTCCCCCCAAATTGTTTCCTTTTCCCTCCTATTTTTCTGAATTTGATTTTACCGGCATTAGGACTATGTGCACTTTACCACTGCTAACCAGTGTAAAGTGCTTGTGCTCACTCCCTAAAACATGGCCACATTGGCTTCCACCTGATTGGTATGTTAAATTTACTTATAATGCCTAGTAAAGTGGTATACTATATACCCAGGGCCTGTAAATTAAAAGCTACTAGTGGGCCTGAAACACTTCTCGTGCCACCTACTTAAGAAGCCCCTTAAAACATGCTCCAGGTCTGCCACTGCCGCACTGAATGCAGTTTTAACTTGCCAATTTGACTTGGCAAAATAACCCCCATGCCAAGCCTTAAACTCCCCTTTTATTATATATGTCACCCCCTAAGGTAGGCCCTACGTAGCCCATAGCTCAGAGTGCATTGTAATTAAATGGCTGGGCATGTATGTTCAAGATTTGCATGTCCTGGTAGTGAAGAACTCCTAAATTCGCTTTTCACTACTGTGACGCCTACCTCTCCCATAGCATAACATTGAGTTGCCTTATTAAATTTAAAAGTGCTAACGTTTGATTGGGAACAGGTAAAGCTTTCATGTTTGGTGTCTAAGAAATTATAATAAAAATCCTCTTTAATGTTAAACTTGGATTTTAAGTTACAATTTTGTAACTGCTACTTTTAGGAAGTTGCCATTTTCTTCCCCTAGGTATTTGGTGCCAGCAGCCTGTTCCTGGGTCACATGGACTTTGTTTGTTCCTCCAGATAGCCACACAATAGAGGGATTATGTGTGCCTGGATGGGCTATCACTGACAGGATGGGGGGCGTAGCTGGGCAGAGCCCCACTTACAATTAAATAGGCTGTTCACACAAAGGACATTTCACCCCTGTATTGTTCATGTAGCCAGCTTGGAGCCAGGACAGGGGAAACAGGAAGCTTCAAGCACTTCAAAAGGAATTCTCTAGCAACTTCTCCTACTTTAAAGAAGCCACAAGGTATAAAAATAGGACCCTCAGACCCACTCTTCATTTCACTTTCTCGACCAGGGGATGGACTCTCAGAGGCCAGCTGTGTACTTCAGAAGACTGTTTTGTATGTGGAAGAAATAAGTGGCTATAATCGCTTTGCTCTAATTATCTGGAATGTGGCTGGGCTCAAAAGCAAGATCTCCAACCCAGGCTGGCTTTCTTTTATAAACAATTACAACTTTGTTGCTTTTCAGGAGACCTGAGCTTTATCACCTATCGTGTGTAATGGTTTCTCCTTCTATTCTAGCCTGGCTATTGCTTCCCCCTGCGTTAGAGCCAAAGGTGGCCTCGTTGTTTGAGTTAAGCTCAATCTTAGAATCAAAGTATCTATTATGAACACGGGTAGCCCCGCTTATCAGGCTTTGCTTGTCCGTGATTGTAAGAGCTGCTTTTGTTTTTATTTAGTTAATTTTTATAATAATGATTTTTCTAAGTCCTATAAGAGTCTGTTTCACAAGCTATTTGAAATTATTGCAGCCCTGAACCCCCTAGGAAAGGGTATCCCCTCCCAACTGCAAATCTTAATTTGTGGTGACTTTAATGCAAAGATGCGAGGTGAATCTGTAGATCTGGGCTCCCGAAGCTCTGGATCGGACACCGCAGTGTGGGATGCCAGGGGGTTGGAATTGAAGGACTTAGTTGCCCGATTGGACCTTGAGGATGTGGTTAACTAGTTTCAGGGTCGCTGCCTCGTTAAGCCAACATATAGAGGTGGGGGTCAAGCATCACCTATTGATTATATATTTGCTTCTAAAACCTGCCTGCAGTGGTGTCTATATTGCGCAGTGATAGAAACCCAATGGAGTGATCATAACGCCCTATTAATTGAAGGAGCTTTTCTGCTTGATAGGGTAAAAGGTTGTCAATGTTTGACGGCATTAGTAAGCACACTAACAATGGTTTAAGGGTTGTGTGGCATCTCAAAGATCCTACAGCTATGTTAGATGGTCTCCTTAAAAAGAACCTACCGATGTTCTCAGGCTGTTTAGTTGATGGGTCTAGAGATGAGCTACTTTCTTACTACCAGCAACTGTGCAATGTTTATTGAAGCCTCTCAAACCTGTGTCTGACCATCCGCTTTGGTTGGACAGGAATTTCTCAGCCGCTAATTGACAGCTGAGGATGGTGTTAGCTGTGTTTCCTAGGGATGTAGTGGCGATTTGGGAGGCTAGAAAGTCGTATAAACTGACAAATAAAGAAAGGAAGCGCACACTGTTTCTCAAGGAATGGGAAATGCTTGAACTGGCTGCTACGCATAATAGCGGTAAGATCTTCTGGGGAACAGTAAACAGTCTTTCCTACTGAGATGCCCCCTTGAACCAGCTTTTTAATAGTAATATTTCTGGGCAGGAGTGGGTTAAGCATTTCACTAGTATATACCATCTTGAGAGAGATAGATAGTGTGAAGACACACTGCAACACTCCCTCATCCACTAGAACCCTCTGCAAAATCACTTTTCAATCTAGCTAAGAGGGATGGTAGATCCACGATTTCCCCATTTAGTAAGTATACAAAATGCAATGTGTTCCCACTGCTACATATGGACCCAGGGTTTGGGGATTTCATAACGCTGCTACCATACAAGTAAAAGAAAATAGAATTTGCAGGAGACTGTTAAATCTTCCACCCTTGAGTGCCAATTGTATTCAGCACTTCAAACTGAATCTACAGTATATCTCAGATAGTATTAAACTGGCGCCTCTCCTGCTCTGGGTGAGTGTGTGGAGTAATAGTGAGGCAAGTTTTAACAGGGCAGTTATTGAGGACTGTTTATGTCTGGATAAGGGGCTCTCCATTCCCTAGCTGAACTATGTCTGCAATTCCCTGATTGATATTGGTCTTCCTGATTTGTTTAGTACCCCTGGTGTTATTACAAAGACCGATAAAAGGGTGGTCGAACAGAGGTTTGCTGAATGTATTTTCTCACAGAGGACTCAGGAGGCCATCTGTAAAAATACTATTCACCATTATTACTCCTATTTTGCAACAGGCAATACTGCCATGTATCTTACACTAGAATTAACCCGCTGGGAAAGGTCTCTCTTTTTTAGATTTAGGTCGGAGATAGTTTGGCGTTTGCCATATTTTTATGATGGGGCTAATGTGTGGGGTAGCATGCTGCCACCCGGTCCCTGTAATGGTAGGGCGGAACAATCCCTGTTACATTTTATGTTTTTCTGTGGCTTTTATCTTAGGTTTTTCCAGATTTGTCTTCAACCCACACTGAAAAAGTTAGCCTTTCAGAGATGCAGGGTGGCTCTAACCTTCCTTCAAATGTAAAATAGCCATGATATTTGCTATAGAGCATGTTGTTTCATTAAGATGGCTATTCATATCAGAAAATCAATTGAGGGGAGCTAGTAGGGTAGCTGAGACGCCTAGGGGACATTTCCATACTCTTTTATTAATGTAATTTGTTGTTTGCGATAGAATGATGTGATTTTAATGTTTTTAGCTATTAAGAATTAACTGAGTATGATATTTATGATGCTCTGTGAATTTTATGTTTGATTGTATTGTTTTATTTTGTGCTTTTTTTGATCTTTTTAAGATCGAATAAAGATTTATATTGATTGATTGACTGCTCTGCTGCTCCTGGAAGGACTGCCTTGCTGCCTGAAGCCTGCCGTGAACCCTCCGAGGCCTGCCCTGCGGTTTGAGCCCTGTTCCCCTTCTTCAACCCAGGACTACCAGAGTGACTTCAAGGGCTAATTAGCTGGCCTCCTGAATAGAGCATGAGTGTCAGAAAAGGCTCCAACCACCTTGAACCCGTACCTGGACCCAGCCTGAGTAGGTCTTAACCCCCCTAGGGGGTGGATCCACTCCTGGACTCTTGGTGATGGTGTTAAAGATGTGCCCAGAGAGCCCAATGTTTTGGCTAAAACCTGCTCTGAGAACTGAGAGGAGATCAGGACCAACCTGCTCGTCTATCCGCCCAAGGTGCATCGCCAGTCGGCCTAACTTCGTGGCATCTCCGGCTATCTTCTTCTCCTCAGCAGCAAATCCTGTTCAGTGGTCCTTCACCAAAAGAGTATCTGGCCTCGTGGAACTGAAGTCAGCTACAGCATCCAACTTTGTCCCGCTGGACATTGTTGCCTTTCAAAAAATAGAGACTGAGTCTGAACGTGGAAATCTTCACCACGACTTTGTCCACTGGCTCCCTGATGATGAATCTTCCTCCTCGGACACCTCCAGCAGCCTTGCCCCACTGAACGTCTACCTTCTCAGAACCTTTTTTTTCAAATTTCTTCCAAGTTTGAAGGTCAGTGCTGACCTGGCTCAATCCACTCTTTTTATCTGACTCACGCTCCATCACTGTCTGCCATATGTTTTTGATTTTGACCCAGTCTTGCAAGATTAGATGTCTACAGTTGGCGCTTTGATATTTTAGGCTCTAGTTTTTACCATAAACTTTAAAAATGTATATCTCCCATTCTACTGATTGGATTTTTGTTGCTTTGGTCTCAAATAATTTATAATCATTTACTCTATTTTTCTAAATTGGTGTGGGATGGTTCTGGTGTTGTGTTTTCACTTTATTGCTCTTTGTGTGTTTCATAAATACTATACACATTGTCTCTAAGTTAAGAATGACTGCTTTTGTGCCAAGCTACCGCAGGATTAAGCACAGGTTAATTTAGTGACTCTTGTGGTTCACCCTGACAGGGATTGTGGCTGTTCCTTGAGCAGGGTTAACACCCCACTCAACCAACAACCCAATTTCTCACACTCCCCTTAGTGAATGTTGCCAAAAACTTTACCACAGCCTAGTCTTAAAAAATATGTTTGCTAAACTTTTAATTTTTTGTTCAGGCAATCACAGACATGGTGATTTACTAACCCCAGCTGGCCACCATCCCTGTGATGGCAGCGAATCATTGTGGGTCGCAATTTACGACCTATCTCATTAGTATTCATGAGGTGGATCGAATTATTCAATAAAACTCTGTATTTTAAGAACCAACCTATTAGTACATAGGTATATTTGCAAAATACCACACTGGTTGCAAAAACACTGGTTACAAATTGCAACCAGTATTTTGCGACCCGTGATTACTGCATCTGGCTCCAAGTTTCAACTTTTTCAACATTCTGGGACAGTTCCTCTTGGTCAACTCTGAAGCCCCCAGCTCCTCAAGGAAAGCTTCTAGGCAACAGGTCTTTCTCCAGCCAACTCTCCTGCAGAGTCCAGTCCTAAATCGTCAGCTGGGCCCTCTTGGGTGTGTAAAGCAGGAAAACAGGAGGTCAACCACTTTACCCTTGGAAAGTAATTCCAGTCCCTGGGTGTCAGCAGGAGTCCTTGATACTTTGTTCTGCCAGTTATTCCTGTCCACTTCTAGATAGCTAATCCCTGGTAGGTTGTTAGCCGTTAACATCCATTCATCCATTCTGGGCTGAGAGACTGATGGTTGTCCTCTGAGCCCGGTTTGGTAACATTATTAACAAATGATGTGTATTCCACCAAAGGATGTGTGATGAAAGGCTGAACTAGTTTTAAAACAGTTCTGGCTCAGGCAATCTAAAGTACATCTTTCTAAAGTTACTTTTCAGTTTAAGTTTTCAAAAGTCTGATTTCACCATTAAATCAGATTTTAACTGCCAAGCAGAAAATAACTTCGAAACATTTTTTTAGCCTATTCCTGAGAGAACAGAGGGAATTAATATTTTAATCCCATCTAAGATTAGTTAGGAAACAGTCTAGAAGGCCTACATAGAAAAATAGGGGTTGATTTTTATTTCACTGTGCGGGCACATTAACTCCAATATGTAGCATGTCCTATTTTTATATATAATAGCATCCAGCTCTGTGGGCTTACAAGCCACAATTTAGGGGTGACATATAAAACTAGGCTTTTCCTACATAGCAAAGTCATTTTTACCTGCCATGCGTAGCTGTAGTGCATTTGAACTGCAGTTCAGCCAGAGCACAGTGATGCTCTTGACAGACATATTTTAGTCATATATGGCAGAAATAAATACACACTAGAGCCCCAAAACATCAGTTACATTTTTCCTGCCATAAGTGCAGTTTAGACACCATTTGGAATGGTTTTATAGAGAAGTTAAATAGGCCAAAGAGGGAGTTCCAATTTACAGCACGTTTTAGAGGGGAAAAGCAGACACATTAGTACTGTTTAGCCATAGTAAAATAAAGTCCTTCAGCCAGAAAAAATAGGGTCCAGAAAAAGGCAAAAAAACTGGAGTGAGCATGCAAAAAAGATGAATTTGCTACACTCTCCCACAACATGAAATTTCAAGTCACTGAGGAGTTCTGTGGCGATATAGATGAATGAAGACGTAGGCCGCGTTCCTATAAGGTCATGGAATGCCAAGGTGACTTGCGATATCCGTATGATAAATGGCGGTTTCTTTATTCCTTATAACGCATGGTCACACACATGCGCACACACAGACACACAACTTAAATCCTTAGGTGCTGCTGTTTTATATGAAAGAGATAGGATGTTTACAGACGTGAAGAAACTGTAATAAAAAATTAAACACAACACAAAACAGTTGGTATTTGTTGCAAAATATTAGAATCAGTTTAATGGAAGTCAGATTTAAAAAGCGCTGTAGCACAGAATGTGTAGAAACATGCATAAAGATTCTCTCTTGCCTATAATTACTTAAAGCATGCAAAAAGTATGTTGCCATAACTAACTCCTTTCTGCTGATCACTGTTCATTTAGAAAAACAGAGCAGAAGAAGGAAACACCAGGTTTTGTTTTCATTGATTAAACTGCATCTTTAATTATGCTCTGTGTTGTGCCTGTCCTCTTGTCTGCTGGCAGGTGGCATTGTGACATTAGAACTCAATTAAAATAATTTCATAATTTCTTTATTTTAGGTGATTGAAGGCGTCACAAATGTTGTTCTGCTAACTCTTCCTGTCCATTTCCAGATAGCAAATCCCTGCTAAATTGTCCTTTCTGGGCTCAGCAGCAGGGCACTGTCCTCTGAGCCAGGTTTGTTAACTCTGATAGTGAAGGATGTGTATTCTAGCTCTGCAGATGTGATGAGTGGCAGAACTGATTTAAAAAAAATTGTATCCTGTTTGAGTACTGAGTAGTACTATGCTCTAGTGTGTATTAAAGTACTTTTATTTCTATACAGATGAGCACTGGGCTGGACATTTTTTATTGAGTTGTTGCATGATTGTTAAGCTCTGAGCTCAAGCACCACCTCACTATCTCACTGAGAAGCCTGTGGCTGCTGGACATTGCTACCACTAAGAGTCAAATGCAGAAGGGATACTTGGACCAGTTTGTAAAGCCATAGTAGGGTGGACCCTAGCATATCAAAGTAAAACAACATCAAGCCCCACAGTTGAGGCCCAGTAGCCCCTTCTTGTCCTGAGGCCCTGAATGGAGTCTGGCAAACATACTGATAAGTAAGGTAGTGGCATGTCTCAAAGACTCTTTCAAGGGGAGAAATGCCAATATTAAATCAAAGCTTGGCCCCATTCTATGCAACCTGGGTGGTTTGATAAATCATGTAAATTAATGAGTAGCAAATTGAGAAAAGCTCAAGCTGCTTCAAAATCAATATAGTTCATTCATTAGAAGGAAAAGCAAAAATGTTACTGCCAGAACTGGAGTGGAGTCTAATGGCTAAGATTATCCAGTTAGGTGATTCAAAGAAATTTTAGATGTTAGTTAATCAATGTTGCTCCGAGTTTCCCTTTACGCTGGCTTACATAGTCGCTGAAGATTCCTAGGTCTTTCATTTGAGGAATCTATATGGTTATACAAGAAAGCACCTGTTTGATGGAAATGATAAAGGAGTCAATTATATTGTGGATTCATTCTCTTTTCAGAGTATTAAAAAATTCAATTATTTCTATGAGCAGCTTTCCCATACAATTTGACAACAGCGGTGTTCAATGTGAATTGGTGAGCCCGTAAATCATTAACATTTTTTGTTGGGTGAAGGAGACAGCCTGTTTTCTTGCACCTTCAAAAGTTTACAGATTGGTAAATCATGATTGACATCACTGCCACAATATACTAAAAAATAGTTCTACTACATCTACATGCATGGGATTGATTCACTAAACAAATTCTTGTAAACCAGTGGTTTCCAAACTTTTGCAACCCGCAGCTCCCTTGGCCTACTGGCTATTGGCCCGACTCACCATTATGTTACTTTTTTTGGAGGGTGGGGGGATGTAAGCCCAGCCTTAAGAGTACTTATATTTTTCACCCTGAAAATAATTGGGATGAAGCCGATAAAGGTGTTATAATTGTAGATGTAACAAAATAAGAAAATAACAGTTGTTTAATGAAAAATGTAATTGTTTAAGTCAGAAACAATACAATATTTTTGCAAACATTTTTTCTATGACTTAACAACTTTTTGTAACACATGTAAGCTCAACCAACCACACAACAAAAGTTAAAAAACTTCAGTAGCAAAACAGGTTTTTGAATTAACAGGAAAAACCATTGAGTCCAAATCTAAAAAAGAAAGAAAAAGTCCTAAATTTATTTTAAAAATCCTAGTGAGATGGATGTGGTTGTTTTTCCTTACATAGCTCATCAAATCTTGGCGTTATTTTTGAGATCACAACACGCATTTCTTTTTCAAGGTTAATATTTGCCCTATATTTTGACTTTATCACTGCAACTGCTGAGAAACAAGCTTCACGAAGGTAAGCAAATGGGATCAAAACACGCAGGGCTCTCGTGCTTATCTCTGGACATTCATCTTCAGTTTGGCACCAAAACTCAAACAGTGACTGAGACTGGAACCTTACTGTCAATGTTGAGTCA
Source organism: Calotriton arnoldi (assembly GCA_963921515.1). Lineage (NCBI taxonomy): Eukaryota > Metazoa > Chordata > Amphibia > Caudata > Salamandridae > Calotriton > Calotriton arnoldi. Next base: position 1,740,772 of record CAWUFW010003319.1, read on the forward strand.
CTTGAAATGTCAATGAGCTGTTCTGCTTCCTCATTAATATGCTGAGGTATCTCATCATTGAAGGGGTCTCTCATCCATTTTATTGGCTCCAATTCATTCTCTGGGAAATATTTGTCAATGTAAAGATGCAGTTGTGACAAATACAGAACAAAAACTGTCCTCAGGTCCTCCTTTAATGCCACCTCATTGTCTTGCACAAACTGATCCAATGAAGGAAAACATTTATAGTCACCTTTACTTACACTGCTTTTCCAAAGGATCACTTTTGTCTTAAAGCATGAAACTATGTCTGAGAGCTGCAAGATGTTAGTATTATTGCCTTGCAAGAGCTTGTACAGTGCATTCAGTTTCCAAAAAGATCAGAAAAGCCATTTTTATTAGAAAGTCTCTGTCAATAAATTTATCAGTGAAACAATGTTCCTCATCGTGTAGATATGATTATATTTCATTTCTCAGCTCATACAATCTAAGCAGGGAATCACCAAGAGACAGCCATCGAGAACTGCTGTAGGGCAAGAGGCATGAGTGTTTGAAACCCATGTCATCGCATAACTTAGCAAACAATCTCGCTATCATTGGTCTTGTTTTTAATAATATTTACCACTTCAAAGATTATTTATAGAATATCATGCAGTTCTTCACTGAGGTTTCCTGCTGCCAGTGCTTCTCTGTGTATTATACAGTGTGGCCAAACAGCATTAGGTGCTTTAGGCTGTATGCAAGCTTGAACATCCTGCCGTTGAATGACCCCCGTCTGACAAACTCCAGCACATCTCTCCCAGTCAATCTGATTTGTACCATAAAACCGTCACCAGCCGCAAATAAGTCTTCACCTGTAGTTCCACCTTTCATTTCTTTACAGACAACAAATCCTCAACAATTCCTTTTTGTTAACAAACCTGACATAAAAAATAGGATGGGTGTCTTTTTGGTTGTCTGTTGCCTCGCCCAACAGGAGTGCAAAGTCTTTGCTTTTTAAATTACAGATGAGCTGATTGTTAATATCTTCAGCCATATAATTTATCCTCCGCTGATAGTATTATTAGAAAGAAGCACTTAGAGCCGCAGTTTACCCGAATCTTCGCCGAGCGTGATTGTTACCATATCAACAGCAGCAGGCAAAATCAACTCTTCTGCAATTGTGTGTTTTTTTTTAAACTGTACAACGTGATAGGCCACTTTATAAGAAGACAGGAGGGCTTTACTATAAACTTTGGCTTGTTTTGAGAAAGTGGACTTTTGTAGTTTTGATCAGTAAGTTTTCTTATAAAAAATTCCCTTGGCCTTCCCACCACATTTGGGTGAAGACTTTTGAGATGATGCTTTCTTTTACTTGGAGCGAGGAAGCAAAAGACACACAGATGATGGATGGAATACAGAACAAATCAAACATTCACCCCCAATCAAGAGATCTGGGTTAAATCCATTGTTCTTTAGCTCACCATGCCACCCCAGTTTAGACCCACCCATATGCAAATCAGTCTTGACCCTGTGCCTCAAGGGAACACTCCAGCCTGAACTGCCAAGCCAGGTCCTCCCTGGACTTGAAACAAGTATCCTGGGACCGGTTTCAGGGCATCACCCCTCATCTACTGAACTGGGGTGGCGAAGTGAGCTAAAGAACGATGATGGATTCAACCCAAATCTGTGACTTGGGGTGAGTGTCTGAAAAGTTTCAGCGCTCCGTCCATCACCTCCTTGTGTTTGCTTAGTTTATTTGGAAGTTTGGATTCTGCAGCCAAAACTGTTAAACAGATTACACATTGAGGACGCTCCTTCTTGTTAACCTGTACACATGTGAAACTATAATCTAGATACCTGTTGTCGTACTTTCCGAACTTGGTTTTTCGCTTCCCGTCCTCTTTTTGTCAGAAGAACCTGAGACTTAACTTTGCTTGGACGAACTTGAACTCGGTATTAAAAATCTCTTCATTGTCAACCATAAAGATGGCATGCAACTCAGCGCTGAAACACTCTCATTACTCTCTGAGGCGGACCGTTCCGAAAACATGACTCAGGATAAATGTAATTATTAATTTAATTTTAATTATTAAATTTATCCTGAGTCGTGTTTTCAGAACGGTCCTCCTCAGAGAGTAATGAAAGTGTTTCAGAGCTGAGCTGTGCACCCTGTTTAACTCCTTACTTCGCATTTCCCCCATCCCCTTGGCTGCGCAATGGTTTAAGACTGGAAGTAAGCCAAGGTGTGGAGCAGTGGCAGGCTCCACCTGCTTCTGAAAGATTTCCTCCAGAAGGGGCTGCTTGACTGTGCTTGTTCAAATTTTATTGCACATTACTTTTGGGTTTGTTCTAATATATTTTACGTGTCATATCTAAAAAGCCGAATTTGAAGGTGCGGATCAGGGACAGGCTCCACGCTGCTTCAGTTGGCTGTGTAGTACTCGATCTTCCCTGCTATTATCTGGCTTGCTGTGAGCTTGGTGTGCATCTGTTCAAGGCGCCCTTGGCTTGTTTTGACGGCGCACTGGGGTGCTGCGGTGCACAGATTGGGAACCGCTGCCCTTAACCAGTTCATACTCCAATTTCCTAGGCTCTAGCCCTTCATTTCAGAGATGGGATTGCTATGCTTGTTCGTTATTATGATGAAGCAAGCTCCCTAAATGACCTCTGAGGTGCTTGCGTGTATTGGAGGTACATCCATACTTTAAAAAAATGTGTATCATTACATAACACTATTTGGTGGCCATGGCATTAAACCCTAATAAAAAAGAGAGATAACTGAATATCCATCTACTAGTGAACATCACTATCTGTTACTGCAGTAGCAGCACATAAAATCACACAGTCACTTTCATTCAAAAACTGGCACCATAAAAAAAACAAATATCAACATCTTTGATAGTTTAACATCATAGAACTGTGGTCACTGCACAATCCATAAACCACTTCCTTGTGAAATAAAAAATATATTCAGTAGTGCTTCTCTTAGATCGGTGATGTCAGAGACGCCCCTGAGCTTTTCAAAAGGCAGTAAATTTTACCAACCTCCTATCCATTCCATTTATTTGCTGATGATACCAAGCGGCAGTGGGATCATTGGTGGACACCTCAAGAAAGCATGGAGCAGCACATGCAAGACAGATTTTCCCTAATGGTGACACAAACTGCGCTCATCTAGTAACATTTCACTCTGGCCGCACCAAGCACTTTCTTAAAATCAGTGAAAGGTGTTTGGTATCTGGGAATCCTCTTACAGACCGAAATATTGTATCTTATTCCCTGAGGTCAGGAGCAGTGCTGAAGCACATCCATGTTTAAGCCCCTTTCTGGTTTGGATGCTGGTAGAAACAACATTACCTGATCCAAAATTAACTTTCACCGGGTATTGGAATACATTAGTGGAATTGCAGGTAGGAGGGAGGTAAATATTCCCATCTTGCTTAAATTATGGCACAGGTGATTTCTGTTGACCCAGTCGAATGCCAACTGAAAGTCAGCGAAACATGCATAAACTAGATTTTTCAGCTAAAATAGACAGTATGAGTATATTATGTATGGTTCTGATAGAGCGTTGAAAGCTTGTTTGGTTGCTGAGGACCCCTTCTTTCAACTCGCTTAACAATATTTTCGCAAAAAATGTGCTTTGAAGTCTAATAGGGCTATGAGTTTGTAACTTGATGGAATTGCACAGGGACCTCGAATATCTCAAGACTGGAGGCAACTATTGCATGGTGGGCATAAACAGGATGTCTAAAAATCAATGCCATGCTTAACAAACCTAGTTGGAAGTCAATTCGAGCTCGGTGCGGCATCTGTTCTGGCATATTAAACAGTATTGCAAACATTTCTATAGGTAAACAATTCTGGTGCTGCCACTTGAGCCAGATCAGGTTCCAGATCGATCAGGCAATTGGGATGGGAAAGCACAGGATAGCTCGGTGATGTACTTCGCCCAAGCTACCTCTTTGACATATGCCTCACCTTTGTTACCTGTTAAAAGGATATGTTTGCATATTGAGAAAGATGTGTCAATATTTCCAATCCATTTTTATTTTTTTTAGATTTTTAACAAGGATATTAGCAGGTGGATGAGTTTCCAATACTGCAGGGGAATGTCTTGGGTCCGCTGAGACTGCTTCACAACGTTTTATTATTTTAAAATTTCTAATTGAATGAAATAAGGGAAGATTAACCATTGTATAGTCTAACACTGCATATCTACTGAGTAAGGAATAGGTGGGTTACATTGGTTGGTCAGTTGGGAGTCTTCCATTTAATACCCAAAGACCATAGGTGTGACAGGGGAACAATAAAGATTCCCTTAGATCGTCTTTTGTTACGGCATCTCAATTACCAAAGGTTTCTTTAGCTAATGCAGTGAATTGGTATAGATGTTTATTAGCAACAGTGGCTTTTTTCCACCTAAAGTAGCCCAGTTTTTTAAACAGAAGCACTAATACTGCATTCCTTCTCGTTTGGCAAACTTGAACATTCTGAGAAACTGGGTTATTGATTGAGGGGGTGAAACCTTACCTAAGCAACAGCCATAATCCTTGTCGGGGTAAACCACAAAAAGTCACTAAATAACCTGCACTTAATCCTCTGGTAGCGTCTCACAAAAGCAGTGTAACTTAGAGGCAATGTGTAAAGAATTTATGCAGCACTCAAACAATAAAAAGTGAAAACACAACACAATCAAAATCCCACACCAATTTAGAAAAATAGAGTAAAATTTAATAAATTATTTGACATCAAAACAATAACAATCCAATCAGTAGAACTGGAGATATGCAACTTCCAAGATTTAAGTCAAGTATAGCCCCTAAATGCACAAAGCACCATTTGAGGTTATCTGGGTGTTCGACACTGGGTAAAAGTCACAAGTTCAGATAACCTCGATGGCGTGCAGGCCATATACAGGGACCAGGTTAGTGCCGGTGAAAAAGTAACCTCCTAAAGTACATCTTGAACAGTTCCTTTCACAGTGGAGGAGGCCGCGAGGAGCAGGGAGAGCGTTGCGGATGGTCGTTGCTGTGGCATGAAGAGCAGGCAGGGCATAGCGGCTGGTCGTCGTTGTAGCATGAAGATCCTGTCTGATTTCGTGGATGGTCAGTGCTGAAGATTCACTTTGGCAGTCACTGCGGGTTGTCAATACTGTAGCTCAAAGTGCAGATCTTGCGTTGCCAGCCGTCACTGGTGGTTGCTGTAGAACAAAGAGTGGGGCCTACTGGAGGTTCGCATTGGCAGTTGGCACGGGTGGAAAGATGTTGGTGTGAACGGGCCCTTTCGCACTCCTGTAGAGCCCAAAATTTCTGAATTTCTCCTTTTCTTCGAGGAAGACCTCAACTGATGCCACACCAAGAATTAGGGTCCTGGGAGGCACCTCTTAGGGATCATGAACTCATTATAGAGGCCAGCAGGGCTCAGGAAAGTCCAGTTGCAGCAGGTCAACTGGGCAGTTGCAAATGGGCCTCTGGAGCTTGTTGTTTCCCTGTAGCTCAGAACAGTAGGACAGTCAACTGACCCTTGGAGTCACTTGGTATGAAAGGAGCAGGTCCATTCTTTCTTCTCAGGAAGCTGGTCAGGCCTCAAGCAACAGGGCAGCAGGGCATCCTTCTTCTGGAGTATCCACAGGTCCAAGAGTACTATGACGAGTGGGTCTGAGGGTCCTATTCTTATACCTGTGCCCCCTTTGAAGTGGTGGAAGCTTCTAGAGCTTTCCCCTTAAAGAAGTGTATGGAATTTCCTGCCTCCCTCCTGTGGTCCCAGTCAGATGTATAAAACAAGTTTGAGGATGTCCAGTGGATAAAAGAGGAAATGATTTTCATTACCTGGGATGTCACCAGTCTATACACCTGTATTCAAAAGGAGTTAGTCATGATGTCCCTACAATATTTGTTGTCACATAGAAGAGACAAATTTTACAGACTCACAGAAATGCTGATGGAAATAGTGGAAGTCATCTTGACACATAACTACTTTTTGCACAATGGTTTATGGTACCATCAGTTACAAGGAACAGCGATGGGTACCAGGCTAGCTCCTTCTTTTGCCAATCTCTTAATGGAATTGTATGCGAGGGAGCATTCCTTTGGCCCATCAGATAAGGAATGGATTCATTGCATTTACTTTTGAGGTCATAATATGATGATCAATGCTTAATTTGAGCCAGTGGTTTCCGGTGCTCAGCACCGGCACTTAATTGTCAAGACTGGTGCTTGTGAGAGTCTGCCACAAGGTGACTCTTTCTGGCTAATTTAGAGATGACCACAACAACAGTTAATTATTAATTCAATATACATTAAAAAATGACTATTACCTGCAGCCCAAGCCATTCTTATAGCTCATAGTCCAAATTGTCACACTGTGGGAGTATGATAATTAGTAGTTGTGTAACTATCATTGGCAGCATAGCAGGGGCAATGTGTGATGCAAGCTGTAGTGGCCTCCCGACGAGAGCCCTGACACTTATTGTTTTACAAATTAAGCACTGCCTGAGTCTCAAGCAACAGGAGACAAGCCAACAAGTCATTGGAGATCACTTTGGTGCAAGGCAGAGTCCAGCTCTCCTCAGCAGGGTCAGAGAGCAGCAGGCAGCAGAGTATCACAAGAGAATAGCAAGCCTTCCAGGTCAGCAGTCCAGCAGAATGTCCTTGATGCAGCACAGCAGTTCTTCTGACAGAGTCCAGTTGTAGATCCAGAAGTGTCTGATTTGGAGGGGTCATGGACCCAGTAATTATATCCAATTGTGCCTTTGAAGTGGGGGTAGATTCAAAGAAGGGTCTTTGAAGTGCACAGAGGGCCTTTCGTCTCAGCCCTGGATCCAGACATTCAGTAGGCGGTAATCAGCCCTTTGTGTGGGGACAGGACATTCCCTATTCAGGTGCTTGTGTCAGCTCCTCCCTCCCTTTCTGCCAAGGAAGGTCCATCAGAATGCAGATGAGTGCTCACACACACCTAACCTTCTTGTGTTTGTGGCTGTCGAGAGGGAATGTACAAAGTAAAGCTGTCACCCCCGACATGTATTTGAGTCAGGCTGCAGGCACACAGGGCCAGATGTACGACCATAGCATTTTGCGACTCGCAAATTGCGACAAATTGCGAGTCGCAATTTGCGAGTCGCAAAATGCTATGTACAACAGTGTCTGAGACACTGTTTGCGATTCCCAATGGGGTCGCAAATTGCATGCCTCATGAATATTAATGAGGTTGTCGCAATTTGCGACCCCATTGGGAATGGCTAGCACTCCCAGGGATGGTGGCCTGCTGGGGTCACCAGACCACCATGTCTTGGACTGCTTGTCCTTAAAGGAAAACGGGATGCATTTAAAAAAATAAAAATGAAACTTTTCAGTTTCATTTTTTAAGGGCAGGCAGAGATCCCTGGGACCACTGCCTGCTCTTAAAAAATATTTGCGCATGCATTCCCAAAGAGGAAGAGGTCCCTTTGGGACACCTTTCCATTTGCGAGTGCCTTACCACCCTTCTGAGAAGGGTGATAAACTGCGAGTGTTTTGCAACCGCAATTGCAGCCGCAAAACATTCATACATGGGTTCTGGACTCACTATTAGGAAGGGACGCCCTTGGCACGCCCCTTCCTAATAGCGAGTCGCTAACCCTATTTTGCGAGTCGATAATTGATTAGCGACTCGCAAAATAGGGTTGGTACATTGGCCACACGATTTTTGCGGTCACAAACGGTCCTAAAACCCCTTAGCGACCGCAAAAAACGGTCGTACATCTGGCCCACAGTCCTTTAAGAGCAGAGAAATGCCCACTTTCTAAAAGTACCATTTCTAAAATAGTAATGTTAAATCCAACTTCACCAGTAAAGAGGATTTATCATTACCATTCCAAAGATATCGTACAAGACAAAGCTACTCCTTTCTAATCAGGAATTACAACTTAAAAGTGTATTAAGAAATTCCGAGTGTTAACCTATGAGAGGAGTAGGTCTCACAGCAATGAAAATGAATTTAGGTGTTTTTCACTACCAGGGCATGAAAGACAGAAAAATACATGTCCTACCTTTTACTTACCCAGCACCCTGCCATTTGGGCTACTTAGGGCCTACCTTAGGGGTGACCTAGGTGTAATAAAAGGGGAATTTCAGGCTTGGCAAAGGGCTTTAGATGTCAAGTGGCAGTAAAACTGCATTCACAGGCTCTGCAGTGGCAGGCCTGAGACATGTTTAAAGAGCTACTTGTGTGGGCGAAACAATCAGTGCTGCAGGCCCACTAGTAAGGGATTCCTTATTACACTTAATAGGATGTAATTCCTGATTGAAATGGAGTGGATCTGTCATGTTTAATACCTCTGTAATCATAATGATAAAACCTCTTCAATGGTAAAGTCAAATGTATCATTATACTTTTAAAAATGCCACTTTTATAAAGATGCAAAAACAACAGTTGATGGACAGAATGCAGAACAATGTCATACATTCACCCCAGTACAGAGATCTGGGCCTAAATCCATCGTTTTTTTGCTCACCATGCCATTCCAGTTTGAACCCAGCCATATGCAAATCAGTCTTGACCCTGTGCCTCATGGGAACAGTCCAGCCCGAACTGCCAAGCCAGGTCCTCCCTGGACTGAAAACAAGCATCCTAGGACCGGTTTCGGGGTTTCACTCCTCTTCAGCCAGGATAGCTTGATTCCAGTGGCATGGAGAGCACGGGACCCACGTCTGGGCATACCCGTCCCACTCGGGGTGACAAATGCAAAAACAACAGTTGATGGACAGAATGTAGAACAATGTAATACATTCACCCCAGTACAGAGATCTGGGCCTAAATCCATCGTTTTTTGCTCACCATGCCATTCCAGTTTGAACCCAGCCATATGCAAATCAGTCTTGACCCTGTGCCTCATGGGAACAGTCCAGCCCGAACTGCCAAGCCAGGTCTTTTGCTTTCTCGCCCTAAGTGCGCTGGGTATGCCCAGACGTGGGTCCCGGGCTCACTGTGCCACTGGAATCAAGCTATCCTGGCTGAAGAGGGGTGAAACCCCGAAACCGGTCCTAGGATGCTTGTTTCCAGTCCAGGGAGGACCTGGCTTGGCAGTTCGGGCTGGACTGTTCCCATGAGGCACAGGGTCAAGACTGATTTGCACATGGCCAGGTCTAAACTGGGGTGGCATGGTGAGCAAAAGAATGATGGATTTAACCCAGATCTCTTGACTTGGGGTGAATGTTTTGATTTGTTCTGCATTCCGTCCATCAATTGTGTGTCTTTTGCTTTCTCGCCCTAAGTGCGCCGGGTACGCCCAGACGTGGGTCCCGGGCTCACTGTGCCACTGGAATCAAGCTATCCTGGCTGAAGAGGGGTGAAACCCCGAAACCGGTCCTAGGATGCTTGTTTCCGGTCCACGGAGGACCTGGCTTGGCAGTTCGGGCTGGACTGTTCCCATGAGGCACAGGGTCAAGACTGATTTGCATATGGCCAGTTCTAAACTGGGGTGGCATGGTGAGCAAAAGAATGATGGATTTAACCCAGATCTCTTGACTGGGGGTGAATGTTTTGATTTGTTCTGCATTCCGTCCATCAATTGTGTGTCTTTTGCTATCTTGCCCTAAGTGCGCCGGGTATGCCCAGACGTGGGTCCCGGGCTCACTGTGCCATTGGAATCAAGCTATCCTGGCTGAAGAGGGGTGAAACCCCGAAACCGGTCCTAGGATGCTTGTTTCCGGTCCAGGGAGGACCTGGCTTGGCAGTTCAGGCTGGACTGTTCCCATGAGGCACAGGGTCAAGACTGATTTGCATATGGCCAGGTCTAAACTGGGGTGGCATGGTGAGCAAAATAATGATGGATTTAACCCAGATCTCTTGACTGGGGGTGAATGTTTTGATTTGTTCGGCATTCCGTCCATCAATTGTGCGTCTTTTACTTTTATAAAGATGGCATTTTTCTGCTCTTAGCCCTATGTGTCTGCAGCCTGTCTCCAATACAATGCTGAAGTGGGTAACAGCTGGACTTTGTGCATTCCCTCTAGACAGCCGCAAACAAAGGGAACTTAGGTGTGACTGATGGGTCTTCCGGACAGGATAGGAGGGAGGAGCTGGGTTCAGCCTCATACTTACACCTGAAAAGGCTGTGCCCTGTCCCTACACAAAGGGCTGCATACCCCCCTGTAGTGAGTCTGGAGCCAGGGCAGGAAGGGAGGACCTCTGTGCACTTCAAACTGGACTTCTGGCCCTCCACTTCAGTATACTTATGGACTTGACGATACCCTGCCAAGATGAAGAACTGACGTGAGGAAGGACTGCAACTGTGCTGGACTGCTGCTCTGGAAGAACTGCTTTCTGCTGAGCAAACCTGCTGCCCTCTTTTCCTGGGTGGGAAGGACTGGACCTGCCTCTCTTTTCCCCAGAACTCAGAGTGACTCCAAGGGATAGCTGGCTAGTCTCTTGATTCGAAGTCTCAGGGAAATAACAGATTTCAAACCACCATGCTCCTACACCTAGGACCATTGGAAGTGGGCCTGAGGTGTTCTGCTACAGCACGGATTCATCCTCTTCTGCGAGAGCAGAATCAATGCGTCACCACTATTGCGGGAGCAGGACCGGCGTATTACCTTCAGAACTAGCGCATCACTCATAAAAACCGACGCATCGCCACTGTAGAGTGGCAAAACCCAGTGCATCACCCTCGGAACCGACGCATCTTCTGCTGTCAAAGCAGGGTCGATACATTCCCTTCAGAACCGGTGCATCTCCACCGTTGTGTGGAGATAATCGACGCATCACCGTCGCAATGTGGACAATCGAAGAAGCATCGCCTCGTCTGCACCCTGCATCTCGTCGACGTTGTTGAGGCATCAGGGTACTTTTGCAAGCAGGCCAAACCTGTTCCCTGCATTCAACTCGCACGCCATCGCGGGTGGCCGGAACTGTTGATTTTATCCGGATCCAGCACAAGCAGATATCCCAATTAGGCGCTTATTGCTTCTGAGCGCTATTTTCACATGTATTCTTTAAAAATTCATAACTCAAGTTCTACTTATTGGACTTTTGTCTTTTTGGTCTTGTTTTGTTTATAAAATTGGGTTCTTTTTTTCTAATCTGGTGTAGAGTTTTTTGTGTTGTTTTCACTGTGTTACTGTTTGAATTGTTGCACAAATACTTTACACATTGCCTCTTAAGTTAAGCCTGACTGCTCTGTGCCAAGCTACCAGAGGGTGAGCCCAGATTAATTTAGGGTGTGTTTGTGATTTACCCTGATTAAGATTGTGGTTCCTGCTTGGACAGAGTGCATACCTCTGCCAACCAGAAACCCAATGTCTCACATTTGGGATCAGCGGTGAGGATAGGACTTGTGTTTGTGCGGTGTCATACAGTGACTTGGTGTACACTACTATTTCACGTCTAAGACCGCTATGAGTTTGACTTTTGACTTTTTTTCCCCCTTTTCTAAATACAAGTTCCCTAAACCTTTTTTTTGCATCATGGATGCCTGCAATTTCAATACCATCAGCAGGCCTGAGCTACCTAAACTCTGCACACAGAGGGGACTGAAAGCAGACAAGAAGGCTACCAAACTGGATTTGCAGGTAGCCCTCAGGGCATTTGAGAAGGTACAAAGATGGCAGGTCACCTCAAGAGAGGATTAGAAAGATGACACTGAGGAGGGGGGAGCACTGACAGAGGATGAGGAGGGGGAGGATCCAGACCAAGGTCTTGAACTCCTGCAGAGCCTAACTTGTCCGCAGCAGATGACGTAGATGTCCCTGATGCCTGATGCTTAGGAGGGAGTAGGGAGCAGTGTATCTGCCAGAGGCCTGTCCCCAATGGAGCTGCAAGACAGGAGGGAGGAGAGAAAGCTCAAGCGGGCGCTGGAGCTAGCTAAATTAAAAAATGGAAGAGAAAAGGATGGCACATGAGCTTAAACTTAAGGAGCTGGAGATCCAAGCCAAACAGGTGGAGTCCAGCAGCAATGGTGGCAGCATAACTGCAGTGTCCACTGGAGACGGATGGGTCCACGTACCAAAGGATTTGGTGCCCAATTATGTGGCGGGAGATGACATTGACAAATAGTTCTCCCCTTATTAAGTGGCTCTAAGGGTGCACTGGGTTTCTGAGGAGTACTGGGGTGGTAGCTTGGGGAGAACATGCCCACGGTGGGGAGGGACACACTTTTAACACTAGAGGCAGAAGACCAGATACAGTAGACCCCTATGAAGGCCATACTTGTCAAAAGATTTGGGTTGACCCCTGAGAGATATAGACAGAAATTCAGGGGCAGTCACAAACTTCCCACACAGACCTGGGTGGACTTTCGGGATTCTTCCAGCAAGGCACTGAAGGGCTGGGTGAGGGCAGCAAGGTAGAAGATGATACTGGGCTGTGCAACTTAACTTTGAAGGAGTACATGCTTGATATTTGTTTTACAGAGCTGTGCCAGCACCTGGTTGATAGCAAGCTGACTGACCCCAGGAAACTTGCTGAGGAGGCGTACATCTGGATCAGAACCAAGGTGTCCAAGAAGGTATCTGGGGGTGACTCCCAAAAGGGTGGTCAGGGTCCCCACCAGAAGGAGGGGGGAGATAAAAAGAAGGAGTTTTCACAACGTCATGAAAACAGTTCTCAAGGGAAATGGTCCCATTCCCAATCTGGCCACCAGAAAAAGAGCTTCCCTGACAAAAGTCAGAACAAGACTCCAAGTGTGATGAGTGCTATGATTATGGGTATTACAAGGGAGATCCCAAATGTCCAAAATGTGCACAGCCTCCTACTGGAGGTAAGACATCAGGGTTAAGAAGTGTAGTGCTTGGGGGAGAGTTTGTCCCAGTCAGTTGGGGGGAACTCAGTGAGGTTGTCCTAGTGTCCCTAGGTGATGTGGAGATGGTGCCAAAAAACCCACATGCCTGCCAATACTGTAAATTATGGGCAGTGAGTCACAATTAATGGGAAGGTGTTGAGGCTCTGTGGGACACAGGAGCCACCATGACTATGAAAATGTGTCAGATGGTGGCCCCAGAGCAGATTGTCCCCTATACATTCCACCAGGTTGTAGTAGCTGACAACCGTGAAGGTCACTATCCTGGGGCTCTTGTTCCCTGTGAGGGGGGGTCCACAGGTCTTCTGGGTGCCAGAGGAGGCTGCCCTGGAGCCCACAGAGGAGGACATTGTCTTTCTTGGTGACCTATGTGAATTTGCTGGATAGCAAGTAGAGGGGGCACCCACCAGGGATTCTGCAAGGCACAGAAACAGAGGGCATGAGGCCACAGGCCGAGTACCAGGCATCAGGTGATGTCTCTTGGAATCACTGAATTTACTGGGAGGGAGCTTAAGGCACCTGTGCAGGGGGCCACAAAGGCACTGGTCATTCCCCAATGCAACAGGGCATTCCTACTGGAGATGGCTCATGTGATACCCCTGGCAGGACATCTGGAGTAGGACAAGACTTTGCTAGGCTTGTCCCCCACTTTTACTGGCCCCGGATGAAGATTTCCTCAGATACATTCTGTAGGACTTGCTTGACCTGCCAGGCCAGGGGGAAGACGGGGCAGAAGCTGAAAGCTACCTTGAATTCCTTGCCTGTCATTGGCACCCCCTTTGAAAGGGTGGACATCAACATTGTAGGGCCTATGGATCCCTGGACTGCCTCTGGCAACAGATTTATCCTGGTACTGGTGGACCATGCCACAAGATACACAGAGGCCATACCTCTGCAGGCTGCAACTGAACCTGGAGTGGTTAAGACCCTAAAAGGGATTTTCACCAGAGTGGGTTTCCCCAAGGAAGCGGTGTCTGATGGGCACCAACTTTGTGCCTGCTTATATGCACTGTGGAAGGAGTGTTACTTATAAGTTCTCCACCCCCTACCATCCACAAATCAATGGGCTTGTTGATAGATTCAACAAGATCCTAAAAGGCATGATCAAGGGCCTGCCTGAGTCCCTGAGGCATAAGTGGGACGTCCGGTTGCAATTCCTGCTCTTTGCTTACAGAGAGGTACCACAGAAGGGGGTAGGAATTAGCTCCTTTGAGCTTCTGTATGGTCATCCTGTAAGGCAACCGCTCAGTCTGGTTAGGGAGGGGTTGGAGGAAGCCCCCAGGATGTGGTTAGCTACATGCTAGCCTTCCTGATCCAGATGGCCAAGTTTTGGAAGTAAACTTCTGAAAACTTAAAGGTGACCCAGGAGGTAATGAAGCAGTGGTATGACCAGACGGCTACCCCTGTGGAATTTCAACCTGGACGGAAAGTGTAGGTGATGGACCCTGTGGAGGCCAGGACCCTCCATACCATTTGACTGGGCCCTATGAGATTGTTTAGAGGATGGGGGAGGTCACCTACCTGATGGACCTAAAGACCCCCAGGCTACCCCTGTGGGTGCTCCATAGCAACTGTCTCAAGCCACACTGAGATGTCTGAGGTCACGATGTAGTTGGTGACACATGGTGGGGAAAAGACAAGAGTAAGCCTCTACCTGACCTCCCAGCATCCAAAGAGAAGGATGGGTCAGTAGAAAGTGTAAACCTAGCCACTACCCTGACTTCAGAACAGCAGAGGGACTGTCACCAGTTGCTGGGACAGTTCTCCTCTCTGTTCTCCCTCGCTCTGGGGGTTCCCCATCTGTGTATGCATGATGTGGACACAGAAGACAGCCTCCCTGTCAGTAATAATATCTATAGGCTATCTGACAAAGTGAGAGCCAGCATCAAGGATGAGGTATCCAGGGTGTTGAGGTTGAGGGTGAATGAACCCTCCAGTAGCCCCTGGCCCAGCCCTGTGGTGCTAGTACCAAAAGCTGCCCCACTGGGCACTAAATCAGAACTCAGGTTTTGTGCAGATTACAGGAAGCTCAATTCAGTCACCAAGACTGATGCTCATACCATACCCCGGGCTGATGAGCTGATTGACAGGTTAGGGGCTGGCCAGTTCCTGAGTACCTTTGATCTTACTTCAGGGTACTGGCAGATTGTCCTAACTGAAGAAGCCAAGAAGAGGTCAGCCTTTTCCACTCCAGAGGGCCACTACCAATTTAGAGTGATGCCCGTTGGATTAAGGAATGCCCCTGCCACCTTCCAGAGGCTGGTGAACCAGATTTTGGCTGGTATGGAGGCCTTTGGTGCTGCTTACTTGGATGACATAGCTGTCTTCAGAAGCAGCTGGAAGTACCATCTTTTTCACCTGCAGAAAGTGGTTCAGGCTCTGCAAAAATCAGGCCTGACTATCAAGGCTAGTAAGTGCCAGATAGGGCAGGGGTCCATGGTATACTTAGGACACCAGGTGGTTAGGGGTAAGGTGTAGCCCCTCCAGGTCAGGGTAGAGACTATCATGGCCTGGGAGCCCCCAAAAGCGCAAACTGAGGTGAGAGCCTTCTTAGGCTTCACAGGATACTACAGGAGGTTTGTCAATGGATATGGCACCATTGTTGGCCATTTGATTGAGCTGATTTCGAAGAAGCAGCCCAGGAATGTGATTTGGACAGAGGCATGCCAAAATGCATGTGGTTTCATAAAGCAGGTCATGTGCACTGCCCTTGTGCTCAAGGCCCCTGATGTTTCTAGGGAATTTATTGTATAGACGGAAGCCTCAGAACATGGCATAGGGGTAGTAGGTCTTTCACAGCTAAATGATGAGGGCCTAGACCAACCTGCAGCTTTCTTCTCTACTAGGTTACTTCCCAGGGAACAGAGGTGGAGTGCTATTGAACGGGAAGTCTATGCTGTGGTCTGGCCACTGAAAAAGTTGAGACTATACCTGTTCTGACTTCCAGATTCAGACAGACCACAGCCCCTCAGGTGGCTAATGCAAATGAGGGGTGAGAATCCAAAGTTGTTGAGGTGGTCCATCTCCCTACAATAAATGGACTTTATGGGGAAATACTGACCTGGGGTAGACCACACCAATGCTGATGGTCTCTCGAGGTTCTTCCACCTTAGTGAAGAGAACTCCCAGGAGGTTGGGTAGCTCTTCCCACTTTCAGCTGGGGTGACATGTGTTAGACCTGTCAGCCTTAGGGTGGTCTTCCCCAAAACGTTTTGTCTGCTTGCCTCCAGTTTTGCTGAATTCTTTTCATTGGCTTTAGGACTTTGTGCACTTTACCACAGCTAACCAGTGCTAAATTGCTTGTGCTCACTCCTCTAAACATGGTTTGATTGACTTATCCACAATTGGCATAATTAATTTACCTATAGGTCCCTAGTAGAGTGCACTAAATGTGCCCAGGGCCTCTAAATTAAATGCTACTAGGCCTACTGGTGTGACTGGGGGTGAATATTTGCATTGTTCACCATTCTGTCCTTCAATTGTGCCTTTTGATTTTGTCGCCCTAAGTGGGAAGAATATGCCCAGACGTGGGTCCCATGCTCACTGCGCCACTGGATTCAAACTAGCCTGGCTGATGAGGGGTGATGCCCCGAAACCGGTCCGAGGGTGCTTGTTTCTGGTCAAGGGAGGACCTGGCCTGGCAGTTCGGGCTGGACTGAGGGTCAAGACTGATTTGCATATGGCTGGGTCCAAACTGGTGTGGCGTAGTGAGCAAAAGAACGAGGGATTAAACCCAGATCTTTGTGACTGGGGGTGAATGTTTGCGTTGTTCAGCATTCCGTCCATCAAATTGTTCCTTTTGCTTTTGTCGATTTAATTGGGAAGGGTATGCCCAGACGTGGGTCCTGTGCTCACTGCACCACTGGATGATTCAAGCTAGCCTGGCTGATGAGGGGTGATGCCCCAATACTGGTCCCATGATGCTTGTTTCTGGTCCAGGGTGGACCTGGCCTGGCGGTTCGGGCTGGACTGTTCCTTTGAGGCACAGGGTCAAGACTGATTTGCTTATGGCTGGGTCGAAACTGGTGTGGCGTGGTGCGCAAAAGAACGATGGATTAAACTCAGATCTTTGTGACTGGGGGGTAAATGTTTGCATTGCTCAGCATTCTGTCCATCAATTGTTCCTTTTGCCTTTTGCTTTTGTCACCCTAAGTGGGAAGGGTATGCCCAGACGTGGGTTCGTGCTCACTGCGCCACTGGATTGAAGCTAGCCTGGCTGATGAGGGGTGAAGCCCCAAAACCGGTCCCAGGATGCTTGTTTCTGGTCCAAGGTGGACCTGGCCTGGCAGTTCGGGCTGGACTGTTCACTTGAGGCACAGGGTCAAGACTGATTTACATATGGCTGGGTCCAAACTGGTGTGGCGTGATGAGCAAAAGAACAATGGATTAAACCCAGATCTTTTTGACTGGGGGTGAATGTTTGCATTGTTCAGCATTCGGTCCATCAATTGTTCCTTTTGCTTTTGTCGCCTTAAGTGGGGAGGGTATGCCCAGACATGGGACCCACTTCTGGGCATACACTTGGCCACTTAGGGTGAACCTAGGAAACACAACAAGATGATGGACAGAGTGCTGAAACATTTCAACCACTCACCCCCAGCCTCCTAGCTTGGTCAGTATGATGGGGGGGGGGGGGGTGAGCTTCAGATTTCCCAACAATCATGCTGGGACATCTTGTTAAAACACACTACATGAGAAGCAGGACATTAGGGGAGCTTAAGGGGCAGTGGAAAGAGAGTGCAGATTGATAGGGGTACTTAAAGCAATATTCTTCAAACTAATCCACATTTTTTAAGGCCCTTAAAACATAGACAAGAGAGATTGTGTGTGTGTTTTTGTCAGTGTGGGCATGTAAAAATCCCAGGTGAAATCCGACAGACACTTCACATTACCTGACTGAAAGTACTTGTAAACAACTATTTACTACAGTATACATTTTTTAGAAGGAAGCAACACTTCAAACACCTCCCCTGGAGCTACGCCTCTGCGATAAGGACAGTACAATCTTTATACAAGATCATTTCTAATCAACTATAACATATTGAGAAAGAATTTGAGTTAATATTATAAACTCTACAACCAAACAGACGGTATTTTTGTAAACGAAATTTAGGCATGATATTTAAATCAGACTATGTTTTTGAAATAGACAATCTACTTAAAAAATACATCCTAACCTTTGAATAACCCTTTACAAAATAGCAAATGTTTCTATATATGAAAAATCAACTATGTTTTAGGCTAGCGTAAATATAGATCAGGCCATTCATTTGCTGCTTTTTTAACACATCGATTGAGACAAAAATTGATTTTGGTACCTCCTCAAATGTAGCTGTCGGCGGATTTTCAAACAGCATTGACGCAATTTGTTTCTGAGCCCAAGGCATTTCTGCAACGAAATAGGACCTGCAGACAAAAGCAAATGCATTAAATAACATGGTATAATTAGGAAATGTGTAGCATATAAATCTGAATGTAACAGTGCCACACATGTGGGAACTCGTATGCACATTTTGGGGAGACATGCTTAAGTGTTCAACCCTCCATATACCAGCAGTATTAATATGACCGCAATAGTGTAGCAGTAATAATGGATCCAGAATGGAAATGATTCCAATTTGAAGACTGCCTACCTCATCACTAATGATAGTGATCGAAAGGGCAAATGGGTCACTTACATAATCTCAAACAACTGAAAAATACTCCAGCCAGCCTGAACCCTCCAACGCCCCACCCTCTAGGACGCTCCTCCCCATCCAGCTCTGAATATTGGCCTGCTCATGGTGGCAGTGTAAAAGCCTCAGTATACCTAAATCAGTGCCGTCTTAACGCATGGGCACGCTGGGCAGTTGCCCGGGGGCACCACGAGCATAGGGGCCCTATGCAGACCAGAATTTTACACTAATTTTCCGTTAAACATTTTTATTCCTGTGAGTGGTTGTGTAGGAAGGGCCCAGTGCACTGCTTTGCCCCGGGGCCTATAATGCTGTTAAGCGGCCCAGACCTGAAAGGCTGCACGGACTATGCTCGTTGAATTCCTCAGCCAGACACCCTGGCCATCTAAGCTAGCGATTCCAGGCCTACATGAGTTAACTGGGCAATAGTCTGAAAGTGCAGGGATCTGTGTAAAATAAAAGGGAGCCTGAGAGAGGCCTGTAAGCCGCCATCCCTGGTTCCTACACGGTGCAGCTGAGTGGCTGAGTAGTGTACTATTCACTCCCAAACTTATAATTTTTACTTAGGGCTCTCAAAGCAGCTAGTGCTCTTCCATTCTTTGCCTCCTATGTGTCATGAGTCAGATACACAGCAGGTTTACTCACCTTAAGGTGAAAGAAATGGGAGAAGGCCAGAAGAGAATGCTACGAGCACGGAGAACGGTTCATAGGAGACTGGGGCTGAGGAGCAGGAGCTTTCAGGTCAGAGAGAGAAGGTTGATCAATCAACTTGCAGTCGAATCACATCCCTGGTAATTTGAGCAGTCTGTGGCAGTAGCAGGTTGCCTTGCAACTGCCTAGTTGTGTTGTTCCTCCTTGCTTTTGTCGTTCATGGTTTTGGCGTTTCCTTGCACCTATGTTTTGCTTTACCTTTTCCTTGAGTGTTTCTCTTTGTTTGCCTTCGAAGATATACCCTCCAGTGACTTTCCTTTGGTGGGTAATAGTGGACAACCACCACCTCTCAGCATTTTCTTAAAGCTCAGGGAAGGTAACTGGCTACTTCCTGAGTTCATTACTGACTTTCCGTTATGGAGCATCAGGTAAGTCCAAAAGAGTTATGGATTCTTAAGTATTATTATATTGGCACCACTATGATTACTTACCACCTGTCTTCATTGCTAAAGTCAGACTTGTTGTACCGGTGGTGTGCGTGGTTTCATTAAAGACCTCCCAGACAGAGAGCGCCAGGCCGAATCATCCAAAATGCCTGAGAGAAGTGACATCCCCTATAGCATGTTTTTCCTCTCTCATTCCCAAACCCTATGTTCCCCTCTTCTCTTTCGAATAGTAGCTTGCAGATTCCTGTTTCTTCAATTACTGTGCTTACCAGGGTGGCAAGTGATGGACTAGCATCAGAATTTCCTCCTCCTACACAGCTCTCACACGGGTCATGATGACTTGTGAGGTCCAATGGATTCAGATGCTCATGATGATGTCTCCCCATCAAGTCACAAGCTCTCCCTCGGATTGAGAACTATTTGGAAGTCGCTCGGCAAGAGGAACATTTCTGTCAACAGAGATTACGTCTGGACATTAGTGAAAGTCAGGAAAACTTGACTCCCGCCATTCCCATACCTCCTGAGTATCTGAGGACTCCAGGGCGCAGATGGAGAATAGTGGCTTTAGTAAAATAGGGATTTCTCAGTGGAGCCACGTGGTTATCTCCACCTGAAAAATAATCTGGTTATCTGAAACTCTTCAAGGCTTTCATGGCTCAATGTAGATTGCACTTCTAAAAAAACACTAAGCATTTAAGATGAAAGTTGCCTTTAACCTTCCCTATTTAACTAAAGTAGCACTCTCTTGGGCAAGACCTATATTTAACGGAAATAGTCCACTGCCTTCGAAGTTTTCGGCCTTTGCTAAAGTCTTTGATCGCTGGCAAACTGTACAGAACGTCCATTTTGGGACTTTTGAATCTTCGACAAGCAAAGAGAGACTTGGTTCCCTAGATTACATATTTTTAGCAATTGAGAGCCGAGATGAGCTGGAGCAATGAAGCTGCAGCTTCCTATAATGAATTAAGAGATAAGCTGAACGACACATTGATATTAAAGTAACTATTCGTCCTACCTAGTGTGAACCCTGATTGACCTAACCCTGCTGACTGATGCCCAACAACAGGCTAGGACAGGAGAAAAGAAGATGTTCCTACAAGATGGAGTATGCCCAATACTACTGGAGCATTAAAAGAGTAAAGACAGAGTGAAGAACCTACTCCGATTGGCTCTATAAGAGGGGCTTTGAGTGTGGAAGAACAACAAGAGCACAGAAAGAAAGAGAGACTTTTCCTACAGTGGTATAGTAAGTGGGGGGGAGGCGGCCCGAGTTTTGGGGGCAGTGGCACTTTTACCCGCCCCGTCGTCTGTCTTCTCGCCACCCTCCACTCCGCACCCTTACCTGCAGCCGTCGCGGGGTGGCAAAGGCAGGGACCTCCATGGGCAGCGAAAGGTCTAGCTACACCACTGTTTACCTATCTTGTGGCCAGGGTGGACATTTTGTAAGAAGTAGCCCCCTTTCTACACAGTAACTAGAAGGCTTGTCTCTAAAGACTAAACCCAGGACAAACGTCTTTTGAAAAAAACAAGTGTGCTATTAAAAGGTCACATTTCCATCTGAAGCTCAGCCTTACCACGCTGAGTTCATAAGACACTGCTTATTGACTGTGGAGCCTCTGGCAATTTTATTGATAAGGAATTCTGTGACAAACAACAGATTCCTGTCATATAAGACTCTACTAGAGGCAGTATTGGGGATAGATGGCACTCCTCTGACTTCTGGATATGTCCACTGAGAGAAAGATCTTCAGCCGGAGCCTCAATTTCACATGGCAAGATATACCCACTGACACTTAAGGAAGACCTTGTATTAAAAGAATGTTTGGAGGAAAACTTAGCAAATGGATTAATCAGACATTCAGGGGATTATTTACAAGCCCTTTGCGCCTCCGATGCCTCACTTTTTAGGACACTCCAGCAGCACAGAGTGCAGACCCATATCTACGAGGCCACGCAAAGCCAATTTGCGTGGCTTTTCATGGCCTCATAGATATGGTGTAAGGCAACGCAGCATAAGTCGCTGCATTGCCTTACACTGTGACAGGGAGGCATTCTGCAGCACACATAGAAAGAGGAAAACACCTCCTTGGATTGTTTTAATGCAGTAAGGTTCCCTTCCTGCGCAAAAACAATCCAGCCAACAATGCAGACACCCTTGCACCATGGTGCAAGGGTACCTGCGATGGCGCTGGGAACAAATATTGGGTGCTGGCACTGGCTGAAATGGCAGGAATGGATTGTATCTTGTAAATATGGTGTATTCCTACCCTTTTGATTTGGCGTAGGGCAGCGCAGCAAAAACTAGCATCGCTGCCCTACGCCAAATATTTGTAAATGAGGCCCTCAATGTCTCCAGACAGGGCCCCAATCTTTTTTTTATCCCAAAACCAAATAGTGTATATCAGCCCTGTATGGATTACCAGGACGTGCACAGTTACCATCCGTAATACGTATCCTCTTCCCTTCATTTCCCCCTTATTAGCGCATGGTAAAGACTGCTAACATTTTCTCCAAATTAGACTGTAGAGGCGCGTGTAACTTGCTTTGTATCAACGAGGAGGACAAATGGAAAACTGCCTTTAATACCAAATATGGGCATTATGAATACCTTGAAATGCCTTTTGGTCTTTGCAATGCCTTGACTGCCTTCCAAAATTTCATAAGTGATATATTTAGAAACATTTTAGACACCTTTATAATTACCTACCTTGACAATATATTAGAATTCTCTTCTAATCTGAAACAACACCAAAGACATCTACTAGAAGTCCTACAGAGAACACTGCAACACTCCTTATATGCAAAGGCTGAAAAATGTATGTTCGAGACAAATCAGTTGTCTTTTCAGGGATCATAATTTCACATCAAGAAATTCAAATGGCCCCAGACAAGGTCAGAGCTGTTGAAGAATGGGTCTCTCCTCTGAATGTGAGACAAGTACAAAACTCCTTGAGGTTTGCCAATTTCTATAGCTTCTTTATGGAAAATTCCTCCCAGATCGTAAAGCCCATTACAGAGCACGCATTGGAGGCATTATTTAGATAGCTCTCTACATAGAACCACAGTTTGGACCAATCACAAAAACCTCAGTTGGACTCTGTTGATCATGTAGTGACACTCTGGGGGCATATGAAGACCTCATACTTCTACTGCTGGCTGGGATGTGAATGTTTTGAGTGGGCTGGTGAGACTTAGTTACTGAGCACACCATAGCCATTCTGTATCTAGCTTGGACTGCGCCTTTTTGGGTAAACCCCCACTGGCTCCCCATCCAGAAGAGATGCCAGTTCAAGATCCTCACACATGCCTATAAAGCCCGTCACGACCAAGGACCATCTTCCCTGAGCCCAACTCTTTTTAATATCTATGTCGCCCCTCTTGCTAAGGTTGTGAGATCCTATGGGTTAGAGGTGCTGTCCTATGCGGACGACACCCAAATAATGGTGTCTATTTCGCATAGTATAAAGGATTCGGCCCTTAACTTTAGGAACTGTATGCAGGCAGTCCCCTCCTGGATGGTGGAAAATTTTCTGAAATTAAATGGAGAGAAGACGGAGGTCCTGATCTTTGGGAGTAAACAGGAGATCTGGTCCAGTGACTGGTGGCCGGACGTGCTTGGTGTCTGTCCCTGCCCGGTTTCCCATGGGGAAAACCTTGGGGCTATCGTGGACAATTCACTGTCCCTAAGCTTGCAGGTTAGCAGGACAGTCTCCACGTGTTTCGGGATCATTAGGATCCTAAGAAAAATCTCCCATTTCCTCTCCTTCGATGCACGTAAGCAGGCCGTCATTGCCCTGGTAACGTCCAGATTGGACTATTGTAATGCCCTCTATTTGGGCATCAACAAAGGCCTAGTGCGATGTCTGCAGATGGTGCAGAATGCTGCAGCCAGGTTGGTGATGAATTTACCAAAATACCATTCAGTCACAACCTCCATCAAGTTGCTGCACTGGCTGCCTATGGAGCGTAGGATCCTCTTCAAGACTTTGTGCTTGACTCACGATGCCTACTACGGTTCAGGTCCTGAGGCGATTAAGGCTATTGTCCATCGCTATGTTCCTAGCAGGCGGCTCTGGTCTGCAGATAAGAAACCTGCTAACAGTACCGAGATTTAAGAAGGTTAAATGGGGAGGTAGAGCTTTTTCCACTGCTGCTGCTAAACTGTGGAACTCCCTCCTGGAAAAGCTCTCGAGTCAGGCGTCCCATTCTCTTTTCCGTAAAGCCTTAAAGACCTGGCTTTTCTCACAGACCTCGGTATGAGCATGTCTCTCTGTCTGCACCCTCATGTTCCGCATACAGCGCCTTGACGCCCTTGGGCTAAGTTCGCGCTTTACAAGTCCAATATTCATATTCATATTCATACATCAACCACTGTCTGAAATTCTATCTGCCCTCAAGACACCTGTGCTCCGGGTCTCTCGGTCTCGCACAGAACACAGATGCAGCGGAGACCGCTCCTTCTTCTACATCGCTGCCAAGACTTGGAACAACCTACCCCTCCACCTCCGAAAATCACCCTACCTGGCAGACTTCAGAAACAAACTCAAGATCTGGATTATCGACAGAGACATGTCACCCTCAGCGCCCAGATACCCTTAGGGGTAATAGTTATGTGCTTTACAAATACTGATTGATTGATTCCACCTCTGCTGCTGGATGTGGGGTAGGTGCTCTGACTAAGTAGTGTTCACTTAGGGCCCGATTCACAAAAGTAATCTGAGACAAAATCCTAACTTTACGACTTTTGGTATTCACAAAAAGCATTTAGGAGTAGTAAAGTTAGGATTCCTAACTTTACTACTCCTAAAGCGAGACAAAATCCTAACTTTACGACTTTCGGTATTCACAAAAGGCATTTAGGAGTAGTAAAGTTAGGATTCCTAACTTTACTACTCCTAAATGCCCTTTGTGAATACCGAAAGTCGTAAAGTTAGGATTTTGTCTCAGATTACTTTTGTGAATCGGGCCCACAGACACTGTGGGCCTGATTCACAAAGGGCCTCCGTAATCGTGGTGGATGCCCTGCAGTTGTGGGGGAGTCTCCGCACTTGGGGCATAATCTCTACAATAAGAACTCTCATTGAGGAGATTCCACCCGAGTGCAGAGACTCCCTCAGAACTGCAGATCCTCCCCACAAGTGTGGAGACCCTTTGTGAATCACACCCTGTATGTGGTTTGGTTTGCGCCACGTGGGTAAGTTCCTGTACTGATTCTACTTACATGCTGTTATTAACCAGTGCAGTACCCTTTTGGTGGTTTTAGGGGATGGCGGATTTGGGGAGAGATTAGGGCTGCACTGCTGTCGAGGTTGGTCATTCTGTCCCTGCCCATGATGACATCAGTGGGTGGGATCATGTGACATGTCCTGCCTGAATCATATCTGCCAATTGTCATGGAGTACCTGTCCACTTTCACTGCCTTCTTGAGTGAATTTAAGGACTTGCACCACCACTACTACTTCTAGTCATGTTGAACAAGTTGCACAGCTTCGGTAAATATCTGTCTGGTGGATACTCCATCTACCTTCAGATTCCTCACCTTATGAATCTTCTCATGCACCACGCTGGATATGCAAACTTTGTAATAGCTGTTCTGCACCTGTAGGTACGTTCAACTCTATCTCTACATACGGTACCACCCCGGACATGACATCACTGGAGCCATATAGCGCCACCCAGGAGCCCTGATGTGAGTTCCTTGTCCCCTCTTTTCTGAGCCCTCAGAGGCGAGACGAGGCCAGCAGCAATTTGACAATAATTAAGCAGTGCAGCAATGTAATTTGAAACCTTACTAATATGATGACTATTGAACTGGAAGGTGAGCGGGAAATCGGGGAATAGTTAAGGAATTTGCCGGTAAACACCAGAAAGATTATTACTTAAGGCAAGTAGCTTGTTCTTTTGATCAGTACTTCTACCTGCAGATTTCACACCTTTGGAATGGATATTATAGCAGTGCATTATCTAGCCCCTTGTAGTTGAGTCAGAACGAATGGGCAGACCTAAAGTGCTGAAGCACAGAACTAGTAAAATGATCATCCCTTAGCATGTCCAAATCCACACAGTAATGCTTTGGGAAGGTGCAAACTGATGCTCGTGTCGCCACACAATATATTTCTGGCATAGGCACACCCTTGGACGTTGAAGTAGCTGCCTTGGCTTTGGTAGAGTGAGCTCTGATACCTTCTAAAGGTTCCTTTTTGTCAAGGGCAAAACAGATTTAAATACAAAGCCCAATCCACCTGGACAGAATCCTCTTCTGGAGAGCTTTCTCCTTCTTGTTGCTTATATATCAAATAAAGAGTTGCTCATCAGATAGAAAATCTTTGGTCTTGGAAATGTAAAAGTTGATCACTCTACAAGGGTCAAACCTAATTAGACTCTCCTCCTCTTTGGTGGGAGGAGGGTAGAGTGTTAGCAGAGTGGACTAACCCTCACTGAATGGGGCCCCCATTGTCAGAAGAAAAATCTAAAACCTGGATTGTCTTGAAAGAAGGATGTCACCAGAGGTTGGACGCACATCACTTGTAGCTCACTGACATGCTAAGCAAATGTGTTGACCACCAAAAGCACTGTCTTTATTGTCAAAAGCAGCAACAGGCAGCTATGCACCCACTTAAGCAGGCCCCAATCAGCACTCAAACAGTAAAAGTGAAAACACAACACAAGAAGATTCCCAAACCAATGTAGAAAGTTAGAGGATATTTTAATAAATAAAATGAAATCAAAACGACAAAAATCGAATCAGTACTGTCGGAGTTATGAGCTTTGAAAGTTTAGGTAAAAATAGCACTAAGACGCTCGAAGTGCCAACTGTGGATATCTAGTTGCGTTGGACCGGTGCAAAGTCTCAAGTTCAGGCCAGCCATGATGGAGTGCAGGCTGGATAGAGGACCTAGATCGTCCCACTGGCTGTTTATATTCTCTGTGGATTAATTCCCTCATTCCAGGAGCTTCCAATCCAGAAAATGGGTACTTCTTGATGTTTTGAGCATATACTATTTATCAGATGCGGTATTTACCGTTTACGCTAAATTGCATACATTCGGCATTTAACACATGCTTTAAATAATAATTCCATGGTACATGGTAAAAACTCATAATCAGTATTATTTAACACGTTATTTACCGAACCCCGTGGATTTGGCATTTACTCCATGTGCAAGTTAGTTGGTATTTACCACCAAACTTGTAATTGAGGCTAAGAATAAGTCTGTAGTCTAAAAAGAGGGACGGGCGTGGAAGACAAATAGATAATATGTGTGCTATATGTTAGAGCTAGAAAGAATACCAATTAGAATTAATTATGAAAATGGTGAACATTTACAGACCTTTCATAATTTTGATCAGTTTCTTATAAAAACCAATACAATTGCTCAGATAAAATGCAGATATTTTGCAATCGCTTTTCTTTGAGGAAGTAGTCTTACCATTGGCCTAACAGGTGAATTGTAGTAGCATCTTTATCGTTCAGTTCAATGGCTTTCTATAAAATAAAATACAAAAAAATGCATAATGCACCATCTTTATTAAACACATACGATCAAAAGGAAAATGCAGTGCAATCTATTTCTTAGCCTTCTCTTTTTTTTATTGTTACTTCATTGCACAAGCAAAACAAGCATTGGCAAAGCCAGTAGGTCTGGCATCAGCTGCCGGCTTTTTGACACTTCTTGTTTTGTTCTGTTTGGTCAATGTAAAATGTTATTGTTAGGGAATCAGCTGGGCTCTCATTAATCTAAGAAACATTATTGGCTAGAAGCAAAAATATTTTTGAGGTTGGAAAAAAAAAGACACACATTACCATAGTGGCACCAGACACAGAATGGGTGCTACTTGGTGTATGGATTTGCTTCTTGTGAAAGGGCAGCATGCTGTAACTCAAAGGGAAGTCACCCATTGACTGAAATGTGCTGGCCCATTGCCACATGATGCACACTGTAATGGCTAGATAAAAAATGTGAATACCACAACAACAGGCTAATGAATGCAGTCTGGCGGAAAACCCCTATAAGTAACTATGTTATACATATAATTTTGGTAAAAATCAAAAGATCTTGGCCAGCATCAGACTTAAAAAAGGTAATCGATCTGGTGTTGGCTGCCAGCCTCTTGCCTTTGCTTATGCTTTTTTGTATTATTTTCTTAAAAACGTTCTTACAAATAAAGAGGCTTGCAAAGACAGATAGAAATGCTTCCAAAGACAGAGATGGATAGATAGATAGATAGATTTGTACAGATAGATGTAGATAAAGTTGTATAGATAGACAGGGCTGTATGGATAGATAGTGCTGTATAACTAGATAGGTAGGGTTGTATAGATAGATAGGGTTGTGCACATAAATAGGGCTGCATAGATAGAAAGTTGTACAGATAGAGTTTTATAGATACACAGCTGTATAGATAGATAGGTTCGTATAGCTAGAGAGATAGGGTTGTATAGTTAGATAAATAGGGTTGTATAGCTAAATAAATAGGTATGTATATATCAAGATAGATGCGGCTGCATAGATAGTTAGGGTTGTGCATATAGATAGGGTTATATAGATAGATAGGGTGATATAGTTAGAGTTGTATAGCTAGCTAGATGGGGTAGGTAAATAGAGAGGATTGTATAGAAAGATAGGTTTTAATAGATAGGTAGATAGTGATGTATAGATAGATAGATAGATAGATTTGCAAAGATAGACAGGTAGATAGCTAGAGCAGGAAATTGGGATAAATAGCCAAGCTTCAGTTAGTAATATAATAGTTAAATATCTATAGAATAATGACATACAAGAGCACTGACAGCAGGAAAAAGCCATATAAGCAGGACATGGGATTGCTTTACAAATATAACTTTAGTCATCAATTATGATACATACCAACATGATATAAGGGAGGGCAGTTATTAATACACTTCATTGTGTGCACGCTAAAAAAACGACAACTTTGTGAAGAACAGTTTCAAATGGACACAATCTAGCATGCTGTGAAATAGCAGCAGTTAGATAAACAAAGGATGCTAAAATGAATTTACAATACCATTAGCAGGAGAAAGTAACTAATAAAGCTGGAATGTGCCCTGTGTTCAACATGGAAGAGTTGGTAGACAGCGACCAGACTCTCAACACAAAGGTAAAACCAAAGTAATAAAGTAAAAAGGAAAATACTGGCATTTAAGAGAACTACCTAGTGTGCAGATATGCTCCTTGTGAAAGAGCAAAATGCCGTCACTCAAAGTGAAGTTAGCCAGTGACTGAAGTGGACTGACCCATTTCCTATGCTGTATTCTGTAGTGGGTGGAAGCAAAATGTGAATGATACAACCACAACAATGGATGAAGACAGATGGCTGGAACCCCCTTTAAGTATATTTTACATATATATATTTTTCAAATCAAAAGGCCTTGGCAAATGCCAGGCCTAAAAATATTTTACAGAGAGAAACAATTGCATCAATTGTTAGATGACTAAGGTACTTCTTTTTCCATGCTTGCTATTGGCTACTAGAGACTGTAATTCTGATCACATAACAGAAACATAATGTATTCAGGTTATTCTGCCCCAAACAACCATACAATGTGGTATGTGTACAGCCATGAACTCATCTTGAGGAGTTGTTTCATCTGTTTATATTCAAGCATGTTTGTGGCTTTCCCAAAGGAAAGCTAAGTCCCACAACCAGCAACATTGGTAAATTATCACCTTCTCAAAGTGCCATATAACTTTGTTCAGGCAAAACTATTTTGATTATCACAAAATAGACCCTGAATGATGTAAAGAAAGCAAGCTCTCCAGCATCTCAATTCCAGAGCTTTTTGGACACAATATTTTGAGACTGGAGATATATATATGTATCGCCACTGGGTAGTCATAGTTAGGATCGTGTTTCCATAGGAAATGCAATTTTTGTGTTGCTAAAAACTTTGGTGCAATTTGATGGATCTCCATGAAGCTTTACAAAATAGTGCTCTTTTTTGCCTAGTTTGCGCACAGAAAGTTTCAATGTGAACTGCCAAGCGGGTGCCAAGAAAAAAAGGGTCCTAAAATGAGTTTTCCCCATTCATTTTGCCATAAGAACTTTAGTCACAGCTACAGCCTAAACTGCTAAGCCGATTAACACCAAATTCGGCAGAAAGCTAGATCTAAGTCCAGAAACAGTACTTCGTGTGTTTTGGTGTAAATCCGTTACGTAGTTTTTGAGTAATTATTAAGTAGGATTCAATGTACAGTGCGGTATTTGGGTCCCACTATGTGCAAATTGTTGCACCTTACAATACATTGTCTGCATGATCATCTAAGAAGTGTACTCTGTTAGGGCTTGCCACTGCTCCACCATATCCTTGGCCAGAGGAAGAATTTCTTTTAGCAAGACCTCGTTATTCGGGACTCGGGCATTAAGCTTGCTCTGCTCATCTCTGTTTAGTATACAAGTATACAACATGTTGATGGGTTAGCAATTGAAAATGTCTTCGGCACTAGATCATTTAAATTATGCAAACATACAACAATGTTACTCTCTATTGTACATTGGTGTTCGAATGATAATTTGTTATGTTTAACAAGGAATGCTTTAAACACATTAGAGGTACACCTTGGGTCACCTACTTTGCCCCCAGCTATGATAATTTGCATAGAGACTGGTGGGAGGAGCAGGCGCTTCAGAGCCAGTACATGAATTTTGGGTCATATCAGTTTTGTAGTCCAGCTATATCATCGGGCTCTTCATTATTTGAAGAGTGTCGATAGAACAGTGCCACAGGATTTGTGCAAACAGTTAACATAAACTCTCTGAATTTTCACTTTACAAGTACCATCAGTTAACAGGAGGTCTCTTCCTTGGACCTTACACTTTATGTGAAAGGTAATAAATTACACAATAAGATGAACAGAAAACCAACAGTAGGAAATACAGTCCTTCACACAAGTAGCTTTCATACCAATAGATTCAAGATCTGTATATTATATGGGTAAAATGTAAGGGTGAGGAGAAACTGCAGTGAGGAGGACAAAGTGAGACAAGCACAAGATGATTTGGCTGAAAGATCCAAGGAAAAGGGTTATTGGAGACAGGTAATAGCTGATGCAAGGTTCAAGGCAAACTTAGATAAGCAGGAAAATCTGTTGTTTAACAGGATGAAACATAGGAAACACAACAACAAAGATATTAGATTAATCACCACATTTAACAGTGAGGAAGGGGCAATCGGAAAAATCATACAGCAATATTGGTATCAAATAAGAAATGATCCTCTGATAGAGAAGACATTCCTGAATAAGCTAGCGATCAGTTTCAGAAGATCTAACTCTATGAATGATGATTTAGTGAAAACAGAATCCAGAAATGCTACATGAAGGAAACTGGTTAAAGCACAGTCATGGGTTCTGAAAATGGAGTAGATGCACACCATATATTTCAAAGACATGGGACCCCTCCTTCAACGGGGTTACTAGGGGCAGGGGAAAACTATCAATAGAAACGAGAACCCCTGTCAACCTTCAAACTAGATTTTGTGAAACCATCTCACACAAATATATATGAACATGTACGGCTCTGAGGATTATGGCTTTCGAGCTTATATTAATATTTCAAAGGCCCGTGCCCCCAACTAATTTCTCATGCTGTTTGATTTAGTCCCTTAGGGAGCAACCCTAGCTCTTAGTGAGCATTAGACTGCATGAGAAATTAGTATAGGGCAGGGGCCTTTAAAATATTAATATAAGCTTTCTGGGGCCAGATAGTGAGAAAAACATTTTATACATGAAGCATAGAGTGATAGTTAAATCATTATGGTATAATTGGAAGTTTACAACTCCTGGGAGTGCGGCGTAATCTTTTGATTTTGTGCTTACCATTTACGTTGGATTTGTGGTCTATCCCAAACGCTGGCACCAGCAGTTAGAGCGCGCCACCTGCATGACCCCTTTTGTTGTAATAATTAATTTATGATGGCAGCGCCCGGCACCGAAAGAAGTGGAAAGAGACCAAACATACCATGGAGTCGTAGAGATACTATATATATATATTACATTTTTTTTCTTTTTGGTGCAAAACTCTCTTTTTTAATTTATTCCAAATCTGCCATAACCACTGCCACGCCTAAACCCTCAAATTGCCTAATCTATTTTTTACCACTACTCAACCCAGAGCCCAAAATTTCATCTTACCTTTACCCTTTACCCACAACCCTAAAAAAACCCTTACCACCCTTTACCACTACCCACCCATAATCCCTAAAATTACACTTACCAACCCTAGACTCTAAAATGACCATTACCACCCTTTACCACTACCCACCTTTGAACCCTAAAATTGCCCTTTTCACCCCTAAACCCTAACATTACCCTTACCAACCTTTACCACTACCCACTCCTAAACCCTAAAATTACCCTTACCACCCGTAAACTTTAAAATTACCCTTACTTCCCTGTACCACTACACATCCCTCAAGCCTAAAATGACCATTACCACTCTTTACCACTACTCACCTTAAACCTGAAATTTACCCTTACCACAATTTATCACTCTTACCACCCTTTATCCTGACCAAGCGGCCTGTGGCAGATGGGATTTCAGATGAAGGTGTTTCGTTGAATGAGACACACAAGTCTTCACCAGTAGAAAACCCAAGATTCCCACACTTCTAAATTAGGTGGCAATTGGCATAGGACACATCAGACACACTCTCAATGACCCTCTTAAGCAGCGCATTTCTGATAAGACCAAAAAAGGTCCATCACGTGTGAGGAAACTTGTGTTCTACTGCAGAGCGGATGTAGCCTAGCAGTCCCGACTAGACTACAGTACTCGAGGCATAGTCAACACAGATTAGCATATGGCCCGGTACTCTTGTGTAAATAACAAGGGTGAATGCAACCCTTGGCGCTTAATAGTGGTTAGGATTTAGTTAACCATTCGCAAAAAAATTGGTGGGTTGGGGGAGGTGGGGATACACAGATTTTAGGCACAATCCCAAAGCCATACTTTTGAGGATTTGCACAATGATTGGGAGGTTGTTTCTCACACAGAAGGCACCCATCATTAAGTCCTACAAATAGTGTGTGTTGGACTTGGCCCTTTTGCAGGGTCATCCCTAAACTTTTGCCTTCCTCCTATATTTTTCTGACCTGTTGTTGGCTGTTTTATGACTCTGGGCACTTTACCACTGCTGATCAGTGCTAAAGTGCATATGCTCTCCCTATGATAAATTGTGATATATTAGTGACTCCATGATTGGATGATTGGTTTACTTGTCAGTCCCTAGTACAGTGCACTGAGTGTGCCCAGGGCTTGTAAATCCAATGCCGCTGGTGGGCTTGCAGCACTGGTTGTGCCACCCACAGAAGCGGCTTGTAAAATGTGCCTCAGGCCTGCCATTGCAGAGCCTGTGTGCAGCCTAGGGCTGCCATGTCGACTTGGTGAGTACACCCACTTACCAGTCCCTAAACCTTCCCTTTACTGCATGTTGGTCACCCCTAAAGTAGGCCCTAGGGCAGGGTGCATTGTAAGTACAAGGTAGGATATGCCCTGGTGTGTGTGGCATGTCCTAATAGTGAATTACAGCCATTTTCGTTTTTCACTATTGCAAGGCTACCTGCTCCCCATAGGCCAGAATGGGCAGACTGACTATTACACCTTATAGTCAGAACTGACCCAGGGAACATGGTAGAAAAACGAATTTAGTATGCCTGAACTCAGAATGCTAAAATACATCTTTTAGTGAAGTTGGTTTTAACATTCTGTGTTCGAAAATACCCTTTTAGAAAGTGGGTATTTTCTTGCCTAAACTTCCAAGCCTGCCTCTGCTAGGTTGTGTATTCCTTGTCTGGAGATTGAGTGACAGGGGCTGGGGGTGGCTACAGGAGACAGGGTGAGTCAGCACAGGGCTGAATAGAAAGATCTGCATCCAGAGTGGAGGGAGGAGTTGCACCTGGGTCTGAATAGGGCTGTGCCTGCCTTCCACAATGCTGGCTCCACCTCCTGCCGGGCGGCTGAGCACCCTGCCCCACATTCTGAAAGGAAAGAAGGAGACAGAAAAACAAAGTGCTCCAGGACTGACCAGAACTGGTTTTGGGCTGGGCAGAGGCCTCTCTGCCTTCAGAGAACAAAGGAAAACTGTGTATAAAAGGGGACCCAGACCCCTAGGAGATTAGATCACTTTGGGAAACAAGAAGAAACCTTTGCTGAGGAGCGGAACCAAGAAGGAACTGAGGAGAAGACTATCCCTAAGCTAGAGGGATCTGCCTGCAGTGGTTGCCTGACTGCCAAAGGAAGGAGAAAGGACTTTGTGTGCACTTTTATTCAACTTGTAAAGTATCTCCAAGGGCTTGAGAAAAGAGCTTGCCTCCTGCTGAAGTCTCAGGGACAACAGACTTCAACCACCAGCTCCCCAAGAATCCTTTGGAAGTGCCTGCTGCTGTTTTGGGCCTTCTGAAGGGACTGCGTGTCGCAAGGAGCTGGAAGCGCGACTCAAGAGGAAGAAGCGTGTCGCCGTCGCTGCTGCTGCCGTCGCAACTCCGAAGGAGGGTGTCGCCGCTGTAGCTGTCGTATTGCACCGCATCGAGAGAAGCGTCCGCAACGAAGAGGAAGCGTGTCGCCGTCGCTGCTGCTGCCGTCGCAACTCCGAAGGAGGGTGTCGCCGCTGTAGCTGTCGCATTGCACCGCATCAAGAGAAGAGTCTCGCATCGAGGAAGAAGCGTGTCGCCGTCGCAGCCGCTGCCGTCGCAACTCCGAAGGAGGGTGTCGCCGCTGTAGCTGTCGCATTGCACCGCATCAAGAGAAGCGCCTCGCATCCACGGAGAAGCGGGCCGCCGTCGGAGCTGCTGCCGTCGCATCACGAAACAAGGGTGTCGCCGCTGCAGTTGTCGCATCGAGCGGAAGCATCTCGCAACGTCGGAGAAGAGGGTCGCCGCCAAAGCCGCTGTCGTCGCATCGCTGAACAAGGGTGTCGCCGCTGTAGCTGACGCGTCGAGTCGAGACTTCTCGCAACCTCGGAGAAGCGTGCCGCATCAGGAAGAACTTGACGTCTTTATTTCTTTGCACCAGAACTTTGTCGCATTTCCATCGCTGCAACATTGCTTGTTGTGGAAGCGTCCCGCATCGTAAGGTACATTGACTTAAAGTGTCGCATCTTAAGAACTGAACTGAACTAAGCTAAAACTACCATTTTAAGTACAGTATTGTGGATTTTTGTCGTTATGGTCTTGTGTTAAAACTATATAAAGAATACTTATTTTTGATATAAAACCTTGTGTGGTGTCCATCTGTAGTGTGTCCCTAGATTACTGTATGTGTTCACAAATGCTTTACACACTGCCTCTGAGATAAGCCTGTCTGCTCGTGCCAAGCTACCAAGGGGGTGAGCAGGGGTTATTTTAGGAGTGTACCCCTTTACCCTGACTAGAGGCGAGGGTCCCTATTTGTCACAAGTACCTACCTGTGCCAACTAGAGACCCCCAATTCTAACATTGGTGGTCAGCGGTGAGGATTCTGGACTTGCATTTGTGACTCATGTACAGTGATTGGTGAACACTACTAGTGAGTGCAGACCAAAACGCGACCACATACTGTTTTTCTGTTTTATGGTGTCCTCCTGGAGGTATTTTTGATACCATGACTCTGGTTAGTTGTTGCAAAATGGAACTCAACTTCTGGCACATGTTTGTCTACACAATGAAGGAGCTACGTGTGTTTTGCAAGGAAAGGGGGCTGCCTGTGAAGAGAAGGTCCAGGGAGGATCTAGAGGCATCCCTATTTCAGTATGAGTTACCCAGCTGGAAGGCAACACTACCAGTTGAGTCTGAGAAGGAGGAATTCCCTAAAAGTGAGGGAGAAACAGAAAAAGATAGCTGGCTTCTGGCTTATGAGCAGAAGCTGAGAGAAATTGACGAAGAGCTGAGAGAGATTGATGAGGCTCAGAGGGCCTTAGCCCAAGAAAAGAAATTTGGGCAGCTCAGGTAGTGAGCTTTGCTGAGTTGGAGGTGGAGTCCAGCTCAGATGGTGGCAGCAAAATTAAGTTATTCAGTGCTGAGAGAGTAGTGCTCACACCCAGAGATGTGGCGCCTGACTTGAAGGAGGGGTTAACATACACCAGGAGGTTCAAGGACATGAGGTAGCTCCAGTAGTGCGCAGTGTCCCTGAGAGGAATAGGGAAACTGACGCAGGGATTCATGGTCCTAGTGGTGGGAGGGACACTCTACTGACTCTAGATGAGAGGTGCAGGGAGAGGGGTTCCCCCATGGTTGAAGTCCTGGTATGTGAGTGTGAAGACCGCCCAGAAGAGTGTGGGTTGAGTGACAGAGACAGTCAGATACTGTCTTGCCAATCTCAGAAGAGTGGTGTGGAGTACGTGTGTGAGGCACTGGATGGTGAGGTGAAGGATAGTTTGGTTAACCCCTGTGAGGGACTGTGTGATCCAATTTTGGGAGAGCATATTGTAAGTCCCTGTTTTCCAGAGCTATGCCAACACCTGTTGGGGTGTGAGTTCTCTGACCTCAGGAGCTCACATTGGAGGCAGACCTTTTGGTGGATTCCAGAGGGTCTGAAGAGGCATTGGGGAGTGACCCTAAGAGGAGTGGCTCAGGTGTCTTCCAACCCAGAGTGGTGGGAGAGGTTCAGTGTAGCCCAGCTAGGTCCCGTGGTAATGGGAGGGGTGTAGGGACTCACGTCCTGTCTCAGTGGAGAAGGAGTGAGTGTGGGGCTGCGTGTCCCAAGGTGCCCGAAACCCAGTCTCAGAGCCTGGATGGTTCTTTAAGGGAACACCAGGTAGGGAGCCTAGGCTGTCCTGATGGGCCGCCTGTTGAGGAGGATCTCCTAGTGTCTAGAGAACCTGGAGCGTCTGGAAATGGAGCTCCAGTGTTTCTGGTGTCTGGCAGTGCCGCTCCAGTTGGGAGGGTGCAGAAGTCCAGAGTGAGGGGTGAGAGGGGAGAGAGTCCCCAGTGGAAGAACCAGTGGGTCAGGGACCAGCCAGAAGGGCTGAGTCACCAGTGAATGACCATGGTAACACCACTTCTGTCCTGGGGGATCTCCCCGCGCTGTCAGATGGACAGGCGTCGGGAGATCTGCGCCAGGCGGACTGTCACACAACACATGAGAGATGTGTTACCCTCTGGGGGGCATGCGTGCTCCCCAGGAAGTCCTGGTGCGCCAGGCAGATTATTACACAACTCTAAAGGAGTGTGTTTCCCTTGGGGGGTTGGTGTACCCTCCCGGAAGTCCTGGGTTGCCAGGCACAGGTCCAGCCTAAGGGTACAGACCCTGAGTTGGAGGGCCAGGTTCAGGGTGTCCCCCTGACCTGGAGGAAGGGGCAGCTGCTAACAGTGCCCCTACCAGGTTGTCCTCTGGGGGCACCGCTCCAGGTGGGAGGGTGCAGGACCCCAGTAAGGGAGGCGGGGAGAGGACAGCCTCACCCCTGGCCTCTGCCCAGTCTAAGGGTACAGACCCTATGCTGGGATCCCAGTTGCAGGATAGAACCCCTGAACTGGTGGGCGGGTGTGCAGGACACCTGCCACAGGTGCCCTGACAATTCTGGAAGGGGGTACCGCTCCTCATGGGAGGGGGCAGTACTCTGGAAGGGGGTGCAGAGGGAGGGAGTCCTCGCCTCTGACCCCGGTTCAACTAGAGGGTTTAGACCCTAGATTGGAGGACCAGGTTCAGGGTGTCCCCCTGACCTGGACGCCCAGTTGCAGGATAGAACCCCTGAACTGGTGGGCGAATTGTGCAGGACACCTGCCGCAGGTGCCCTGACAATTCTGGAAGGGAGTACCGCTCCAGGTGGGAGGGTACAGAGCCCCAAGGAGGAGGACCGGGTGTGGGAAAGCCCACCCCAGTCTCCCGTCCAGCCGCCGGGTATAGGCCCGGGGCTGGTGGGTCAGCGCCAGGATGTCATACCTGACCTGACAGGAGGGAGAATGGACAAAGGGTGCCGAGCACCTGGGGCTACTGCCCCCGCTCTCTGACGCCACAGAGGTTTGAGAACCCTGAGAGGCATAAGGCCTGGGTCTCATCCCTGACCACTGTCAGTGGCCACTGTGGCTTGCTGGCTGTCTGTTGGGACACACCTGTGAGCAAGTTAAGGTTAGGTGCTGCACAGGTGGTGTCCACAGGTGAGGAGAAGGGTTCCCCATGGATTAGCTTGGTGGGCCCTGAGAGTATGGACAGAGGGATCCAAATAGGTTCAGATTGGCGTAGAACTGGAGTATGCCCCTGCTGTTGTGGGCCAGGGTCCAGGTTCTATCGCCCAAAGCAGGGAAGCCCATCAAGGTAGTGATTGGTCTACCCTGCGTTTTGGCTGGAAGGGGTTGTGTTGGACTTGGCCCTTTTTGCAGGGTCATCCCTAAACTTTTTGCCTTCCTCCTATATTTTTTCTGACCTGTTGTTGGCTGTTTTATGACTCTGGGCACTTTACCACTGCTGATCAGTGCTAAAGTGCATATGCTCTCCCTATGATAAATTGTGATATATTAGTGACTCCATGATTGGATGATTGGTTTACTTGTCAGTCCCTAGTACAGTGCACTGAGTGTGCCCAGGGCTTGTAAATCCAATGCCGCTGGTGGGCTTGCAGCACTGGTTGTGCCACCCACAGAAGCGGCTTGTAAAATGTGCCTCAGGCCTGCCATTGCAGAGCCTGTGTGCAGCCTAGGGCTGCCATGTCGACTTGGTGAGTACACCCACTTACCAGTCCCTAAACCTTCCCTTTACTGCATGTTGGTCACCCCTAAAGTAGGCCCTAGGGCAGGGTGCATTGTAAGTACAAGGTAGGATATGCCCTGGTGTGTGTGGCATGTCCTAATAGTGAATTACAGCCATTTTCGTTTTTCACTATTGCAAGGCTACCTGCTCCCCATAGGCCAGAATGGGCAGACTGACTATTACACCTTATAGTCAGAACTGACCCAGGGAACATGGTAGAAAAACGAATTTAGTATGCCTGAACTCAGAATGCTAA
The DNA here is from genome assembly GCA_963921515.1 of Calotriton arnoldi. Taxonomy (NCBI): domain Eukaryota; kingdom Metazoa; phylum Chordata; class Amphibia; order Caudata; family Salamandridae; genus Calotriton; species Calotriton arnoldi. The sequence continues at coordinate 1,779,217 of CAWUFW010003319.1, forward strand.
AATACATCTTTTAGTGAAGTTGGTTTTAACATTCTGTGTTCGAAAATACCCCTTTTAGAAAGTGGGTATTTTCTTGCCTAAACTTCCAAGCCTGCCTCTGCTAGGTTGTGTATTCCTTGTCTGGAGATTGAGTGACAGGGGCTGGGGGTGGCTACAGGAGACAGGGTGAGTCAGCACAGGGCTGAATAGAAAGATCTGCATCCAGAGTGGAGGGAGGAGTTGCACCTGGGTCTGAATAGGGCTGTGCCTGCCTTCCACAATGCTGGCTCCACCTCCTGCCGGGCGGCTGAGCACCCTGCCCCACATTCTGAAAGGAAAGAAGGAGACAGAAAAACAAAGTGCTCCAGGACTGACCAGAACTGGTTTTGGGCTGGGCAGAGGCCTCTCTGCCTTCAGAGAACAAAGGAAAACTGTGTATAAAAGGGGACCCAGACCCCTAGGAGATTAGATCACTTTGGGAAACAAGAAGAAACCTTTGCTGAGGAGCGGAACCAAGAAGGAACTGAGGAGAAGACTATCCCTAAGCTAGAGGGATCTGCCTGCAGTGGTTGCCTGACTGCCAAAGGAAGGAGAAAGGACTTTGTGTGCACTTTTATTCAACTTGTAAAGTATCTCCAAGGGCTTGAGAAAAGAGCTTGCCTCCTGCTGAAGTCTCAGGGACAACAGACTTCAACCACCAGCTCCCCAAGAATCCTTTGGAAGTGCCTGCTGCTGTTTTGGGCCTTCTGAAGGGACTGCGTGTCGCAAGGAGCTGGAAGCGCGACTCAAGAGGAAGAAGCGTGTCGCCGTCGCTGCTGCTGCCGTCGCAACTCCGAAGGAGGGTGTCGCCGCTGTAGCTGTCGTATTGCACCGCATCGAGAGAAGCGTCCCGCAACGAAGAGGAAGCGTGTCGCCGTCGCTGCTGCTGCCGTCGCAACTCCGAAGGAGGGTGTCGCCGCTGTAGCTGTCGCATTGCACCGCATCAAGAGAAGAGTCTCGCATCGAGGAAGAAGCGTGTCGCCGTCGCAGCCGCTGCCGTCGCAACTCCGAAGGAGGGTGTCGCCGCTGTAGCTGTCGCATTGCACCGCATCAAGAGAAGCGCCTCGCATCCACGGAGAAGCGTGCCGCCGTCGGAGCTGCTGCCGTCGCATCACGAAACAAGGGTGTCGCCGCTGCAGTTGTCGCATCGAGCGGAAGCATCTCGCAACGTCGGAGAAGAGGGTCGCCGCCAAAGCCGCTGTCGTCGCATCGCTGAACAAGGGTGTCGCCGCTGTAGCTGACGCATCGAGTCGAGACTTCTCGCAACCTCGGAGAAGCGTGCCGCATCAGGAAGAACTTGACGTCTTTATTTCTTTGCACCAGAACTTTGTCGCATTTCCATCGCTGCAACATTGCTTGTTGTGGAAGCGTCCCGCATCGTAAGGTACATTGACTTAAAGTGTCGCATCTTAAGAACTGAACTGAACTAAGCTAAAACTACCATTTTAAGTACAGTATTGTGGATTTTTGTCGTTATGGTCTTGTGTTAAAACTATATAAAGAATACTTATTTTTGATATAAAACCTTGTGTGGTGTCCATCTGTAGTGTGTCCCTAGATTACTGTATGTGTTCACAAATGCTTTACACACTGCCTCTGAGATAAGCCTGTCTGCTCGTGCCAAGCTACCAAGGGGGTGAGCAGGGGTTATTTTAGGAGTGTACCCCTTTACCCTGACTAGAGGCGAGGGTCCCTATTTGTCACAAGTACCTACCTGTGCCAACTAGAGACCCCCAATTCTAACAGTGTGCATTGTGGATGAGAAATGTATCTTACTCCCCATCTTAATTAATGGGGGTGTATTAAAGACATTTCTACAGGGGGCAAATTGATTTGTACTGTGTAGAAAATAACTTAGAAAATGCAGTAGAAAAAGAAAACTGGAAGGAGAAACACTCAGACGATAAAAACAGCAGATAAAAAACGGAGGCAAAAATTTAACTATAAGGAACTGAAGCAAGTAACTAATTATAAAAAGGAAAAAGAGTGAAAATAAAAAAAATTGAGAGAAAGGCATCATAATCATTCCCGTAATTCAGAGTGTGTAATGAAAGACAGATATGAATGAGGAAAACTGGGTTTCCCTGTGCAGAAAAAATGACCGCAGAAAAAGAAACATCGGAAAAGGATACTTGAAAACAATGCCTAAAAAACGGAAAACCGAACAAGAACTGTCGTGTAGTTCCTATATAACCTATACAGGATCTGCGCGTTTGGATAACATAAACTGTGGGATTGGTGGCGGACTGATTCCGTGCACCTCACCGGATACATTAGCCTGTCTGTATCAGCTAGCTCACAGTGCCACTATAATCTCCTCTTACCAAGGAGAGAATAGATTCTGGCAACCTCAGAACATGACAACCCTGATCCCTCAGAATCGTGGAAACAATATACTACCTTTCGCTCAGTCACTCGTGCTTACTTAGTTTCTCTCAGATAGATACACAGAATAAACAGGCTGGGCATTTTCAATAAGTATTTATTGAACAGTCGTTATTATAGTGTAGAATAGATGAGCTGCAACAACCATTAGACAGTAGCAGAGATATATGATTAGAAGTACTACGAAAGTAAAGGGATGGTAAAGTTCTACCATCTTGCAGAAATCATGAATATATACAAGTACATAAAACACATGATAAAAAGTGCGTACTCCTACAATGCCTCCCTAGCTAGATGTACCTAAATGTACCTAGCATCTGTTTAGGTGTTATGCCAAGAATCCCTCTAGGATCTAGTCAACCCCATTACCTGAGAATGAGAGAATATGGGACCCCGTCCTGGTCTCGAGTTGGACACCCCGCAAGGGATGTTAGACCACTGCGAGCTGGAGTGTCTGCATGCAGGAACCGCAGCGTCTCTGGTCAGTGTGTCAGCCGGGAAGTTTCGGTCTCCTCTCTCCTTCTAAGCAAGATGTGATTTATATATACCCATAGGTCTCCCCAGGGGTCCTACCTTGCTGTGTTACTGTGTCGGCCTAAAGGTTGTCGTCGGGCCTGAACTTTATACAGAGATATTATACAGGAGATGTTAGTCCTGCTGTGCTTCCAAGAAGCCTCATGCATAATGTATGAGATTCGAACTAGGGGGAAACCTGCGTTCTGAATGCAGTGTCATATCTAGGTAAAAGGTCAGTCCCTAAGAACCGTTATGTATGTAATGTAGGGAAGAATATAGGTGAAAGGTTGCAATGTTACCTGCGCCTATATAGGGTACCTATATGGAATATAACACCCACTCCTCTTCCGGCTGGACGACATATGTAACTTATTACCGTACTACTAGCCTAACTAGATATTGGTATGCACAAAGTTTATAAAAACATTTGATTTTGCTAAAAATGTTTAAAACTTCCCAAAAAATTCTAAAAAACTTAAAACTGTCTAAAAATTTTTTTTTCCAAGCCATAGCTCTAAAGTGTCTTTAGTTATAGTCCGAAGCACTATAAGCATTAGAAAGACATGCATGCCCAATAAATGAAAGGAATGTCAATTTTTGTTTTGAGTTTCAAATTTGAGCTTGTTTTAAAAAAGGGTGAATTTCTTCCAGCACACGACGAGCCAATTGAGTCAAATGTTTTATGTGTTCTGGCTGGTAGACGCAACATTTTCGTTGCTTGCTTCCGCAGTAGACAGCCCCTGTAGCACCTCGCAGAGTACGTCAATTGAGCACAGATGATGTTCCACACTGTCCGCAGCCGGTGCTGGGGCAGCCTGTGTGCCGTCCAAAGCCTGGGTGTCAGAGGAGGAGCCGGTGTCCACACCAACAGGTGCTGTTACTACCTGTGGGGGCTCAAGGAATGCCGTCATCAACATCGGGATACGCAGAGGACACTGCAGAACATGGCCATTATCGGGTCCAGTAAAGCATTCACGTCCGGTTGCGCACATGATGGGAGTGTCAAACAAAGGTCTAACACGCATTCTTCTCTGCAAAACAGGCATCGGAGGACAGGTAAGATGCAGTCCATCCAGACTGGTCGAAATAACAAGAACCAAGATGCACTTAGTTCTCTTAGGTGAGGTGTGCCTAGATGTTGTACCATGCGGTCACAGTATTTACGCTCCAGGAGTGCTCTTTCCATCTCCTTGGTGACTGGGGCGTCCATTGCGTAACAAATGTAAAACAATCAGGATACCTGCTACTAAAAACAGGATGAGCGGAAGTCCTCCAAAGATGCTTCCGAATACGGACTGTATGAAGTTTGGTATAACTCCAAGTACCATCTGAAAGGTGCTCAGAAGTACAGAACCTATGGTCTTAAATAGGTGGGCTATGCTTGTCCTATCAGACATGTTAAAGATACAATTTACCATTTCTGCAAAATGGAAAGGGCAGTTTGTATGAATAAGCGCCTGTATCTCTGCCGAAGACCTTGCGATCTGGAGATCAAAAGTCTCTCGAGCGGAGGTTAAGGGCACAGACTTCTGTAAAAGCATGGCTTTCATTCTGCTTAGAGTATCAAACCGTATTAAAGAAACATTCAGTGAAGGCCATAACGGCGCCTCCCTGACTGTATGTGTCGGTGGAAACAATACTTGCATACAACAAGTACTCTGGAGCTCACGGTTACCAGATATGCGATGCCCGGGAGCATTCCGCAGCAGCCTTGACTGTTCAGCATCAAGTAACTCCCACTTGAAAGTAGCCTGGATGCTGGAGTAATCACTGCAGCTGAGGCACCCCTCAAATGGCAGGACAGGTTCGCTACAGAACCATTTCATCTCCTTGCAGCATTATATCCTGGCATATGAGTGATCCGCTTAAAGCGTTCTCACAGTTTGTACCGCTTAGAAACACTACTCGATCCCCACTCCGGCATCGAAATCTGTATGGTAATACCCTTAATGTATTCCTTACCCATTTCTTCATATCTGCCTGCCTGCTTTTGTTCAAGGCAATACTGAAACTGAAAAGTAGTGACCGGTAGAGTTATGTGGCCTTGGATTAGCCATTCTGTGGACGGTAATTCTGCCACTGTAAACGCTAATCTATCCAGTTTTTCAATTCGCAGCATTTTATAATTTGCTCCCCTTTGTGCCATTTCTATCTGTTTATCTGTTAGATTGTATTAAAAAAACAGAGACGTACTGTTGATATAACGCCAAGGCACGTAGCCTGCACACAAAGATTGCAGCGTCCAGCTTAATAACATAATAGAACGTAATTGAGATTGCCCGTGTTGTAATATGGCCAAATCTTGTTCTAGTATGTCTATCGCAGAAGATCCAATGTTGCCTAAGGAATATATCCTGGAGGTCAATGTAGTTAACCCATTGTCTACCACTGCTAGGGATTTTTCTAGATTTATACGGTCTATTTCACGTAACCTCTCTGCAACCTCTTGTTGGGATATTTTCCATATTTCATTGTAGACAGCATAATGTCTCCTTCCTCTAACTCTGCTCTTTCACTCGTTTTTCTACCTTTTATCTTTCACCTTTCTGCACTTTTCTGCATCTCTGCTCTTTTGTGCCTTATTTCTGCTCATTTTCCCTTCCTCTCGCTCTGCCCTTTCACTTGTTTTCACTCGTTTTTCTACCCTCTTTTATCTTTCACCTTTCTGCACTTTTCTGCATCTCTGCTCTTTTGTGCCTTATTTCTGCTCATTTTCCCTTCCTCTCGCTCTGCCCTTTCACTAGTTTTCACTCGTTTTTCTACCCTCTTTTATCTTTCACCTTTCTGCATCTCTGCTCTTTTGTGCCTTATTTCTGCCTATTTTCCCTTTTTCTTTATCCCTTATTTCCTCCCTTTACCTTTCCCCGCCGCTGCTGCCCCCGCGGCCCCACCCCCCCAGCGCGACTGGCCCAATCCAGCTCCCCTCCCCGGTCCCGCCTCCCAGCTGTCCAGCCCTCCCCGACCCCTACTTAATGGCGGCCACTGCGCGGCCGCTGTGCGGCCGCGGGCTGCGGGCGCGCTGCTGGCGTGCCGAAGGCGCGTCAAAGGCAAGCCCGTCTGCGCCCGTCCGCGACCCGACCGCGACCAGCGCCAGGAACCCTGGACCTCCGCCCCGCCAACGCTACACCCAGCAGCACTCCACGCACTCAACCCAGGCCGCAACAACAACTGCAAGCTAGCATCACCAGCCGACTCCCACGGACCCTTCAGCTGTCACCGCTGCCGGCACACCTGCAGCACCGCCAAGAACACGGATCCAGCACAACCCGCCCACAAGAACACAACCGAACCGAAGACCCTGCAATGCATCCTCCTCAACGTCCGATCCCTCCACAAACACGCCACAGAAATCTGGGACCTCCTCGACAGCACCACCCCGGACGTAGCGTTCTTCACCGAAACCTGGACCAACACCACCTCGGGACCGGACATCGCCATCGCCATCCCCCAAGGATACAAGATCTCCAGGAAGGACCGCCCCACCCGCCCAGGAGGAGGAATCGCCATCGTCCACAAATCCAGCCTCCGCCTGAGCACACTCCCTGACGAGCCCACAGAACTGATGGAACACCTTCACTTCAAGATACTGGCCAGCCCCACCTCCACCCTCCGAGGAACCCTCATCTACCGACCCCCTGGACCCCGCGGACCCTTCGCCAACTCCATCACGGACATTATCTCCCCGCAGGCCATCGCATCCACCAACTACACCCTGCTGGGAGACCTTAACTTCCACCTCGACAACCAACTGGACCCCAACACCACATCCCTCCTGGACAACCTCCACAACATTGGACTGCGCCAGATCGTGACCGAGCCCACGCATTCAGCAGGACACACCCTCGACCCCCTCTTCACTACAGGAAACTCCATCACCTTCAGCCACACCACCGAACTCCCATGGACCGACCATCGTTGCGTCCACTTCACCTTCAGAACACCCACCATCCACAGACACCAGCACCTGCTTCCACAAAGAAACTGGACCAAAATCACCGACGACCAGCTCACCTCCTCACTCAACAACTCCACCCCAACCATCGCGGAAAACGACAACCCCAACACCGCAGCCCGAACCCTGCATAGATGGATCTCGGACAGCACCAACACCATAGCCCCCCTCAAGAAAAACAACAATACCCGTGCCAAGAAAGCCAGATGGTTTACCACCGAACTTCGAGAGTCCAGAAGCACATGCCGCCGCCTCGAAAAGGCCTGGAGGAACACCAAATCCACAGAAGCCCACGACAACTTCAGAGCCGCCACCAACGCCCACCATCAACTCATCAGAGAAACGAGGAAAAAGCGATTGAAGACAGAATCTCCACCCACGCGCACAACAGCAAGGAACTCTTCAGCATCATCAAGGAGTTCGCCAAACCCACTAAGCGAGTCTACCGACATCCCTCCCTCACAAGACCTCTGCGACAAACTCAGCACCTTTTTCCACCACAAAATCAAGAGCATCTACGACAACTTCGACGAAGACAACCAACACACTGAACCCTCACCAACCTCCCCCGACACCCGGAAACCAGCGATTGACGACTGGACAGCCCTCACCACCGAAGACACACTGAAGGCAATGAAGTCAATCCACTCAGGGGCCCCCACGGACCCCTGCCCCCACCACTTCTTCAACAGAGCCGCCGACACCATCGCACCCATGCTCCGCCACACCATCAACCGCTCCCTGGCGACCGCCTCGTTCCCCGACGACTGGCAACACGCCGAGGTCAACCCCCTCCTAAAGAAACCCTCAGCGGACCCCACCGACCTCAAAAACTACAGACCCATTTCCCTGCTCCCGTTCCCAGCGAAAGTCATCGAGAAAGCCATCAACATCCAACTCGCCACATTCATTGAAGAACACAACATCCTCGACTCCTCCCAATCCGGCTTCAGAAAAAACCACAGTACGGAAACCGCCCTCCTCGCCGCAACAGACGACATCCGCACCCTACTGGACAAAGGAGAAACAGTAGCCCTCATCCTCCTCGACCTATCAGCGGCGTTCGACACAGTCTCCCACCACACCCTAATATGCAGACTCTACGACGCAGGAATCCAGGACAAGGCCCTCGACTGGATCCGCTCCTTCCTCTCCGGCAGGACGCAGCGGGTCAGACTCCCCCTTTCCTCTCGGACCCCACACCTACCACCTGCGGAGTCCCCCAGGGCTCCTCCCTCAGCCCGACGCTCTTCAACGTCTACATGGCTCCACTCGCCCCCATCGTCAGAACCTACGGACTCAACATCGTGTCATACGCAGACGACACCCAGCTCATCCTCTCCCTATCCAACGAGCCCAACACCGCCAGACGCAACTTTCGAGAAGGCATGGAAGCCGTCGCCAAATGGATGAAAAACAGCTGCCTACAACTAAACACCAACAAAACAGAAGTAATCATCATGGGCCCAAACCCCGATGCATGGAGCGACACCTGGTGGCCCCCGCCCTCGGAAACCCGCCAACCCCCACGGACCACGCACGCAACCTGGGAATCATCCTGGACTCCGAGCTCAAAATGGACCGCCAGATCAACTCTGTCTCGTCTTCCTGCTTCCACACCCTCCGCCTCCTTCGTAAGACCTTCAAATGGATCCCCCTCGAACACCGAAAGACCGTCACTCACGCCCTGGTCACCAGCAGACTCGACTACGGCAACGCACTCTACGCCGGAATAAACAAAAACCTCACCCGCAAGCTACAGAACATCCAGAACGCCGCCGCAAGACTGGTCCTCAACCTGCCAAAACACTGCCACATCTCCCAGCACCTGCGCACACTCCACTGGCTCCCTGTCGAGGCGAGAATCACCTTCAAGATGCTCACCCACGCACACAAGGCCCTCCACGGCACCGGACCAGCATACCTGAACAGCCGACTCAAATTCCACGCACCCCAAAGGACCCTACGATCAGCCCAGCTCTCCTACGCCGTGGTCCCCCGCACCAGAAAGACCAGATCGGGAGGCCGCTCCTTCTCCTTCCTCGCGGCCAAAGCATGGAACGCCCTTCCGCTCCACCTCAGACAGACAACATCGCTCCCCATCTTCGCAAGAAACCTCAAAACCTGGCTCTTCGACAGACCCCCTCCTTGATGGACGGAACCTGCACCCCCCCCCTAGCGCCTTGAGACCCTTACGGGTGAGTAGTCGCGCTTTAACAAACCCCTGATTGATTGATTGTTAATAGAAACGTTTCTGACGCAGCTTCCTGGGACCTAGTAAAAAATCCCTGAGATCCACATCCTGTGACAGTAAGGATAAGTGTTGTTTCACCTTTGTGAGTTTTGAGGTTTTTAGCCAATCAAGGCACAACTTCCCAACACTGTAGGATGTCACTACCCCTGGATGTTCTCTCTGTACATAACGTGGATCTGGCCTTGGATAGCGAAACCTTCGGTTTTACCCATGAATCTCGCCTGACAACTATTCGTGCCTATGGGCCAAATCAACCATTTCTTCCAATCGGGGTCTGATCTGTTGTTTTGTATAATGTCATTCAAATTAATCTCTTTCTGTGATGTTATGTTACCCTCGGTGTGTGATGGAGTTGGCAGCCGAGGTGTGTTCAAGTCTTTGTTCTTGGCTAGTCCAAGGCAAGACGTCTGTTGCACTGGCTCGTTCAAAAACATGATTTGTTGAGGGATAAGGCATGCTCTAAACAAAGCTTCCGTTCCCTGAACTTGCCATTCCCTAGTACCCCAGACTGATTTTAAGTCTATTGTGACTTTCCATAAGTCGAAACCTTGTTCAGACAACTGGGCAATAAAGGAAGCAGAGTAAATCTGTTTGGTGTTTGTTAAAATATTTTTCTGTGCTGATGTTGGTGCAACCTTATAATAATATGATGCTGGGTCAGACATATTAAACCCTGAAAAATATGGAAACTTTTGTGTAAATGTTTTTGAACTGCCTTTCGGCGGTGTTGGACAATGTTCCCACTGGTGGTAAGTGAACACATTTCTAGGATTAGCAGATTTATGCAGAAAGTGATGACCATAGTGTTGATAACAATACATTGTTTCGAAATCTGATGTGCTTTCCAATGTTTCACTATTAGAAAATGCAGCAGATTTTTCCAAATCAGACATGTTATTTACAGTTTCAAAATCCCAATCATCGGAAAATGTACTTGAGGTAATGATATCACTCAACGATATTTTAAATAAATGAGGAATTATCAAAAGTGCGGTCGGACCAAATATATCGAGATCAACCTTGTCCCAAACTATACCATCAGGTATAGGAACTGCTGTAATGTTTACTGATGACAAGTCTCTTTGTTCACGATGGGATGATTGGTGTGGTTTTAAAATTAAATTCACCTTTCGGGCTGCAGAGCTTTGTCGAAGGTATTTTCCATTAACAAGCATGCTAAAAACTATTACTAAGCCTAACCAGAAAAGAAAGAAAAGTATCCCGGTGATTACCCATACTTCTACCCAAGGTGACACCAGGTAAGTCTTTTTAGGAAAGTTCAGAAAGTCTTTAACTTGCGGCTTGCGCTATTTTTGGGCTGGCATCGTTTCCGTTTCACTTGGATCCAAAGAAAACGTATCAAAGTTTCTGAAGTAGCCAGAAGCAGTTCGATCAATTGTTGGTATTGCATCAGTATTTGTAGAAATCGTAGTTTGCTCTTGTTGAGCCATGTTGATGCAGACATCTGTATTTGGTCGAATTGAAATTTGTCTTTCATTTTGGTTCTGAAGTTGAACTTCAGGTTCAAGGGGAACGAGTTCCATAGCATTATTGCATAGTCCATCATTCCGTGCAGGAGACTCTTCGAAAGTGATGAGTCTTTCCGTTTGAACTTCTTGAATTGTAGCAAGAGGAGGGCATCTGCTACTTTGGAGTCCACGTGGCCTACTACTCAGTATCGGCCACATAGTGTGGTTTGATTAGGTCGATTGAGACAAATCTTTTCTCCTTTTTTCCGGCAAGAGGCGGTAGAAGTACAGTTCTTGTTCCTTCAACTGCTAGAACCTGTACAGGCTTTCTGTATGATGGCCCAAATTCCTTCTTGTCCACTATTTTCTCTTTGACCGGATCCCCGACTTTTGGGATCCAGACAGGTATTGCCGTGACTGATTTGACTTACCCAGTGGCGGTCTGCTTCATATGGACATTACTTTGTTGTGTCCTGGACTCATTTAGATCCTGTAAAACAGCCAAACGATCATGGATGTCAAAAGGCTTTTCATCCGCCACTGCGCCTTCACAATCAAGATCAGGTACCCACATTCTTGTCCCAAATAGGACCTCATATGGAGTGACCCCCCCTAGAGAACTTCTTGGCATTTTATTCAATGCTCGCTGCACTCCATACAGATGTTTTACCCAACTCTCACCCGTGCCTAATACTCTAGCCGTTAAAGATTGCTTTAAGTCTCGGTTTTTCCTCTCCACGACCGTATTTCCCTCGGGATGGTACGGAGAGGAGTACTGCAAAGCTACACCCAATCCTCGCATGGCCTGCTTGTAAGCCCGAGAGCTAAACACAGGGCCCTGGTCAGAATGTAATGTGCCAATTGCGTATGTCCCTATAAAGACTCGCAAATCTTTTATAACAGTTCGAGTGTCAGCCGAGCGTTGGGGCCACACCCATAGGAACCTTGAGCAGGAATCCACTGCAACCATGATATACCTGTAAGCCCCATCTCTTTGTAAGGGGCTGCAGTGGTCCAAGTAAACACACGCTAGTGGTTTGCCAGATATTAATAATGGTGTCTGTGCTGGACGTGTTACGGTGGAACCTTTCATCTGCTGGCAGATGTCGCATTTCAAGACATAGGGCCCGATTCTGATGCGGGTTGGAAAAGCTTCCCGATTGAGGGCCTGATTCTGATGCGGTTAGGAAGGCCTCCTAACGGCATTTGCTCCTTCCAAATCGGATCGGGAACGTGTCTTCCCGACCGAGGGCCCAATTCTGATGCGGTTAGGAACAAATGTTCCCATTGAAGTCAATGGGAGTTCAACCAAATCGTATCTGGAAGCATCCGGATGCATCCTACTCCACCGGTCGGACTTTCCCGATCCGAGTGGGTCGGACACCATTTCCCAACCGATTCGGTCGGGAAGCTTTTCCAACCCGCATCAGAATCGGCCCCATAGTCTTTAGTCTGCTTAGTTAACCCAGGCCACCAATAGCGTTGTTTCAATAAAGAAACAGCCGCCGTAACTCCTGCATGTGCAGAACCTATCCCCTCGTGTGCTGCTAGAATTAAACCTAACCTACAATCCATGTTTGGAATTACTCTATCCCCCACTCCAGGAATCTGAGCAAATGGTATGTTATTGGCATCAAACTTGTAGGAGTACTTGAGTGGAAACCTTTTTGGTACTGCTTTGCTGTTTTTGCACGAAGCAATGACAGCCACCATAATCTCACTGTCTATTCTCGTTTTAGAACGAGTGATTGCAGCTACAGAAGCCGGGCGTACAACCCCTTTGCGGCTTCATCAGCCAATGAATTCCCTTCAACGTGAACGCCATCATGCTGATGACTCAGTGTATGTATCAAGTGAGCTCTCGGTAGTTCGGTTTTCAACTCCACTACCTGCTCCCATAGTATTTTATGCTTAACTGTGCCACCTTTTGCATCTTTGAACCCGTTTTGAACCCAGTGCTGCAAATATTCATTATATGACTGTACACAGTAAAATGAATCGCACACAATTAGTGTGGGGAATTCTCGATCCGTATTTACCAGTGCCAGTATCAAGGCATTTAACTCTGCCAGCTGTGCCATGCAGTCTCCTAGAGATTGCGTTTTTGTGCAACTTGGGTGGAACTTTCCATCCCGCATGCGACCTCTGACGATTGCGCATGCCGCGCTATATTGCTGCTTACTTCCTATGGCCGGTTGAGCTGATCCGTCAGTGTAAATTATATATTCATACTGATCTAGAGGCATTATTTCGTTTGGTAGAGGATATTCTTGTTCGTATTGCAGAAATGCTTGTGTCTTTAAATTTGGGTCGTACCTGTATTCTACATCTGTTGCAGTGAGAGAATTAGCCCATTGTATCCATCTTGGATGTAAGGCTTTAGCGCTAGGAACGCTTGCGTTTGTCGCAGCCTCTAAGGCTGGAACCGGAGTCACTACTATTATTCGTTTCCCTTGTGCCAGTGCTCTTTCTCTCACTATAGCAGTCTGTACTGCTGTTAGAATCTTTTCTGTAGATGCGAAGCGCATCTCTGCATTTGTGAACAAATGTGATTTGTATGCAATTGGTACTGTTTCACCTTCATTATATGTTAGATAGGTGCACCCAGATTGGCCCGCAACTATACGGATCACCAGGTTGCGTACGTTTACGCGTGTCTGTAAGTGTTTGGAAGCTATCAATGTCAGCTTGTAAGGAACAAAGGATATCTGTCTGTTCCTGTGTCCATTGTCTTACTGAAAAATCTGGTTTTATTAAATCGTAGAAAGGTTTTACTCTTTCTGCGTAATCCAAAATGTATGTTCTAAAGTTCAGGAATCCCAGGATTGAATGTAAGTTTTTCAATGATTTTTGAGGATGGCGCCGCGCGCACTTTTCTAAAAAAATTGGCTGCCAGGCTTTTCCCTTCACTTGAAAGCTCATATCCTAAAAACAGGACACTGAGGTGGGCAATTTCTGATTTTTTAAGGTTGAATTTGTAGCCCTCAGATGCAAATCCCAAAATTATGGTGTTCACTCTGTTCACGTGCTCCTCTAGGTCATCGTCCGTTAGATAAATATCATCCACATAGGACAATGCCTCTTCATCCAAATTTTGGAGTAACTCAGTTAGTCTAGCCGAAAACAACCCCGGGCTGTTCTTATACCCCTGGGGGAGTCGACAAAATTGATGCGAGACCCTAGCGCTGATAATGCTGTTAGATACCTGCTTTCAGGCGCTATATTTTGGCAGAAAAATCTATTTGAGATATCAAGTGTTGTTTTATATTTTTTCCGCACAGTGTTATTCATTAATGCGGCACTGTGTGCATTTTGGACTACAAATGTCTTAGTGCAAGTGTTTAAATGTCTATAATCTAAAACTAAACAATATGAATTGTCAGGTTTCATGACCGGAAACAAAGGATTATTCATTGATGAGGTGCAATTTTCGATCACCCGTTGGTATTCAAGGTGATCTAAGATCTCCCTGACCTGTTTTTTAGCTTCTTGCTTTATTGGATACTGCCTCTGTGCAGTTGGAGTAGTTTCTAAAGGAATTATATAGTGGGTTGAATCCTCATCCCATCCAACATGATTTTTGTATAATGCAGGGGCTTGTGCTACTGCCCACTCCTGCGCATATGTGTGTTTTAGGTGCCTGGGAATATGGTCTGAGAATGCTGGTAAAATTACCGTTTCTTCTTTAGGGCAATCCATGATGAATGCTGGCGGAGAATCTTGTTCAGCTAACAAAATGTCATAGCCAAATGACAGATTCTCCCAAAAGAGACCTCTAACTGTCCTACATTTGTCCCCCGCCATTTAGAGTGTTATTTCATATAACTTATGTGGGACACTTACCCTAGTATCGGGTGTCTCTACTGTGATATAATCATTCAAGTCCGCTGTCACCAGAAATTCCATCAGGTTCTGGTGAGCTATTGTTACTTCTGCCGCACTGTCTAGCATCGTCAGAGCCCATTCCCCGTTCAGTATTCGAGTCCTCAGAATTCTGGACATGTCTGATCTTTAGATCTGCAACCTTCTTCTTTTTGAACTGTGGCTTTTGCTTTGGTTTCTCTTCTTTTTTAGAAGTGTAATCTTGAGCGTGCTGCTTGTCTCTGGACTTTGTACGCTCTTCTTGTCTGTCTGACCGTCCTTCCCTCTCTGAGTTTTTCGATGAACCCTGAAAGGAACGAGAGGAACGTGTGTCAGTATCCTGATACCTGTCAGGTTTCCTAATATTATCCCTATTCCTAAGGTTATACCTCTTTTCGGAGGGCTCTCGTGGAGGAGATCTACCTCTTGACTGAGATCTATTTCCTTTAAAGTTTTGTTGTTTTTTATTGTCCCACCTCTTCTTTGTTGAAGCGGGTATTTGCTTAGAAGTGTCCTTTTCAGGACTGCCCATCAGTTGTGGTTTTAAAGCTTTCCCACCCAAACTGTCTCTGCCTAATTCTGCATATACAGTTTCAATTATTTTCGGTAGTTCGTGTTCTTTTTCTAAAGGACTGAACTCCCTTAGGCGTTGGCGGATAGCCACTGAAGCTGCTTCCCCTTTAATATTAGCTAATATTATGGCTGATACCTGGGCATAGTTACCTAGTAACTTCATCCCTAAGTTCAGAGCAGGCTCTGCTCCGTACTTGTTTTGTATTTGTCTCAAAACGTCTGGTACTACTGCTAATAACGGGATACCATGAGTTCTGGTAATAAATGGCAGCAAAGACTGTACCCCAAGTGGTACAATCCTCTATTTGTGGTGTTATCCTCATGGGCAAGCAGATTGTTAGCATTCTGTGTTTTTCATACGGGGTAGTATTCGGGAATACTGCCTCCAGCTGTGTTATTTTCTGAGCTACCCAGAATGGCATTTGTTCACGTTTTGTGGGCATTTTACCCATCACCGTGTGTAATGTTTGTGGTGTGATTTTAGTTGCTGTACTCTGAACTTGAGTTCCATTTGTTGCAACTATTGCTGGTTGGACTGTAAGTGTCCTCATGACAAATTGCGTCAAGTTTCTGTAAATTTTTATCAATTCTTTGTGTTGTGTGAGTAAGTCTCCTGGTGGCATTGTTTCAATGTCAGGATGTGGTGTGTAGGCCGCTAATATTGGTCATGTTGCCCCTTGTCTTCCAAGCGGGCCGAGTCTCACTCTTCTTCTTATGTGGGATAGGGCGCCTTTAAACCAGTATAAGTGTTCCTGGTATGTGAGCAGAACCTCAATGTCCTCAAACGGACAATATTCCGCTGGTGCATCTCCTTCTGTGTAGGAGTGAAATGTTTTTGTTCTTGCATTTGCTGCTGGGAATGTAACCCACGAATAAAATACCTCCGTTCTATATGATTCGTGTGCCTCACTCACGAAAGCTACTATGCCACCCCTGGCTGTTACACCATGCGCAAGTAGTTTCAGGGTGACTGTATTTCTAAGATTTTCTGCAATTGGAATTGCATCTGCATTTTCTTCATCATCTGAGAGGTGCAAACTGTGCACAACCCCCTCCGCGTTTTCCACGCCGTCAGTCATTTTTTAGAGGAAGACGTATTTCAAGGAAACTAAGATAAGGTGTTTTTGCACAATTTTAGGAACACTGTGTCCTTCAAGCTTGATTAACCGACAGCCAATAAATAGGATTTTTTTAGCCTACTCAGCTGTGGCGGAGTTTGTGCCCGCCCACCCACTCCAGACGTCTCTGGTGTTTTGTGAGTAGGGGTCTCTGAGAATAGCACGAGTGAACTACCCAGATTCTACTGTCAAATAAGTACCCAACCAACGTTGGTGGCGCCATGTCGTGTATTTCCTATATAACCTATACAGGATCTGCGCGTTTGGATAACATAAACTGTGGGATTGGTGGCGGACTGATTCCGTGCACTCCCACTGGATACGTTAGCCTGTCTGTATCAGCTAGCTCACAGTGCCACTATAATCTCCTCTTACCAAGGAGAGAATAGATTCTGGCAACCTCAGAACATGACAACCCTGATCCCTCAGAATCGTGGAAACAATATACTACCTTTCGCTCAGTCACTCGTGCTTACTTAGTTTCTCTCAGATAGATACACAGAATAAACAGGCTAGGCGTTTTCAATAAGTATTTATTGAACAGTCGTTATTCTAGTGTAGAATAGATGAGCTGCAACAACCATTAGACAGTAGCAGAGATATATGATTAGAAGTACTACGAAAGTAAAGGGATGGTAAAGTTTTACCATTTTGCCGAAATCATGAATATATACAAGTACATAAAACACATGATAAAAAGTGCGTACTCCTACAATGCCTCCCTAACTAGATGTACCTAAATGTACCTTGCATCTGTGTAGGTGTTATGCCAAGAATCCCTCTAGGATCTAGTCAACCCCATTACCTGAGAATGAGAGAATATGGGACCCCGTCCTGGTCTCAAGTTGGACACTCCGCGAGGGATGTTATACCACTGCGAGCTGAAGTGTCTGCATGCAGGAACCTCAGCGTCTCTAGTCAGTGTGTCAGCCGGGAAGTCTCGGTCTCCTCTCTCCTTCTAAGCAAGATGTGATGTATATATACCCTTAGGTCTCCCCAGGGGTCCTACCTTGCTGTGTTACTGTGTTGGCCTAAAGGATGACGTCGGGCCTGAACTTTATACGGAGATATTATACAGGAGATGTTTGTCCTGCTGTGCTTCCAAGAAGCCTCATGCATAATGTATGAGATTCGAACTAGGGGGAAACCCGCGTTCTGAATGCAGTGTTGTATCTAGGTAAAAGGTCAGTCCCTAAGAACCGTTATGTATGTAATGTAGGGAAGAATATAGGTGAAAGGTTGCAATGTTACCTGTGCCTATATAGGGTACCTATATGGAATATAACAGAACAGAACCATACGAAACAGAACTAAAAAAACGAGAAAACAAAGAAATATCATGTGCAAATCACACTTTTACCGTAAATGTCCATCTCAACAAAAAACAGTTGCAGTAGCCTTCCTTTTAGGTATACCGTGACCCATAGTTAAAAAAAAAAAAAGACAACACAAGAAGACAATAGAGAAAACCAAGACGAAGGTAAGGAGGGAAAGGGGAGTGAATATATAGGATAAGGGGGACATAGTTGGGATCGGGGAAGTAGTTATAAGGAAAAGGAATAACATTGGGAGTGTAGGGCAACTCTAGCTATATTAAAGACAGAAAGGAGGCGTAAAAGAAACTGAGGTGGGAGGGTGGGAGATGGGAGCTATCTCCGAAAAAACGGGTGGAGGTGGATTCCCCCCTTAACCCGTTGACCGCGGCGCGAATTCTGCCGCGGTGCGGGTTAAATAATGAGTGAGCGTGTCTGGGACGGCCCCCGGCCGTCCTCCGCACACGCCCACCGTGACGTCAGACGGCTGGGGGCCGTCCGACGCATCGAACGGATTAAAAGAAACAAAATGAAAAACTAACATAAAGAAATGAATGTTTCTTTAAGAATGACTTTCACCAGGTTGGTTTCATCAACAAGGTGAAAAGCATTATTAAAGAGAAATTAGTCAATAATGGATTAACAAATAAATTTGTCAGAACCATTTTCTTCATGCACGTTTTTCGTTACAGCCGTACAACACTGTTTAAGCCTGTTGTGCTATTGCTGTGTATTTTTGTACTTCCCAGTTTGTTTTCCCTCTTGAATGTGTTATTTTAGCCCTTCACCACTGGACTTAATGCCTTTACCACATTAGGGGTACTAGGTCCAGCTAACCATCCCACCTCTTCCTGGAGGACTCCTTGGCATCCAGCCCAGGCATTCGTATGAAGGGCAGAGGGGTACACGGTATATTCCTGTGATAACGTCTCTGTTTTTCTTCTTTTGACAGGTCTCCTGCCCATTAATCCCCTTACATCACTGTCCTAATCACCTTTGATCATCCTAAAGCTAACCTCTTCCGTTTAAGAGAGCTACTTATTGTAGCTCAATCTCAGTTGGCTCACTGAAGCACTCATTCCTGACATTTACTCTTTGCTGCTTCAGGAGCACCCATAGGCTAACTGTTGTTTGATAGTTTTTCTTCAATGGCTCTCTCATAACTGCTGGGTGGAGTCTATAGACCATAGGAAGACTCCTTCATGGTCTGTTCTTTTGCTTGGGTAAAAACCACAGATCCAAGAGTGGATTGCACCCCTTTCACCCCTGGGTGTACTCCATAGACCATACGTGGATTATTCCCCCTTTGCTCCTGTGTACTCAATAGCTGCCATTAGCACACTACTTGCTGCTCCCATTTTACTCAGGACAGGATATGCTCCTTGGTAAAAATGTCACAATCTTTATAGAAACATTTGATTTCTCGTCATCCATTCAATCCTGTCTCCTAAGCAGATAACAGTCAACTCATCTTGAAGCTTAACCAATTGACTGATTAAATCTGAGAAATGTTGGGAGGAGGTCTGACAGCAATTTTCCACTGGATAAAGAGTGATTTCCTGAGGCTTAATGCCTCTAAAACAGAAGTACTGTTGTTGGGACAAATGTACAGTTGTTGGTAACTGTGTGGTGGCTACACCAACACTGGCGAACAAGATAAAGAGCCTTGGGTTCTAGCTGGACAAAGAACTCAATCTGTCAACCCAGATCAGTGCAGTCAGTGCCGCTTGTTATTTTCAAAGGAGGACCCTCATGAAAATTCTCCCTTTTATTCTGTACATTTAAGAGCCTGTGTGTTGAATCACGTGTGTTACACTGCAGAGCCTAATTATGATGTCGGTATGAGTTGTCTCGGACCAACACCGTTTCGGGGAAGGAACTGCTCGACCATAAGTCGGCGGTTCCGGCAACCCCATTAGGATGCGACCGCACATGGTGCGGCAGCAAACTTCCATTTTTCAAAGGGAGCTTGTGCAGCTGGCCGAAACTGCCCGCAGTACAAGCTCCAAATGAAAAATGGAAGTTTGTAAACATCCCTGCACCGTGTGGCAGGCACCTCACGATGCATGCCACCCGGTGCAGGGATGTTTAGGGGGGCACCATAGATGCCCCCAGGCCCAAATGCGAAGGGCCAGGGGGGAAGGGGGCCCTGCTAGGGGCCTCCAAAGTCTGTTTCCGACAGTCAGTCCATGTCGAAAGGCCGACATGAAATTGCTGTTGGAAACCGACATCATAATCCCGACGGCAGAAACGCCGTCCTTCAGGGATCATCAGTGTTTTCCGACTGACAAACGGGCTCCTTGAGCCCCTCGGAACCGTGTAGGATTCCCTCGCCAGTTTAAACTACGACCGCCATCATCATGATACGGTGGTCGGACTTTAAACCTACCACGACGGTCAGTAAGCCTCCAACTAGCTGTCGGAGGCTTTCCAAACGACATCGTAATCAGGTCCAATGTATTTAGTATGTTTTATCTGATCTCATACGAGACATCTTTTTCATTTCTGAAACCTGCCTGACAAGATGCTGCTCTTATTGTACATGATACTATCCATCTAGGGCACCTCATCGTGTTCCTAAACTGCATGAATAAGAAAAGCGGAGTAGGCCTAACAGTGGCATTGAAAGACTCATTACTAAAATACAGCTTTAAAGAATACTTACCCTTCTAATGTGAATCCTTACTTGTTTGTTGTTCATCCTCCTTGACAACTTGGGGTTCCTTCCTTCTTTTCTTCTAACCCACACATACACCCAGACTTAATGAATGCTCTCCTGGATTCAATCTCAGACAATACAATGGACCACCAAAATCTATGTATCTTAGGGGGGTTCAAAACCTGGTTTAAAAAAAAATCAAACTGTGATAGATCTCACCCTGAGCAATCACTTGGAAACACTCTATTGTCTACAACATAGTTGTGCTTACGACACTCTAAAGGTCACACTATTGATGTAATCTTTGTCTCAAAGGGGGTTATCTCACATCAAAGGAAACAGATCTATGTTGATTTGATAACATGATCAACTTCAGTATTAACCTCCCAATGGCGATTCAATTACCAGCAGGTTATAACACCTGCATGCTCACCAGGCCTTGGAAGAATTTGAACTCTGACTCCTTCCAATCAGGACTCACCCACCACTCTGCCTTCTGATCCAGCATTGCCAGTAAACCAATTCTACCAATGGGTATGTAAAGCCGGCTGGTTCAATTTGGAAAGCTAAGAAAAACTGAAACCAGAACCTTATAATTATCTTTAAAAAAACTCACAACCACAATGAGGAAAGTAAGCTCCAACAACAGTGCAGAATTTACAAAGCAGCTGATAAAAAATCAAAGAGATCTAACTACTCTCATCACATTTCAGAGGCAACATGCCCATGGAGTGAATTCCTTTTTGGGCCCACTTTGGTTCTCCCTTAGCTTGGCATTTCCTGACTTTGCTCAGCATGGCCACATATAATACACTTGTTTTCGCGACATTGTTCTGAGAATATGCTGTAAAATTTGCTTGTTATTCGGGGAATCTTCCGGGATTTAGTCTGCACATACTGTACAAGGTTGCTTCGAATACATAATAACATAAGGCCTCATTTGGATGTCGTTCCGGAAGCCTCTGACCGCTAGTCGGAGGCTTTCCGACCGACATCCATGGTTTAAACTCCGACCCTCTTATTCTAAAGAAGGCGGTCGGAGTTTAAACTGGCTGGTCAATCCGACTGGCTTCCAATGGGTTCAAGGAGCCCGTCGGCCAGTTGGAAACCGATCATAATCCCTAACAGACAGCGGTTCCATCATCAAGATTATGATGTCGATTTCCGACAGGCTTTCCATGTTGGGCTTTCCGACATGGAAAGCCTGTCGGAAAGTGACTTTGGGGGCCCCGAGCAGGACTCCCCCTCCTTCCATGGACTCAGGTTGTGGGCCAGGGGGGCACCTATGGTGCCCCCTGTAAATCACTGCACCGTGTGGCAGGCATAAGGTGCCTGCCACACGGTGCAAGGGTTTAGAGTAACTCCCATTTCTCTATGGGAGCTTGTTCTGTGGCCGGTTTCCGACCACCGCACAAGCTCCCATAGGGAAATGGGAGTTTGCGACCACACCATGTGCAGTTGCATCATAATTGTGGTTGCGGACCGCTGACCCGAGGTCTATCGGTTCCGAAACCGCAGAGATGTCTCCAACCGACATCACAGTCAGACCCATAGTGCACTGTGTTTCTCTGCTAATTCTGCAACAGCTCCTAACATTAGACACACATGGACACACAGCTGCATCTTTCCAACACAGTAGTTTTACCATATAAACTGTACCCTTTCCCTTAGGGCTAGAGAAGACGACTCCGGCAGAGAGGACTGATCTGGAATGACAGCAGTGTCTGACATACAGCCCTACTTGAGCTAAGTTTACACTCATGATGCGGACCACCTAACTACATACACCAGGTATGAGGTCTTAGGCCAATCTCAGAGATCGCAAATATATCCCTGTGCTCACACAGTAGAGAGCAGATTTTCCAGATAGATAATTTACCATGGTTGGGATGTTTGTCATGTATACCCTGTTAGTAATGCTAATTACATTGTTTAGTTGCATCTACCTAATGATCTAAGCACATTTGCTTCATAATAGACTACGATAGTTTCAATAAATATATTGCAATGTTTCTTCACGTCTTTTTTGTATTTATCACAGGCATGCATGAGAGAGTGAGTAACGATTACGGTTACCTTTGGGACTAACTAGAGGGTCATATTCGAGGTTGGCAAAATCACCTGCTACTCTGGGAAGGCTAGGAGTTCAGGTGAGGCACTGTGATCTGGCCAGGATTTGGGCTGACAGGTACTGACGTTGTAGAGAGACTCAGTCCCAACATTCTAACATCCTGTTACCCTAAAATACAGTTTTAGCAGCAGAATCTGTGCAACATGGCGCTACCAACATTGGTCAGGTACATATTTAATGGGTCTCCAGAGTAGTACTTGTGTGCACCCTTGGTACCATATACTCTTTTACCGGAGACGTCCATGGTGTTAGGGATTAATCCTCCACAATATTTTAGGAAGTACCTAAAAGGATACCCATATAAGCGTTTCTGCTCTGTTTCCTTTAATTAGTTAAATAATGGTGGTACCAAAAACTTTACCTAAAGATGCTAATTGCAGACCTGTGGTCCATGCGCATTTGACTTTACATGGACTTGGCAATGTAGGTGATGATGTAACCTTCGTGGTTAAAGCCCACGATGCACATCGTTTGGAAGGTTTTTACTCTTGGGTCAATTTTCCTGCTGTGGATGCCAATACCCAGACATTTCTTACACTCACGTTGTACCCCCAGTCAATACAAAGCATATCAGCAGTTAGAGATTTCACTATCTGTTTGGGGACATCAAAATTGGTTCCAAGGTGCCCTAATACAAGTACTGAAAGCTGTACGCACAGGCCCCCTTAGTAACAAAGGGGCCACATGGCCCGCACTAGCTGGCTATACACCATTCTCTAATACACAAAATCTCAATGCTAATGAGCTATGGACAATATACGATGGTCTAGTGAGACTGTACAGACCCTTAACTCAGTATATGTTGCTCACCCTGATGGCTGTCCCCGCACAGACAGCACAAGCAAGGCAACCACTGTTGCCTGCTGTATCTACTATTAGTCCAGTTATTCTTAGTCCAGTTAGTCCAGTTATTCTTAATTCCATTATAGGTAAAATCCCCTTAAAACGTGACGAAATTCCTTTTTGGATAGCTCAATGGATTAATCAACTTGAAGCCATGTTTCCCCTTACAGAACCACAAGTCAAACATAGAATATAAACTATATGCTTACCCTTTGGGATGGTTCCCCAAATAGGTGACTGCGCCACTTGGGGAACTGCCTTTGCTGCAGTCTATACCATAACACATGGTTGTCCATCCATGGCAGTCTTCCCAGAGGTGTTAGAATAAATACAAAATGAACACAGAGCAGATTCTACCCTGGATTTGGGGGTGAAATCAATGGGCAATTTTACCGCTGTATCCTCAATGATTCTTTCCAACGTTAAGGGCAAGGCAGCAGACTTGGCTTTATGCCAACAGCTCACGTAGGTTGCACCAGTTGAGCAGGAACATGAGCTACCTATAATTATTGCTGAGGTATATACGTCTGTAGGGCACAATAATTCGGGGGCCAGACCAAATAAACCACAGCTTGGCAAGCCTAGTTCCAACAAGGACAATGACAACCAGAACCCAGAGTTTGCTAAAAGATACTGGGACAAATCCAGACCTAAAGAAAAAGCTAGCTCTCAAGGAGGTTCTCCACAACCGGAATAGATTATATAATTTGGATATACAAATTAAGGGTGACATACAGCGCAGCATTTGGAGAATATTCTGGGAACATTTAACATTATCATATGGCATTCTCTTGGCGGAGGTTGATTATCCCGTGGAGTTTGTAGGAACATCCCCACAAGGTGAGGACGTGATGTTACCATCATTTTCTGCACTTGTCCCTGATGAGGTCAAGCAAGCCTATGCAACAAAATGGGCTCTTGCACAAGCCCCAGCTTTATATTGCAGTCTCCTTATCATACCCATACAGTCCAGTCGACAAGTGCAACTCCATTACTCAGTTAAACAGGATTCTAAAGCACCTGTTAGAGAAATACTTTCGCAATTAGAATACCAGGGAGTAATTGAACCCTGTGTCTCCCTCATGAATAATACTCTTTTCCCAGTGCTGAATCCAGGCCACTCATACCATATAGTCTTAGACTACAGACATTTAAACAGTCATACACGCACATTTGCAATACAAAATACACATAGTATGGCACTTATTAATAATATAGTCTGTAAAAAATATAAGCCAACCTTGGATCTTTCCAATGTTGTTTTCTGCCAGAATATAGCACCTGAAAGCACGGATTGGACTCCGGGCCGTACTCGGAAACCAAAGCAGCCCTGGCAATTTTGTCAGACCAGTCCCTGGGAGGGGAAGGGGTGCACAAGTGTGCGCTGCTGCTTTTGTTACTGGGAGCAAGTATTGCAGCACCACTGCAAAACCGGCCCCACAGCTGCAAAACTGGCCCCCATCCTTCCAGCCTCCTGGGGAAATGCCCGATGCTCGGTGTAGGAAAGTAGGATCTGCTTTTATGGTTACCCCCACTTTTTGCCTGGTGCTATGCTGTTACTGACTAGTCTGACTGGGATCCTGCCAATCAGGACTCCAGTCTCGGTGCTTTCTCCCCTAAATTGGTTATGGTAAATACTTAGGTACATCCCAGATTGGATACTGGTCTACCCTTATAAGTCCCTAGTATATGGTACTGAGGTACCCAGGACATAGGTACACCAGGGGTCCTCCATGGGCTGAATCATGTATTATGCCACCCATGGGAGACCACTCAAACTGTAACTACAGGCCTGCCATTGCAGCCTGTGTAAGCTGGTGCTAACACCACTTACAACAGATATAGCTTTCCCTATATCTAAGGGCACTGCACTTAAAACCTATAAGTCACCCCTAAAGCAGGCCTTTCAATCCTGAAGGCAGGGTGCTCGGTTCTAAGTGTGAGGGTGCCCCTGCATGAGCAGGACACCCCTATAACCTCCGGAGTCCATTCTCCCAGGTTGTAAGTGCACCAGCCATTTTGATACACAGAGTGGCCATGCGTCATTACGCAATGACCATCTCTAGACCGGCTGTAACAAACCCTGTCATGTTGTCAAGCTCCCCTGGAAGGCCCTCAGTGCTCCCAGTACCAGCCTTCTAGACCCGGACAGCACAACATGGCTGCTGCCGACCAGAGACACGATTCTACCCTCCTGCTGCTGAGCCACGCTCGAGCAGGGGAAGGCATAACAATAGGTATCCTATCACAGGGAGGTGTGACCACCTCCCAGACAGGGCTTAGTGTATTGGGGCCGGGTGGGGGCACTTGCCAGCAGCACTCAGTCTGCTTGAAGGGCACATTTGGTGCCCTCCTTGAATAGTCCAGTTTAAACGAGCTCAGGGAGCCGTTGGCTCCTGTTCTGGCGTGAAACTGGACAAAGGACATGGGAGGATTCTCCCCACTGTCTGACCCCTCCCCTGGGAGGGGACCCTGAATCATCAAAACCCTTTCCTTAGGGTACTTAAGGGCTTACCTGTGGGTGGGTCCCTAGATTCGTCGTGGGACAAGATTCATTTCAAGACACCACTTCTTCGCCCTGCTTGTCTGCTGCAAAAGTCTGTGTCTGTGCTCCATACAGGAACCTTCCAAGGCCTGTGGGCATCCAACACACCTGAAGGAATCTCACTTGAAGTGAAGCAGTCACTTCCCTGCATCTGCAGGCACTGCAACAAAGCTGACCGGTCTGCTGATCCTGAGCTCCCACGGACTCCGAAAGGCCCAGCAACATAGGTGGTGGTTATTCACATCCCTCGAGGCCTGCCCTGTCCTCTCACCAAGTTTGAGGCCAGTATCTGCAGGAACCAAACCGCTGTGCACTGTGTCGACTTGCTGTTGCAAAGGCTTGTTGGCTTCCTTCCTCCAAGATCTTCGGGTAGATCCCAACTCTTAAGCATCTCCAGTGAGCAAGATCTTCGTCCTCACCGCAACTCTTGCATCGTGGGCTTGCATCTTTGGTGAGCTGCTCGAGGTCCTCTCGCGACTCCAGTGCCTCCGGCCTGTGGGTCCACTTGAGGGTCATCTTTGAATTCCGCAGGCTCCCCTGATTGCTCAGGCCTGCCCTGACTCCCCTGCTTGTGGTAAGTCACCTGGACCTTGCTGGTCCCGACACTGGACCTTCTTCACTTTCCAATTTGGTTGCAGTTGCAAAGGCACTCGACGGACACCGACCCCTCAACTCTCGACATCTGACGTGGGACAGCTCGTGCATGGCTCCTGGTCTTCCACTGCGTCGCCTGGTCCACACAGCTGCAGTTCCAAGGTCACCGTCAGCTCTCCTGTAACTTTCAGGTTCTTCACATCTTGAATTCACCTTTGGGTTCCACCGGACACTTTCACCTTCTCCAGCAGCGGCATCTTCCTGAAGTCCTCCATTGAGTTCGACGGCGGTTTCCGACGCCACTTCACACCTATGCACCCGGCTTCCCTGGTGTAGGTATCCTGGTTCCTAGGGAATCCATCGGTCGAGTGGCTCTCCAACCTTCTGTCTTTCACGGGATGTCTTCAGGATCCACTGGGAAGGTCCTTTTTCTTTAAAATTGCAACATCGACTTACCGATTGACTTTTATTGAGCCCGGGGTCATGTTCCCACTCTGCACACGGCCTCTGTGGGGTTCCTGGTTACTTATCTCGAGTGGTTCCTTGGGTCCCTGGCACTTCTACATCTTCTGGATATAGTCTTGACTTGAGTCGTGGTTCGCATACCACTATTTTAGTATATGGTTTGGTCTTCCCCTGGCAACCACCGTGTATTGTGTGCTACTTACCTGTTTTCTTGCAAAGTATTGTGTGCATTGCGTATATCTCCGGGAAGGAGAGATTTGTATGTGTTAGTGAGCGTCTTATAATAAATACATATTTTTATAAATACACTGTGTGGTTCTTTTTCATTTAATCCATACCTATTAGATTACATTCTGGTAAAACAAGCTGCTTTACACTCCTTCTGGACTAAGCCTGAAGGCTGCTCTCCACAGCTACCACTTAGAGAGAGTTCTAAGGTTGTCTAAGACAACTAAAATCACCATAAGGGTTGTTTAGATTAGTGCAAGGTTCCCACTTACATAAGTATACACCATATACTAAGCCAGCTTCTCACATTGGTGTGCAGTGGTTGGGATTCAAGCCTGCATTGTTTTACCAGATAATCTTGGTGTGGATTAAATGAAAAACCATCACTAATACTAGGCACATATAAAACAGCTTAGAATAAGTAAGTTCTACTGACTTAGGGTTGGGTAGTTAAGGGTCTAGCACAACCCTTTCTCCAACCTCAGAGAGTTTAGTTTCCACTAGGGTAGGTAGGTGCAACACCTCAATACCCCTAGAACCATGTCTTTATTTGGGGATACCAGTATATCCCAGTCTGCTAATTACAGTGGTCTAAAGTTCCAGGAACTAAGGACCCTGTGTAGCCTTAGAAAGACAAAGACAGGTGGCAACCCCACCTTTAAGCTGCTCTTAGAGCTGCTACATAAGGATGATGGTCATCCTGTAGAGGCAGAAGAACAGGATAATGTGGGTGGGGATACTCCAGAAGAGGGAGCATCAGGGGCTCTCCCTGATAATCTCAATTCTGAGTATGGGCAGGAGGACTCAAATGATTCCAACCTGCCAAACGCTGACCCCCTGAGGGAATGGTGCAAATGGCACAGAGGAGACACCCTTTGTTCCTTCTGGGAGGG
This sequence comes from Calotriton arnoldi, assembly GCA_963921515.1. Taxonomy (NCBI): domain Eukaryota; kingdom Metazoa; phylum Chordata; class Amphibia; order Caudata; family Salamandridae; genus Calotriton; species Calotriton arnoldi. Next base: position 1,807,034 of record CAWUFW010003319.1, read on the forward strand.
TCCAGAGTAGACCAGGGAGGTCTAGATCCTCCTCTAGGAAATCCCATACTTCAGACACTTCCATAGGGACCTTCATATCTAGTAAGAGGGACAGCTCTTTTGACAGGGAATACCAATTGCTCAAACTTGAGAAAGTCAGACTTATGCTCAGGAAAGATCAGTTGGCCCTTGATAAAGAGTCTCTGGATGTGCAGAAGACTAGGAAAAGATTGGGACTAGAGTCCCATGGTGGCAGCAACAGTGTCCCTAGAATCAGAGAAACCTCTTTTGACAATAGGAACCTAAGCAGGATGGTCCTTCCTTACCAGGAGGGGGATGATATCCACAAATGGATCACTGCTTTGGAGAGGGCCTGCAATGTTCAGAGGGTCCCTCAAGAGCAGTGGGCAGTTATCCTGTGGCTCTCCTTTGCTAACAAAGGTAGAGATAAGCTCCTCGCTGTTAGAGAAGAGGATGCTGACAATTATTCAGTACTGAAGAGTGCTCTCATAAACGGGTTTGGCTTAACCACTGAACAGTATAGGATTAAGTTCAGAGACACCCAGAAAGCACAGACCCATGACTGGGTAGATTTTGTAGACAGTGCTACTAAGGCTCTGGAAGGCTGGCTTCATGGAATCAAGGTACAGGACTATGAAGGATTGTACAATTTCATTATGAGGGACCACATCCTTAATAACTGTCAGAACCAACTTTTGCATCCGTACCTGTTGGACTCTGATCGGACTCTTCCTCAAGAATTGGGAAAGAAGGCAGACAAATGGGTCTGCACCAGGATTAAGCAGAAAAACCATGGGAGTGGAGGTGACCAGAAGAAGCAAGATTCTTCTAAATCCCAGGATAAGGGTGGGGACAAAAGTAAAGATAAAAAAGAGTCTTCACAAGGGCCCCAAAAACCTGCATCTGGAGGTGAGCCCCAAAATTCCAAGAAAGGCAAGAAGAAACCTTGGTGCTACATTTGTAAGGTACAGACCCATTGGACAAGGGATGCTGATTGTCCTAAGGCCAAGGAAACTCCTACTAACACTGCCCCTAAGGCACCTGCTCCCCCTAGCACAAGTACAAGTGGTAGTACAGCAACCAAGGGCTTAGTGGAGTTAACCTTGGGTTCTGAGATGGGTTCTGACTTAGTTAGGACTCCAGCTCAGTTCTAGTCTGTGATGGTGGCATATACCTTGCCACCTAACTGGTAAGCCCCACTAACGTGGGCAACTACAGACAACAGCCTTTGATTAATGGAAAAGAAGCAATGGCTTACAGGGACACAGGGGCCAGTGTCACTATGGTGACAGAGAAACTTGTGTCTCCTGAACAGATCATACTTAGACAAATGTACCAAGTCACCAATGCTGGCAATGTCAGGACTGTCCATTCCTTGGCAGTGGTGAACCTCAGCTGGGGAGGGGTAACTGGACCTAAAGATGTTGTGGTATCTCCAGACCTACCTGTAGATTGTCTGTTGGGCAATGATCTAGAAACTTCTGCCTGGGCTGAAGTAGAGTTCAGGACTCATGTAGAGATGATGGGCATCTGCCAGTGTGTTTGCTGTCACCAGGGCTCAGGCCAAACAGCTCAACACTGAACAAGCACTGGATCCTGGGAAAATGGACTAGTTGCCTCCCAAGAGAAGGAGCAGGAAGGGTAAGGCTTTTCCCTCCTCACAGACTCCCAGTGAAGATCAGCCTCCTGAGGGAGATGGTCTCAGCGCCTGTGAAGGTACTGTCCCAGAGGAACTTGGGCCTGACCAGGCAGAGTTCTTGGGGGCAGTGGGCCCTTCCAGGGCAGACTTGAGTTTGGAGCAGCAGACCTGCCCCTCTCTTGAACCCATCAGCCAGCAAGCTGCTGCTGAGGAAGCAGGGAATATCAGTGGATCCCATAGGGTCTATTGGGAAGATGGACTGCTGTACTCTGAAGGTAGAGACCCCAAGCCTGGTGCCACCAGGAGGTTGGTAATACCCCAGAAGTTCAGAGGTTTCCTCCTCTCCCTGGCCCATGATATTCCTCTTGCAGGACACTTAGGGCAAAGCAAGACTTGGGACAGGCTTGTCCCTCCCTTTCACTGGCCCCATATGTCTGAAAAGAGTTTTGTCGCTCCTGTGCCGCTTGTCAAGCCAGTGGTAAGTCAGGTGGCACCACAAAGGCCCCCCTAATTCCACTTCCAGTGGTTGGGGTCCCCTTTGAAAGGGTAGGGATTGACATTGTTGGTCCCTTGAACCCTCCAACAGCATTTGGGCACAGTTATATACTAGTGGTAGTGGACCATGCCACTAGTTACCCAGAGTCCATTCCCCTTAGAACCACTACAGCTCCTGTCATGGCCAGGGCCCTCCTGGGAATCTTTTCCAGAGTGGGCTTCCCTACGGTGGTCTTAACTCACAGAGGTACAAACTTTATGTCTAGTTATATCACTGCCATATAGAAAGAGTGTGGACTGAACTACAAGTTCACCACACCCTACCATCTACAGTGCAATGGGCTTGTTGAAAGATTCAACAAGAACCTAAAGGGTATGATTATGGGACTTCCAGAAAAGCTTAGGCGAAAAGGGGATGTCTTACTACCCTGCCTTCTCTTTGCTTATAGAGAGGTTGCTCAGAAGGGGGTTGGCAACAGCACGTTTGAGCTTCTTTTTGGACATCCAGTTAGGGGTCCATTGTGTCTAGTGAAGGAAGACTAGGAGCAACCTCTCAAGCCTCCTAAACTGGACATTGTGGACTATGTCCTTGGCATGCATCTACGCATGGCTTGGTACATGAAGAAGGCCAGCAAAAACCTGGAGGCCAACCAAAAACTTCAAAAAGCTTGGCATGACCAAAAGGCTGTCTTGATTGTTTACCAGCCAGGTCAGAAAGTGTGGGTTTTGGAGCCTGTGGCCCCAGCAGCTCTCCAAGACAAGTGGAGTGGCCCCCACACTATCCTAGAACAAAAAGGTGAGGTCACCTACCTAGTGGACCTAGGTACTCCAAGAAGCCCCCATAGGGTTCTTCATGTGAACCGCCTGAATCCTTTTGTGGACAGGGCTGACAAGGGCTTGCTCATGGCAACTGATGAGGGACAGGAGGAAGAGAGTGACCCTCTCCCTGATCTCCTCTCTCAGAACCCTGATGATGGGTCAGTAGATGGAGTAGCCTTGGCAGGCAGCCTTACTTACCAGCAGCAAGCTGATTGGAGGCAAGTCCTCAACCAGTACAGACACATGTTCTCCCTTACACCCATTCAGACCACCTGGTGTACCCATGAAGTGGACACCGGTGACAGCCTGCCTGTCAATAGTAAAATCTACAGACAGCCTGACCATGTCAGGGATTGCATCAGGACAGAGGTCCAAAAGATGCTGGAATTGGGGGTCATTGAGCCTTCAGATAGCCCCTGGGCTAGTCCAGTAGTCCTGGTACCAAAACCTCACACCAAGGGTGGAAAAAGAGAGATGAGGTTTTGTGTGGACTACAGAGGCCTCAATGCAGTCACTAGGACTGATGCCCATCCTATTCCCAAGGCAGATGAACTTATGGATACTTTGGCCTCAGCCAAGTTTCTGAGTATATTTGACCTGACTGCTGGCTACTGGCAAATCAGGCTAGCTGAGGATGCCAAGCCAAATACAGCATTATCAACCCCTAGTGGGCATTATCAATTTACTGTGATGCCCTTTGGTCTGAAGGATGCATCTGCCACATTTCAGAGGTTGGTGAACAAAATCCTAACAGGTCTGGAAGCCTATACTGCAGCATATATAGATGATATTGCTGTCTTCACCTCCACCTGGGAGGATCACCCGGTCCACCTCAGGAATGTTCCGGAGGCCCTGCAGAAGGCAGGCCTCACCATCAAGGTCACCAAGTGCCAGATAGGGCAAAGCAAGGTTGTGTACTTGGGCTACTTGGTAGGTGGAGGCCAGGTTCAACTACTGGAGAGCAACATCCAGACCATTGTGGACTGGGTTGCTCCTACTACCCAGACTCAGGTTAGAACTTTCTTGGGCCTGACTGGGTACTATAGAAGATTTGTTAAGGGATATGGGTCCATTTTGACTCCCCTGAATGATCTGACATCAAAGAAAATGTCCAAGAAAGATCAGTGGACAGTAAGCTGTCAAAAGGCATTTGATGACCTGAAGCAGGCCATGTGCACTGCTCCCATCCTGCAAAGTCCTGACTACTCAAAAACTTTCATTGTCCAGGCAGATGCATCTGAGATAGGAGTAGGGGCTGTGTTATCACACCTTAATGCAGAGGGCCAGGGTCAACCAGTATCTTTTATCAGCAGAAGGGAGACCCCCAGGGAGAAACACTGGTCAGCGAGGGAGGCCTTTGCTGTGGTCTGGGCCTTGAAGAAGCTGAGGCCATACCTGTTTGGCACTCACTTCATTGTTCAGACAGACCACAAGCCCCTCTTATGGCTTAACCAGATAAAGGGTGAAATCCCCAAACTTTTGAGGTGGTCCATTTCCCTACAGAGGATGGACTATGCAGTTGAACATAGAACTGGGAGTAACCATGACAATCCAGATGGACTCTCCAGATATTTCCACTTAGAAAATGAAGACTCAACTGGGCAAGGTTAGTCTCATCTCCTTACGTTTTGGGGGGGTGTAGGAAAGTAGGATCTGCTTTTATGGTTACCCCCACTTTTTGCCTGGTGCTATGCTGTTTCTGACTAGTCTAACTGGGATCCTGCTAATCAGGACCCCAGTCTCTGTGCTTTCTCCCCTAAACTGGTTATGGTAAGTACTTAGGTACATCCCAGATTGAATACTGGTGTACTCTTATAAGTCCCTAGTATATGGTACTGAGGTACCCAAGGCATAGGTACACCAGGGGTCCCCCATGGGCTGAAGCATGTATTATGCCACCCATGGGAGACCACTCAAACTGTAACTACAGGCCTGCCATTGCAGCCTGTGTAAGCTGGAGCTAGCACCACTTACAACAGATATAGGTTTCCCTATATCTAAGGACACTGCACTTAAAACCTATAAGTCACCCCCTAAAGCAGTCCTTTCAATCCTGAAGGCAGGGTGCTCGGTTCTAAGTGTGAGGGTGCCCCTGCATGAGCAGGACACCCCTACAACCTTCGGAGTCCTTTCTCCCAGGTTGTAAGTGCATCAGCCATTTCGATACATAGAGTGGCCATGCGTCATTACGCGATGAGCATCTCTAAACTGGCTGTAACGAACCCTGTCTTGTTGTAAAGCTCCTCCGGGAGGCCCTCAGTGCTCCCGGTACCAGTCTTCTAGACCCGGACAGCACAACATGGCTGCTGCCAACCAGAGACACGATTCTGCCCTCCTGCTGCTGAGCCAGGCTTGAGCAGAGGAAGGCAGAACAATAGGTATCCTGTCACAGGGAGGTGTGACCACCTCCCTGACAGGGTTTAGTGTATTGGGGCCGGGTGGGGGCGCTTGCCAGTGGCACTAAGTCTGCTTGAAGGGCACATTTGGTGCCCTCCTTGAATAGTTCAGTTCAAACCAGCTCAGGGAGCCGTTGGCTCCCGCGCAAAACTGGACAAAGAACATGGGGGTATCCTCCCCACTGTCCAACCCCTCCCCTGGGCGGGGACCCTGGGTTGTCCCAACCCTTTCCTTTGGGTACTTAAGGGCTTACTTGTGGGTGGGTCCCTAGATTCGTCATGGGACAAGATTCTTTTCAAGACATCACTTCTTCTTCGACCGTCTGGGCACTCTGGACTTCGCTCTGGGCTTCAAGACTGTAACTGGGAATACTCCTGCTGCTCCTGGTCTCGTCGCCCTGCTCATCTGCTGTAACAGCCATGCCTGTGCTCAATGCACGAAACTTCCAAGGCCAATGGGCAACCAAGACATCTGAAGGAATCTCCCTTGAAGTGAAGGTATCACTTCCCTGCATCTGCAGGCTCAGCAACAAAGCTGACTCGTCTGCTGATCCCAAGCTCCCACGGACTCCGAAAGACTCAGCAACACAGGTGGTAGTTCTTCACATCCATTCAGGCCTGCCCTGTCCTCTCACCAAGTTTGAGACCAGTATCCCTTGTCAGAGCCGAAGTAACCGAACCCCTGTGCACCACGTCGACTTGCTCTTGCAAAGGCTTGTTGGATTCCTTCCTCCAAGATCTTCGGGCTCCAAATAGCCCCAACCTCAAGCATTTCCACTGACCAAGAGCTTCATCCTCACCGCAACTCTTGCATTGTGGGCTTGCATCTTTGGTGAGCTGCTTGAGGTCCTCTTGCAACCCAGTGCCTCCGGCCTGTGGGTCCACTTGAGGGTCATCTTTGAACTGTGCAGGCTCCCCTGATTGCTCGGGCCTGCCCTGACTCCCCTGCTTGTGGTGAGTCACCTGGACCTTGCTGCACCCGACACTGTACCTTCTTCACTTTCCATGTTGGTTGCAGTTGCAAAGGCTTGTTGGTGCTCTCGACGGACACCGACCCCTCAACTCTCGACATCCAACGTGGGACAGCTCATGCACAGCTCCTTGTCTTCCACAGCATCGCCTGGTCCGCACATCTGCAGTTCCAAGTTCACCATCAGCTCTCCTGCAACACTCGACATCGGTGGGCATTTGTCTTCCGTGCCTCCTGGTCACTCCTGAGTGGCATATACTCTATCCCCTCTGCTTGCAGGTTCTTCACATCTCGAATCCACCTTTGGGTTCCACCGGACACTTTCATCTTCTCCAGCAGCGGCATCTTCCTGAAGTCCTCCATTGAGTTCGACGGCGCTTCCGACGCCACTTCACACCTATGCACCCGGCTTGCCTGGTGTCGGTATCCTGGTTCCTAGGGTATCCACAGGTGGGGTGGGTCTCCAACCTTCTGTCTTTAATGGGGTGTCTTCAGGGTCCACTGGTGAGGGTCCTTTTTCTTTAAAATTGCAATCGCGACTTACCTATTGACTTGTATTGAGCCTGCGGTCATGTTCCCACTCTGCACACGGCCTCCATGGGGTTCCTGTTTACTTACCCCCGGTGGTTCCTTGAGTCCCCAGCACTTCTACGTCTTCTGGGTATAGTCTTGACTTGAGTCGTGGTTCGCATACCACTATTTTAGTATATGGTTTGGTCTCCCCCTGGCGACCACTGTGTATTGTGTGCTACTTACCTGTTTTCTTGCAAAGTATTGTGTGCATTGCGTATATCTCTGGGTAGGAGATATTTGTATGTGTTAGTGAGCGTCTTATAATAAATACATATTTTTATAAATACACTGTGTGGTTCTTTTTCACTTAATCTATACCTATAACATTACGTTTTGGTAAAACAAGCTGTGTTACACTCCTTCTGGACTAAGCCTGAAGGCTGCTCTCCACAGCTACCACTTAGAGAGCATTCTAAGGTTGTCTAAGACCACTAAAATCCCCACAAGTGTTGTCTGGATTAGTGCAAGGTTCCCACTTCCATAAGTGTACACCATATACTAAGCTAGCTTCTCTCACTCGGAATGGCCAGTCCGGCACTGATTGTACTGCTTTCTCGGCCCTCAGCTCTCAAAGTCACTTTTGCAGATTCCCTGTGGGTTATAAGAAAAGTCCAGGACAGTTTGTTGCATGCATAGTGCCAATTCTACATGATATTGTCCCACATGCATTGTCCTACGTAGATGATATCTACCTTATGGCCGATGACTTAAACACTCATTTAGCCACAGTAGATCACATAATTTTGAGACTTGCTGAACATGACTACAAATTCAAATGTAGGAAATCTAATATAGCATTTCTCGGTGTCCTCTTTCTTGGATACGAACTTACACATGAGTGAAAGATCTCTGCCACAGCCACCAAATACGCTTAAGAAGTTGCAGTCCTTATTACGATTCCTTAATTTTGGCAGAACATACATTACAGATGATGCACAATGCATTAAAAGGTTGTATGAATTGATCCGCCTTGACTAGTCCAATGTACACTGGACGTCAGGCCATAGTGACATACTCAGATCACTACAATCTGACTTACTTGCTACATGACACTTACATGCACATGTCAATACCACAAACATGGTCATCCGTATAGTCCATTGGCTTTATGTATGTTACCTTTAATGAAGGTGGGACATTGCTGATTGCATATAATTCATATTTATATTCCAATGCGGAAATGCATTTTGCTTCCACTGAAAAAAATACTGACTGCGGTTCAGATGGCTTCATTAAGGAACAGCCACTTGCTCAAGGGAAACACATTATTGTCGATACTCCAATTCCAGCCCTAGCGGCTGTCACAAAAGCCAGCTTTCCGAATGCTAAAGCTCTACATCCCCATTGGATACAATGGGCAACCTCTTTAATGGCTACGGACGTAGACTTTGTCTTTGACCCATCCCTACAAACACAAGAATTTCTCCAGTATGAGCATCCATGCCGAGCAATATTTTGCCCCTTGAGCAGTATAAATATATTGTTTATACTAATGGTTCAGCCGAGCCTACCACCGGCACCAAGCACCATTATTCGGAGACATACGCCTCCGTTAATGGTGCAATGTTGGATGGTAAATTCCAACCACAAAAAACTTGCACGCAGTCCTTAGGTGACTGCACTGCGCAGTTGGCTGAACTGAAAGCAGTAATTCTTGCACTGGAAAATATGGATCCTCAATTCCCCACACTTACAGTGTGCAATTTGCATTATTGTGTCCACTCCTTTAATAATAATCTGCATTATTGGCACCTGAATGGATTCAAAGATTATAAAGGAACCACTGTAAAGCATAAATTGCTTTGGATGAAGGTGGCAGACCTTAAATATAGGTTACCACTGGCTCATGTCATTGATACATTGAGCCATCAGCGTCTTGGAACACACGTTGTAGGGAATTCTTTGACTGATAAAGCTGCCAAATCTGCAGTTTCAACTGCAACAGTTGCTGCGATTACTCATTCTCATACAAGGGTAGAAGAAGATATTCTGGCTGCAGTTAATGCAATACCCAACAGCACCCCTTTGCCTTGGGGCTTTCCAGCTAAATATACTTACCATTTAAGCATACAAAATGTTCCCTTTACTACAATTCCAGGGGTTGGTGATTGTGTGATTCCTAACCATGACCGCAGGCTTTCCGTAGTGATAGCTGTGCATGAACGTGCTGTTTCTGCACTTGGTGGTATGGCAGCCACATTTTCCTTATTACAACAACCGTTATTGGTGGCATGGTTTATACAAGCAGGCCACGAAATGTGTCCTGTGTTGTGACATTTGTCAACAAATTAAGACTCTTAAGAGTTCCACCGAGGCTCGCCCGCCGCAGATACACCAGTTGATTTCCAACAGACGGTTCAGCTGCGTTTATTTTGACCATTCTGGTCCTCTTCATTCGGATGGTGCGTTTAAATTTATCCTACTTGCAGCTGATCCTTGCTCAAGGTTGCTCTAGGTGTGGTCACAACGTTAGGCTGATACTCGCACTTTTATTAAATATCTGCAAGTCTTTATCGGAACATATGCATGTGCTACATTCCACTAGGAACAGGACCCTGCTTTTGCCATGAAAGCTTTTAGGGACTCTGGCTTCCCTGGGTGAGGAAGTGCATTACTCCTCTCCCTACCATCCTGAGGGAAATTTGGTAGTTGAGAGGCTGCACCACGACTTAAAGCAATCCTTAACGGCTAGAGTATTAGGTTCAGGATGTAGCTGGATCCATGACTTATATGGGGTTCAAAGAGCACTTCATAATCTCCCTATACGATCTCTGGATGGCCAGACCCAATATGAGGTCCTCTTTGGCATTAAAATGTATGTTCCAAACCTTGACGGTCCAGACATTGTGGCGGCAGCCACGCCCTTTGATGTAACTGATCATTCTGCTGTCTTACAGGATTTGCAACATTTCTGTGATGTCCAAGCTAACAGACATTTAAGACTTCTGCAGTTGTCCTATACAGCCTTGAAAAAGCCCCGGCTTGCATGTCACGGTTGGAACAACACGTGTTGGCTGGGCCCTACACAATTTGTTTCACTAAGACCATATATGTCTTCTAATAAAAATTGGGAGTGACAAAAAAAATGAGTTTCCAACCTCATTATTCAACGAGTAACAAAATGAGCAATTTAATTTGAACAAACAACAAATTTATACATAATTCCACTTGTCCTGGTGCAAGTTCTTACTCTTTCAGAAAATTAATGGGGAAGGGGTTTCCCATTTCCATCGACAAGAGGTATCTACACTATCCTCATTATTAACAAGACTGGCAAAATCTGGAACCACTACCCCTCTTAGCCTTTCTCATTTAAGACTTCTGCCTCTGCCGAAATTAAGGAGCAGTCAGAGCCTTCTGGCCTGATTAATGAAGTTGGGGATCTCGTTCGTGAGAAAATTGCGGTGAAGAAGGAATTTGGCCCATCATACCGTGCATCGGTGCCAGTTCTTGCCGCTCAAGGCAAAAGAACCATGATATTGCCACCACTTGCTGGTTGTAAAGACAATCATTTTATCTCTATTGATCAAGTAAAATTACATCATGTGGCCGATTCTAAACAGCAGGTCACGAGGACTCCTTGGTAGTTCCCTAACTACTCTTGCTACCACACAAGAATTTCCTCTACAGCTTGTGAGCAACATCAAAGTTGTTTCTCCCCAGTTGGGGGGGGCGATGAATGAACCTCAGTTCATTCCTGATTCCGCTACAGATGCCAGCCATACGAAGGAAGTGAGTTCTGTACTTGATACTGCATCGCGTGTAGGTAAAGTCATTTATGATGATCTGCATTTTGAGGTATCTACCAACTCTCTCTCTACACCTGTGGTCCTGTTAGTGAACAAACTGCTTCTGGTTATTTCAGAGAACTAAATGATTTTTATCAGACTTCTGGTACTTCTAACATTCTAGACACTACGCATACACTGGCCTGTGTTTTCCTTTCATTGCTAAAACACAATCATCTGGTACCTCCTTGGATATATGTTTGGATAACACTTTCCCTGGTTTTCTATTCCTTTTGATTGGATTTGTGACTGTTTTCTTTTTGTTAATAAATGGCAATTGCCTTCAAGAACGCTATATCACAGAAATGGTGGCTGAGGTGTTAAAGCCTCATTCCTCCTCACATAAAGTGAGGAGAGTCCAGTTGCTTGTAAACATTTCAGCTGTCCCAATAACTGATGGAATTGTTTGGATAAGGTCCCCTATGATATTTTTGGTCCTAAATAAATTCTGCCGATTCCTTATGTATTTAAGTTTGCAATGGATGATGTTATTATGCCTGGGTTACGTTCTGATGATTGGGATATCGAAACTGTCAACTCCATGCTCTCAGAACTTCAATATTATAATATGTTTTTAAAGTGAAACACTCTGTACCTTAATTCTGCTAATTATGATGACGCACATCATTATTTTACATTAGCCAGTGTTCAACGTGTACTTTTTAATTACACACAATGGGAACATTGTTCAACCCTCCCAGAAGTGAGTTAAAAAAGATATAGGGTTAAATTCGCATACTTTTCTGACCCAAAATCTTTCTATTTTAAACTTGTGCCCAAACCACCAAAGAAATACATGTTAACCCAAACTAAGCTAATATATACTTATTTGTTTGTCACACAATTAGCCTTGGAGTGCTATGAGTACTGGAAAGATACCATTGAAGTCGATTTGGGGTACCAAACATTGGCAGGTTCAGGGAACAGACACCTTATTTAGTGTGTGCTTGATTCCAACATAAATGATTTTTCTAAATGGTACAGTTCAACAGACTACATGTAAGGGACTTGCTAAAATTAAAGTCATGAATTCACCTAATATTATTTCCATTGCCTGATTTTACCACCGGCGATATTTCACAAATTACAGTGAAGAACAGCTCAATAGTATAGTGCAGAATGGTACATTCAACCCCACACTTTCAAGGCTAAACCAGTGGTTATTGTGGCCGGTGAACACAAATGGCTGTTACAGTCATTTTTTGAATTCCACACTAGGGTTTAATGCAAGCAGATATGACCCTCGTTATTCACAGTTTCAACACTCAGAAATAGTCCCCACCTATTTGGTAGGGAAATTGTGCCAAAAATGGTTGGAACATTCCACACTATCTGCAGTAAAACAACATCTCTCTCTCCTGTTGGATGACATGGATCGAACAGATTTTTTGGTGGGTCCTACGTCTCCACATTGTAAATGTTTAATTTATGTCACTTACAGAGAAATCTGGAAATTGTGACAGATTGAAGCAGCTGCACGTTTCAGGCAAATTGATCAAGATAATTTTGAAAAAGTACTTGCTGTTGTTGATAATAGCATTAATACGTTGTATCCTCGCATTTATAGTTTAAAAAACATTGTGTCGCCTGTAAGAGATATTATGCAAAATGACACGTCTTTATTATACCATGGGCACAGCCAGCTTAAATCTATTATGCAATTTAGTTGGACACTTCAGGTATTAAAATATGGGTGAGTGCCATAGAGTTATTTGAACTCTACGCAACTATTCTTTCCTTTTGACTTGACTCTTAAACTGCGACTCATGGAAAAAAAGGATGCCACTTACACAATGTTGCATATTGAGATGTTAGAACAACTGCCTTTCACAGTAGCTGAAACACCTTCAGTAGTGTGGTTAATTCATGGCGTAATATCTTTGCCAATTACAACATTCAAGTTTACATTTTGCATGAATCATTTCCAGGTAGGTAGATAGGAACTCTTGGGAGGGTGCTTTATTCATGAGTTGTGGTCACTTCTTTTTGATTACCGATGTGAAAGGACGGACAGAGAGGTACTTTTACTGGAAATTAATGTGACTCTTCCGTGTGCCACTCACTTGTTTGTAAACATATTACAATTCATGGAGCATGTGATACTTCAGTAGCTAATTTGACCTGTTTTCTTAAAGGAATACCAGCCCTTTTGATTCTCCTCCACATCGCTGTGCTTTCCAATGGAAGTTATTTGAAGTTAAACTACCAAGATCGTTGTGGGATGAGGGCCGGTGTCCTGTATGTCCTTTCTGCCACTTAGATAGTGACATGCTGCAATTACGTGCTTTTCCATCCAATGCACATGGTTTCTGATATTTCCTTGTGGCCTTCCATTCCCACTTTGAAGGCTGATTTCAACAAGCTAAGCAGACTCAAAGCCTTATTGTTTCAAAAGGTTGTGGCACTTACATCTGCCCAAGAAACCTTTGAATTACAGTTTACAAGGACGTCAGTGAAATACAGTTGCTTTTAAGCACAAACCTCCCACAGCATTTTGGTAAGCTTGTCCGTTGCATTTTTAACGCTTCTAATACTGCCGGTATAGCACGCCTTTTTAAAGCAATCAGGTCTGGTTTAGTCAGTTCCTTCCAGAACCCCTTTGGAGTCACACCAGCCTTTATACATTCTCTTTTTTAGAGTGTTTTTGGGGGGATACCTTTGGTGTTATTCCTCATTTGCAGCATTTTAGCTCTATTTTTGCTGCTCCAGAATGGATGTTCCATTTTGAAACCCACCATTTGTCTGACATTTCAAGTGACTGTTATGGAAATGAACCTGTTGATGAGTCCGATAAAGACCCATTTTCAGAGGTGTCCCATGAACTTGCAGTTGCTTCAAGAGGCATGTTATGAGCTACTTCCTTCTCGGGAGATGGGTACTTCGGCTCCGAGACTTTCGAACTTAGGCTCTAATGACACAGATGCAGGACAAGAGAATACTTCCTCAGCATCGGCTGATATCGAGGATCATATATGTTCTTTGTAACATTTGAAGGGGACTATTGCAGAATCATTGTCTGTGGATGTCAAATCCATTCTGGATTTGATAAATATTGACCTCTTGGATGAGATCTTGGGTGTCTCCAATACATGTTAATTCAGCCCCTTTTCTACAATTTTTAGAATTCTGTTTTGCGTATTATTCTGACTTTTTTGTTTTTTATACATAATAGCATTGCATTGAATTTGCTTGGCTTGTGCCTTTTATTATTTTGTTAGTAACTGAGTTCCTTTCACAACCATGGAGGGGGTGCAGTGAGTACCCTTTTGGGCGCACTTTGGTTCTCCCTTAGCTTGGTGTTTGCTGACTTTGCTTTGCATGGCCACATATAAAACACTTGTTTTCACGACATTGTTCTGGGAATATGCTGTACATGTTGCTTGTTATACGAGGACTCTTCCTGAGATTAAGTCTGCACATACTGTACAAGGTTGCTTTGTATACAAAATAATAGCGTGTACTGTTTTTCTCTGCTCATTCAGCAACAGCTCCTAACGTTAGACACATTACCGCTGCACCACTGCATCTTTCCATTACAGTAGTTTTATCATATAAACTGTGCCCATTCCCTTGGGTGCTAGAGAGGCGGATTCCAGCAGAGAGGACTGTTCTGAAATTACAGCAGTGCACGACATGCAGCCCTGCTTGAACTAAGTTTACACTCACAATGCGGATCACCTAACTACATACACCAGGTATGAGGTCTTAGGCCAATCCCAGAGAACACAAATGAAGCCCTGTGCTCATACAATAAGGGTAGATTTAGCCAGATAAATAATTTGTCATGGTTGGGATGTTTGTCCTGTATACCCTGTTAGTAATGCTAATTACTTTGTTTAGTTGCATCTGCCGTAGCACATTTGCTTCATAATAGACAATGATAGTTTCAATAAATATATTGTAAACTTTCTTCAAGTCTTTCTTCTATTTACCACGGGCATGCATGAGTGAATGAGTAACAAAAGGGTAGGGACTGTTTCTACGGTTCCCCTGGGGACTAGAGGGTCATGTTTGATATTGCCAAAATTACCTGCTACTCTGGGAAGGTAAGGAATTTCAGGTGAGGCACTGTGAGCTAGCCAGGATTTGGGTCGAAATTTTGATCTGATGTTGTAGAGAGACTCAGTCCTTACATTCTAACATCCAGTTGTCCTAACACACAGTTTTGCTTTACCAGCAGAATCTGTGCAATATCCAACTGAATAACTTTAGAAAATGGTCTCTGAATTTTATAATCTGGAATTGAGCTGAACCTGCACCAACCACACCATGGGATTTGCAATCCTTTAGCAGAAAATGTAATAAAAAGCTGATAATCCTGAACCACACAACACTTTTTCTTGAAAGGATTTCAAGGCTTGAGGAAGATTGGCTAAGCCACATTAGGAAACAAGAACATTAAAACAAGAAGAATCAGGAACTTTGAAAGGAATAGATTGTACAAATGTAGTTGTCCTTATGACATTTTGATGCATGAATTGTTCCATTTATGAGAATAGAAGCAAAGTCTAATATTGAGCAGCACTCATGATTTGACTTAGCAAGGAGTATTCCAAACTAGACCCATGAGAATTGATTATTCAATCAAGCTTTGGGATTTGTGAAGCCTTTTGTGTGATGACTGCAGGAGATTGAGGCATGCATGTGTATGTAAGTGATTGGATGTGCGTGTTTTAATATGTTTTCAAAATAAATCTTTTTGTATTAGCCAAAGTTTTGTAGAAAAAAGAAAAAATATATACGATGGAAAGAAAATGATCACCCTATTGTAAATAAGAACATCATTTATTACCATAAGTGATGAAATAATTAAATGTTGATGTGAATCAAAACTGTACTGAGCCCTTATCACATTCATGTCAAACTGAAGAAGGTTGTCTATTGATGAAATAAGGTCGAACGGGGGTCCTTTTTGTAATTTTGAGTTCAAGGCTACTAACTCCGGCCACTCTTCCCAACTGGAGCTGTTTCCTCAGCAGCACTAAAACTCTGCTCTATAGAATTGAAATGAACAAAAGAAAACAAAGAATTCATGGAAGCGATTAACACCTCAGTTCTGCCTTCAAAACTTAGCCCCCTAGTCGTGGTACCCGACAAGGGTGCCTGTTGTCTCCATTATTGTTTGCTTTGGCCATTGAGCGTTTGGCAATGTGGGTTTGAATGGACGCCCAGATTAGTGGCTTCAAATGGTCTGCCGGGGTCTCCGACAGAATTGCGTTATACGCAGATGATGTCCTCTTCTTGACCGACCCTCGGCGATTGGGCCATTGCATTCTCCAAATCATGCGAGTTTTCGGTGAGACCTCAGGGTTCTTTAAGAACGTTAACAAGTCTACGCTATGGCCTTTGAGCGGGTCCGCGGCGGATTACACGTGGGTATCTGACCTTTCCCAGACTCAGGATGGCATGACATATTTGGGGGTCTTCATAACCGATCGACAGGAGATATCTAGCGCACACAACATTGATACAGTCCTCGCCAGGGTTATGGTGGAATTAAAGTCATGGGTGGGCTTGCCCTTATCCTTATACATCCGCTCGGCAATTTTTAAAATGATATCCCTTTCTCAGCTCCTATATCAACTGCACAACCACCCCTATTCCATCCCACAGACATGGTTTAGGCAATTGAACACAATGCTCAATGGGTTCCTGTGGGCTGGAGGAGCAATTAGAATAGCGATTCGCACATGTTTCCGTTCTACCTACTGCGGGGGCATCGCGGCTGCCGACATTCAGTCATACTATGCAGCTTCTCACCTGCAGGTTCTTAATGATTAGTGGTACTGCCCCAGAGATGAGCTAGCCTATGCGCTGGAGCGATGGCTGCTGGGCGATCCATCCCTTTATAAATACTTGTACAGCCGGGCCAGCTCTTGTGCCCTTCCTCCAGCTACCAGGGTGGTATTGACATTATGGCATCAATCTCTTTGCCGTATAGGATAGTTGAACCACCTGACAGGTGAGGCCCCGTTATGGCATAATCGTCTTCTTCCACAGCTGCAACAGCTACAAGGGTTCCAGGGTTGGGACCGAATCGGTATCTCCACACTAACAAACGTTCTCCGGGGTCTCTCTCTCAAATCTTTTTCAGACCTTCAAGAAGAATACTCCATCCCACGCACCCAGTTTTACAAATACCTGCAGTTTCGTCACACAATTACTTCCTATCTCAGAAATTTCACCGCCCTCCCTGAATTCAGTCCACTGGAAGGGAAGCTCCTTATGGGCGACTTGACTGATCACAAAATATCTAAAATATATCAAACACTCGTCACTCATAGCGCGTCAACACTGGAGCTCCTTAGGGAGGCTTGGCAGACAGATCTGGGCCCTATCAACAACGATGATTGGAGGGAGGTGTTGGAGTCCCCTCGAGGGGCTGCTATCTCCTCACGACTGCGATTAATACAGTTGAAATACCTACACAGTGTGGACATGCCCGGCTCTTGACCGGTTTTGGAGGGGTGTAAATAGATGTCTGGCTGACGTGCTGGGTTGGGTCATACCGAGTACACCACGACTAGCGTTGTTGCACATTACTGAGGACATAGGGAGTAATAGATATAAACAACATCTATTGTTCCTGGGTTTGACTGTAGCTAAACATGACATTGCCCGCTCTTGGAAGGCATCATCTCCATGCCTATTAGGGGTATGGAAGTGAGGGTTACATTTCTGCATGGGGTTGGAGGAGCCAGTTTTTAAAGCTCGTGGTTGCCCTCAAAAACATATACGCATATGTCAACGCTGGGCAAATTACAGAGGCATTTTCCTGACTCCGCCATCGCAACCCCCATTGCTGGACATAGACGTTCTGCCCCCCACCTAAAAAAGTTCTATGTACATAGTCTCCAATTGATAATGGGATTGTATCACCTAAATAGTAGATGGAGACCTGGACACTCCTTAAAGACATTATTCCTACGCTTTCTATCGCAGCCGGTTCTTTTTCGTTCTGTGTTATATCTTCATTTGTTTCATTTTATTTCTTTTTTCCAGTGGTTACACATAAAATGTATAACAATGCTCATGTATGCCAATACTGTATTCCACCTTAACTGCATACGATATTACTGTCTGCATATATGGTGGACCAGGAAAACATCAATCCTAAGCTCCCCACATACTTTCATAAATGTTCTCCTAATGTTTAGGACTCAAAATGAGCCAGAGCAATCATTTGATTTATTCCTCCATATTATCGAGCAAGGTCTTGAGTAACCTTTAAACATTTTACATCAAGCCTATTACAAACAAGCACAAAATTGACCGGTCCAGCCCTGCAATTTCCAGATGAATATCTAATTACTTAATCAGTCAAGCTTTCAACGCTATTGACCACCAAGTATTGATTCAGAGATCACACAATACAGTAATTCAGGGTCTAGTTCTTAAGTGGATTAGGTCCTACCTCTCTGAGAGAGCCCACATTTTCACTCTTCCTTATTCTGCTCATCATCATGCACCTCTTGGGTAGGTCTTCATAAGATTCAATAATCATAACTTTTTCTCCATTGAATCCCTGTTCCACTTCATCATTTCATCAATTATTTTAATGTCTATGTTACAGTAGTGCAGTGCTGGTGGTACTCAGATCATCCTAAACTGGAAAAACCTTTGCATCTGGATACATGTGGATCAACAAATGACTTCTTGCGGATGACCTTCTAAAATTAAATGCATCTAAAATCTAGAACCTATTATTGGATCAAATGACCCTAACTCCTTATGACTTCTTGCAGATGACCTTCTAAAATTAAATGCATCTAAAATCTAGAATTTATCATTGGACCAAATGACCCTAACTTCTTATGTATTCTGGTGTGTGGAATTCCCCTAACAATTTCAATGGACATGAAGAAACAACGTGTTACCAGGGCCTCCAACCTCTGATTCCAAACTCAAGTTAACCAAGTGAGCAAAGGGGCATTCTACATAATGAGAACATTACAATGTATGTTCACACGTCTTGGCCTTTCCCACATGCCTCGGCAGCTGTAGTTATGTTATACCTTGATTATGCCTAAAGGCTCTTCATTGAACTTCCTAGATGTCTAATCAGCAAGTTACTACAAATCCAGAAAGCCACATCCAGAAAAGTCCTAATCCTGAACAGATGTGCTCACATTACTTTACTCCTGCCCTCCTGGACCTATATCGGCTACTAGATAAAAAGAATCTCCTTCTAAGCCCCAAATATTGTGCACTGAGTGATCCACAGAGCAGGACCAATACTCTAACAATGCAGCCTCTAAAACTGCCCCAGTGTGCATCATTCCCCATTCAAAAACCCTGCATTAGTCGGAGCACTGTCTCTGTAGAGACATGCATACTCAGGGACATACCGGCAAAGAGAACAAAAATAATTTGCAGCCACCTAGAGTTCAAGAAATCAATAAAGAGCTGGCTATTCCTCCAATCATGTTTTCAAATGCCTACACATTAACATTTATATAGTCTCTATATCCCTCATACTCTTACTGCACCTCACCTCAGACTTAAGATGCTGCTGCATGCCATCATAACATATTTGAAAGAAACCTACAGGCCTCACATGCAACTCAAAAATATATTAATATTAGGTCACATAATAATCAAGCTCTTCTGTTTATGCGCAAAAAAGCAGAGTAGCCACTAGACGGTTAACCAGAAAGAGTTTTGAGCCCTTGTAAGCAGCAGAGAAATGTTATAAAAATGCTACAAAACAACACATTACCTGAAAAACACATGTATGTTACCAGAAAGGTAGACAATCTAAGCCAGGAGTCTAAATATCTTCTCTGTAATTTTCAACTTTGTTTGTAGGCTATGGCCAGTTACTCTCCTTTGGATGTTTAGTATGAAGCAGTCACATAATTTCGAGTTCTCTATTGACAACAAGGAATTTGTAAAGTAATTGAATAGGTAACACACTGCACTTAAAACTCACAAATACGTTAACTGTGTCCTGTTTTGCTATTAATTCCAGCTAGAGTAATATGTCATCAGTGCACCGAATAAGTAGGATACCTGCACTTTGTCATTTTACCATTACTGTCATTACTTTTTTTTTATCCAATACTCTTGTCACACAAAAGCATGCTCTTACCATTACAATGTAATTTCTATGTTTTGATTTACCTAGATACAATGGGTCTTAGTAAGATCACTTATTTATTTAAAAAATGATTTTTTAGAGGCAGGGGGTTAATTCGGAAGTTAAGGTTCACATTCCTACTTTTAAATGTATTGGGTAACATATATATTAATGGAAATACCTCAATATGTTTCTTTACTTCAAAGGCGTTTGCAATTTGGGTCTGGATACCTTCATAATCTCCAATATCATTTAGTGTGATGGCAAACCACTGAAAGTTAAATCAAAAGACAGCAAAAGGTGGCATTAGTTTACTAAATATGACAGTCGATTTGACAAAATACTTTTTGGTGAATTGAAGTGTGGTTGTACACAGAAGAGTATCAAATTGAAATGAGGTTCATATTGAAATTTCCATAGTTCTAGTCTACAAGACTCTCTAAACATTACAAAATATACTGATTGTGGTTACTTTTCAGCGGAATTTTACTTGACATGAAAAATTGGTGCTTGTGCAGAAATATCCAGTAGGACTACCCTTTTGGACATTCTGGTCTTAGACAGTGTACTATTAACATAACACATTAAACTAGAGCTATGAGTCTGACATCAGTTTCCTTTCAAATGATAACAAATGTCTCCAAGGTCTGCTGGAAGCACAGTAGGTCCATCCCATCAGTAAACCATAAGGTGGTTCAAAAGCAATCCTAGTAAGGCTGTGCATCTTCAAGAGGCGGCTGCTCATCAGGAAATAGTAAGCCAAGGAAAAAGCCTAAATATGTCTCAAATATTTTTCCTGGTCATTTGGTCTCTGCAGAATTCTTGCATAGGAGACTTAATTAACATTTCAAGACATTCAGTGACATAAATTGGATCTGCAGCTTGTCCACATTCATGCTAATACATTTCTTAGCAAAAAGAGGTAATCCATTGCCTTACATGTTTACGGTGTTGTGCGCTTCCTGAAAAATCGAGAACAATGGATGTGATGGCCATCCTTAAAATGTCTCAATAATATCTACTTGTGAGATAGTTTTTTAAAACACCTTTTTTCTCTTCCATCTTGCACACACACCATTCAATTATTGGTACATTTAGGTACAACTGCTATTTCTGCTTTGGCCAAACTTAGACCACCCTTGCAGTGGATACTAGTCTGGTGGACCCAGAGATGAGCCATTACAGACAATGCTTGCATGAGGTGCGTCTTGCTGAGGGTAGGTTACTGGCCTGGTTCAGGCATATTTGGGACTTGGATGAATAAATAGGCATCCCTGAGTTATGATCTAGCACCCACACAAACTATTGCTAAAGGATAATCTGTTCAGAAATGCCAATGCCGGATCTCTTACCCAAGCATTCCTATTGCCAAAGCGTGTACTATAATGAAAAATAATAAACATACTTCAACAAAGAGAGTTTGAGGTCTGCTTGGACGAAGTTAAAGCAGCTCTAGCATAAAACCTTTTATGTAAAATTCAAATACGATAATCTAGCTTTGAATAGACTTGCATATTATTGGAATGCCTCTTCTGAGAAATCCATGTATTGTCTTAAATGCATTCATCCTTTTCTCAATCTTCCATAAGAAACATAAGAGGAAGGTCACAATTAAAATTGCGACAACTGGACACGTACCCTTAGTAAGACCACACCCTTGTTGGGCTCCGATCCACAAGCAGCTAATACTAAGATCTCAGAATTGTAAACCACTCCCTAGATCTAATCATCCCCAAGAAGAAAACCATTCAGAAAAATATAAATAAGTCTGCCCCCTAATACTCCCCATTTTAGAACTCTTAAAAACACTGTGAGATTGCAGAAATGGAATGGAGGAAGGATTATGCAGAACACACAAAAAAACATATCAGGATACAGTTAGAATCTATCCCTTAGAAATGAGATCAGCCCAGGCCTCCTTCTGCGAAGCAAGAATTAATGAAGCTGCAAAGTCCCCATAGGAGATATTTAAAATTACCAAAACTCTGCTGGAACCAAATTCCAGCGGGCCACCCTCTGAATACTCCAATGACAGATGTAATGCTTTGGCCACCTACTTCAAAAGGAAAATTAATTATATCTACCTCTCCTTTCAAAAGCTGGAGGGAATTTCTAACTACACCCTCCCTAGCACCCCTAGCATCACTGAGGAGTCTACCACATCCTTCCTGTCGGAATTCTCCCCCTTCTCTCAATACTTTTGCTTTTCTTTTTAGCAAAATTAAATCCGGTTCCCCACTTGACTCTGCCCCGCCAACAATCCTTGTTCTTGGAGCAAATACCGTCTTCCCCACAGTGCTTGAGATGGTCAACCTTTCCCTGGAGAAGGGGCTGGTGCCTCAACCATAGAAACACGCCATGGTTAAAGCCATCCTAGAAAGCCTAATCTTGATCCGACATGCCCAGGGAATTCTCACCCAATTTCCCTGTTTTCCAGGCATAAGTAAGGTGGTATAAAAATATGTTAACGGGCATCTTTTAGAGTTCCTTGAGGCGAACTCCCTGCTGCACCACACACAAACCCACTTTCGCCTGAAGCACAGCACCGAAACTGCTATTTTAGGAGTGGTGGAGGACGCGAAAAGGAGATTGGATCAAGGGGCTACAGTTGCTATTATACTTCTTGATCTTAGCATGGCCTTTGACACTGTTGATCACCATACACTTGTAGAGAAGATTCATAAGGCCAGTGTTGTAGGGAAAACCCAGTATTGGCTTAGCTCCTTCCAGGTTTTTGATAAGGCCTGCAATTTTTCCAGTCATCTGTGGTGTTCTGCAGGGGTCATCGTTGTTCAAAGTGTATCTGCAACCCCTTGCGGATATCATAACTACTTTTGGGTTCTCTATAGTCTCCTATGCTGATGACACCCAGCTGTTTTTTTCACTCGCCCCTGATGCTGATCCCCTAGTGTCCACCTTGGTTTATCTTGTCTGGAGCAAGTAGCCACTTGGATCAATAAATTCTGCCTCAAGCTGAATGGAGCCAAAACAGAACTCATGATCCTCGGGAACAATCCCCCTCCCAATAGGGCTCTGGGTTGGTCGGTCTGTCTTGGTCCCCCTCCTGCCCCCAAACTCCTATAAAAGGTTTGGGAATGTGGCTGGAAAATACTTTGTCACTGGAGACCCAGGCTACTAAACTTTCTGCCATTTGTTTTGGAATCCTCCGTATGTTATGCAAGATCCTGCCTTTGCTTGATCAGCCCTGTAGGAGGCTTGTAGTTCAGGCTCTGACTCCTTCCCACCTGGGCTACAGCAACTCGCTCTACCTCGGTGCTCCCAAGGCAGTTATTCGAAAACTACAAGTCGTGCAAAATGCTGCTGCATGTAAGCTGTTAGGTATCCCCAGGTATAAGTCAGCCACACATGGTACGAGAGAGCTCTATTGGCTACCTGTTGCCTAAAGAATTGAATTCAAATCTCTGTGCATGGTATATAAAGCCTTCCATGCATGTGGTCTCCCTATTTCCCACCAACTTGTTACCCCCTACTTCCCCAAAAGGCTTCTTTGATCCACCAACTCACAACTGGCCTCCGTCCCCACAATTAGAAGAACTAGAAGTGGAAGACGGTCTTTTCGCTTTAATGAGGCCAAGCTCTGGAATGCCCTTCTCTTGACTATTCGATCTACAAACAATGAGATGTGTTTCTAAAAATCCCTTAAGACACTGCTTTTTAAGAATTCATTTTCTAGGTGACTCCTTTGTTTTCTTTGAGAAGTTCTCTCCCTGTTAGTTCTGGGATGCCTATGGGTCGCCACATGCTCTATAAATCCCTTAGCACATCATATCATAGGAAGGGCTGCTCTAAAATGAAAATGGAGAAAGAATAGGAAAATAACCACAAAAAAAACAAAGGCAGCTCCATTTAGGGGTAGAAACCAAAAGCAAATGAAGGTACCCTGGAACCTTCACCTCTAGTAAGTAGTGGTTTAAATGAGTTTGGGGGTCAAGTGAACTAGCTTCCCCTGACATATTACCAATAAAATGAGTAGAGACAGACAATAATGAGGTAAAAACGGGAACAAGTATAAAGGATAAAGAACCTAGTGAACAACCTATAGAGAAGCTAGGTGAACCTCAAATCCTACAGGAATGTACAGAAGTTCAGTGTGATCTTGGAGGACAGGGTGTCCAAACCGAGACTTTCTCACTCAATTCATTGTTACCTGTGCAAGATAAATTACATATTATGGAGTACAAGTCATTGTGCATAAGAATACTAGACATTTTTGCTGAGTGGGGCCCAAATTCGATTTATATCTGGATCGGTTTCGAATTCTGAAGATTTTTAAGGCATACCATCTTTATACAAAGTTTCATCGAATGATATTTCTTTTGTATCTATGACCCATGCTAATGACATTAATTCTGTCCAGCCAAATGCTATAATGCATTTTTATTCAAGAGTAGTGGTAGATTTAGTTGTAAAAGATACTAACGACCTGGTGGGCTCTATGAATTAGATCTAAGTGAGCCTGGTAGGATGAGAAAGCCCAATATGCAAGATGATTATCCTACCAGTGTCCATCAACAGCCAGGTATTGGAAGAATAATGATAACGAAAATGGACTGGGTGACGGATATTCACAGAAGCTCATGTTAAAAAATTACAGGGCTTAAAGGAACAAGACTGAAATTGGATCCCAGCAGAAATAAATGCATGGACAATAGTCCCGAAATCGTGTATATCCTGATAAAAATAGTTTCTGTCTCCTGACTTGGAACATGGCAGGGCTTAAAAGAAACTGACAACATGTTAACAACAAGTTGAAAGAAAACAAAACAAAATCATGATAGCAGCTCTGCAAGAAACCTTTGCAAATGAGGAATGTCTGCTGAAGGATTACAGAGTATATAATAAGAAGGTTATTTTATTTCAGTGGGTGGATTGATAACTTTAGTAGCAGTGCATACATTAGGGGCATGATTACGAGTTTGGTGGTGTGGGAGCGGGCTGCCACGCTACCGCCCTCTCCAACACTGCCAAGTGGGGGCCGGTGCCTGCCTGCCAGATTACGAGTATTATCAGGGTCTGGCGGATGGGCGGAGTAGCGGTCCCGTGGCATTGCAGTTTAAAGGCTCATATGTGAGCCTTAACCTGCACCACAATGGGATCACCAGTGCACGTTGCTGCACAGCATGGACTGTGCAGTCCATGCTGAGCAGGAATGGGGTGCATGTACACAGGGAGGCACAACATGTATCCCCCTGCTTGCACCCCATGCACATGGCCAAGCGGGGGCCCTGTAGGCCCCCCTTTCTTTCCTCATCGCCAGCAGTTTCATGGAGTAAGAACCTCCATGAGACCGCTGTTGGCGAGGAAATTCATAATATGCTTGGCAGTGCTGCAGGGCACCACCAAGCACATTGCGGCCCTCAGACCACAGCGCCACCACCAGGGATTTCTGATCCTTGGCGGTTGCGGTGGTGCCATGGTGGTCCGACCGACCAAGTCATAATCCGACGGTCCGACTAGCGGTGCAATGGTGGCCGGACCGCCACCACTGCGCCACTGTGAGTTTGGCGGTCCTCGGGGCGCCAAACTCATAATTAGGCCCTAGGAGTGAAAGAGTGCTTATGAAATATTCTGACTTTATAACAATAGTAGTCACCGGACGAAAAGATTCTACAAGGGGCCATGGAAAATATTGTAACAAAGAAATAATTTTAGTGAATGTATACCTCTCCTCATGAACAAGCAGCAATTAAAACAATTCACTTGATCCAACGAATTGAGGAAATTGGTTTTAGATATCCTTCTGCCCCAGTATTAATTTTAGGAGATTGTAATTTAAAGATTCAACCAGCTGCAAGTATGGATGATGAGCATCTTGCAGAGGAAAGAAGCTTGGGGATTCCGGGCCAAGTCCTGTACCAAGAGATAAGCAAATGATTGGGAAAGAAATTAGATCAGGCTTTAAAAAAGGCTTAATATGACCCTAATAAAAAGGAAGGGCTCCCAGTGATCGAATGGTAAAAAATACTTTTTGACTTGGAGGGGCAATGTAAGGGCCCGATTCATAATAATGGGCCACAAAATCTTCCAACTAACTATAGAATGATAACCATGCTAGATATCCCCAGTAAAATATATGCTAGACATCTTTTGAAATACCTGGAAGAGTGGGTCGATACGAAGAACATACTTCCTATGGTGTAATTAGGATTTAGAAATGGGCACTCAACTGTAGATGGCTGCTTCATATTAAAACTGTTAGCCGTAACATGTATCTTAAAGAAAAAGCAGGAACTATACATGACTTATGGTTCACTGACAAAATATCGTCCTACAAAAATATTATGACATAAATATCAATGTCAAAAATATCGTCATCATATAGGGCCCGATTACGATGACTGTGGGACCGCCACTGACAGCCCGTTGGTCCCACCACCATAACAATCATGTTTTCAGCCCGCCACATTTGGATGGCGGGCAGATGTTTGGCGGTCGGAAAGACCGACCGCCACGGATCCGACGGGCTCAAGGAACCCGTCAGTCTGTTGGAGGCAGAGTAATGCCTACAATGGTGGCGGTGCCTACCAGGCACCGCTGTCAGCATTACAATGTTCCTTTCTGCCCTTACTCCCCTGGGCCTCAGTTTTGGGTTTTGGTGGCACCTATGGTCCCCCCCTACATATCCCTGCACCATGTGGCAGGCACCGCAAGATGCTTGCCATGTAGTGCAGGGATATGTTTCAGCCATATTTCATGCCCTGCGGCGGGTGCTGCAGCCCACAGCACCTGCCGCAATACATAAAATAGACATTGCGACCACTGTGGCATCCTTCTTCGGACTACGGGACCACCGACATGTAGTCGGGCGGTCCCTTCACTGAATGGATGGCAGTAGGACGAAAGTCCGACCGCCATCCTAATGATGTTCATAGTTATCATGTAAATGACAAAAATGTTGAAAGAAAATATCGCTGACACTAATATGGTTGTCTAAAATATCATTTTTTAAATATATATACATTTAAATAGTAAACATTAAAAAATAACACTAATATAATAAAAATAAAATATATTTAATTGATTTTAAAATAAATATAACAAGTATACTTATTTTCAAAAATGAAAAAACACCTATATTGTAATATATATATATATATATATATTTATGTACATATATCTAATTCAAAATAATATGAAACAAATAACGTAAAATAATAATATCATTTAATAATTCGTTTTTAATTTAATATTATAATAAATAAATATATATATGCAATAACATGAACATTTTTAAAAACAAAACAATTTAATTACAATTAAAAACGTAAACAACATAAAAAATTACAATTTACTAAGAATATATTACATCTTAAAAACATTTATAATTATACATATTATAATTTTAAATACACAAAAACATAATAATATAAATTTAAGCAATATAAAGTAAACTAACATTGTTACAAATAATACATATATTATTACGACTCTAATTTATACAAGAGTAGGCAAACTGTTGGACTCAGGAAGGGTAAAATGTACTAGTCCCAATACACGCAGTGCAACAGTAGGGAAAGTGATGGATTGCGGAGGGGTAAAAATTACTATTCCCACTCCAGTCAGTGCAACAATAGGGAAAGTGTTAGATTAGAAAGGGGTACAAGTTACTATTTCCACTCCAGTCACTGCAACAGTAGGGAAAGTGATAAATTGCAGAGGGGTAAAATTTACTCTTCCCACTCCAGTCAGTGTAACAGTAGGGAAAGTGTAGGATTGTGTAAGGGTAAAATTTACTATACCCACTCCAGCCAGTGCAAGAATATGGAAAGTGTTAGATTGCAGAGGGGTAAAATTTACTATTCCCACTCCAGTCAGTTCAACAGTAGGGAAAGTGTTGGATTGCGGAGGGGGAAAATTTGGTATTTCCACTCCTGGCATTGCAAGAGTACAGAAAGTGTTGGATTGCAGAGGGATAAAATTTACTATTCCAACTCCAGTCGGTGCAACAGTAGGGAAATGTTGGATTGCGGATGGGTAAAATGAACTATTCCCACTTCAGTCGGTGTAACAGTAGAGAAAGGATTGCGGAAGGGTAAACTTTATTATTCCCACTCCAGTCAGTGCAACAGAAGGGAAAGTGTTGGATTGCGGGGGGGGGAGGGGAAATTTCCTTTTCCCACTCCAGTCAGTGCAACATTAGAGATAGAGTAGTTCACTTCAATAAAATAAAATAATTTCAGAAACATACTAAATAACAAAAAATAGAAATATGTAAATATAAAAAATCAAAGTGTAATATATAAAAAAATCAATATGTATTACAATTTTTAATACATATCATAAATTACCATAAATATTATTATAATTAAAATACAAAACTATAGTCTGAAAATAATAACAACAAATAAATACAATCTTATTTACCTTTAAAAAGCAAAACGCAATTAACACACTACTAAATAACATAATTATAAAACATTAATTAGCTATTTTTAAATTTGTTATTACTTAAATAACTATCTAGCCCATAATTCTACAAAGTGCACAGCACAAATCAAGATAGCCGCCACATAGTGAGCTGCGCGATTCCGGACCATTCTTCGACGATTTCCAGCACTTATTAGGCTACATTTTACCTGGAAATGGCACCTGGTGACTTCTAGTGGTGGCAACTTCCGTGGTGAGGCGTGTTTTCAGCTTTGTGATGAGGTGGAGCAGAGTTTGTGAGGAGGCACTTCCCAGCAGTGCTTCCATTCAGGTACTGCCGATTTTCTCTATCAGGAGGGCGGAGCCACAGGCAGGAAAGGGCGCGGCTGTGGCCTGGTTACTGCCACAGCTAGTTTTAGCTGCTGCACAGTACTAAATTATACTGTTCCTGATCTAAGTGATTGAAAATTATAATCTGAATAGATTATTGCCGTAAATATTTAACTCTTTATTATGGAAGGTAAAAATACTCCTTTGGTATTCAGCAAACATTAAAAAAAAAACTACTTCACCTCCACCAGTCAACTCTAAAATTGTTGGCTCTTGTGAACCTTACTTGGCTGATTTGTTGAAATGCAGGCTATTCTTTCTAACACAGACATTATTGCATCAGAAATAAAATATTTGCGCAAAGACATGGCAAGTATTTCAATGAAAGTATCTGACAATGCAATTAAAATTCAAGACAACAAAACCAAATTAGATGCTCTCATTCCTATAGCAGCGAAAATAGAACCAATGAACAAATTATTGCTGGATTTAGAAAATCGTAATCGTCAGTACAATTTAAGAATTTTTAATTTGCCAGAAGATGTGGAAGGTAGTCACTGCAGGATGTACTTAGAAAACCTATTGCCTGGCCTTTTACGTCTAAAATTTCCTGAAACATTTGAGATTGTCAAGTCTCATAGAATTCCTTCCGACAGAAGCCCAAATCAAACTAAACCTCGTCAAATGATATTCAAGGTGTTGCGTCATCACCATCTTGTGTTAATACGGAAAGCGTTAAGAGAAATTCCATCTTTAGTGGTCAACGGTAATAACATTTTTATTCATCAAGACTTTGCCAAGGAGACTGTAAAAATTTGCAAAGAATTTGCTGATCTTCGTCCAAGACTGAGAAGTTGTGGCTTCAAATATGGCCTGTTCGACCCGTCTACCATGCGAATATGGAAAGGTGGCTTCTCGAAGTCCTTCCAATGTCCGGATGACCTTCGTCTATACTTAGATCAGCACTCGCAGCTATCCATGGAAACTAATGAGAATGTCACTTGAGATATAAGCATGCTGCTCTCTTATAGTTAGCCTAAATTGATGTAATTCTTTAATGGGCACGTTTGGATCGGTTATTCTTGTTATGCGTGTGTGCAATTCAAGACCTCTATTTCTGTCTATATGTTGTCCCTGTTATATGTTGGTCCATTTTTTTTCTTTTCTTTTTCTTTCCTTTTTCAAACAGGGCTATGTATATTTTGTTACTTCTTTTAATTCTTTACTTTTCTCTCTTCTCAATTTCTTACAATGATGTCTAATATTCATGGCATTAAACTTGTTTCTTTTAATGTTAAAGGCTTACAGCATCCTGTTAAACGCACTAAAGTTTTGGATTATTTGGCTAGGCATAAGCCTGATATTTGTTTATTACAGGAGACTCATGTTGATGACGCTATTCTAGCATACATGAGCAAAAAATGGGTGGGTAATATTATCTCTTCACCTCTATTAGGGGCCGATTACGATCTCGTCTGGAAAGCATTCCGACCGAATCAGTTCCGGAATGCTTTCTGGACGACTCGGATCGGGGGAGTCCGACCGAGCGATTTGGATGCTTCCGGATGCTTCCGGATACAATTCGGTCGGACTCCCATTGACTTCAATGGGAGCCTGTGTTCCAAACGAGAACACAGGCTCCCATTGAAAAAAGGGGTGGCTGGGGGAAATTGTGCACCCTGTTGCAGGCACCCCATGGTGCCTGCCACATTGTGCATAGTTGGAAAGGGGGGGTCCCTTGGGTACTCCCACGGGCCCGATTCAGAAGGCCATGGGTGAAGGGGGGCCTGCTACGGGGCCCCAAAGACAGATTCCGACAGCCGTTTCGTTCCGGCCAAACCGAATCGGAACGGCTGTCCGAATCTGTCATCGTAGTCGCTCGTTCGTAAACCGTGTCCCTAGAGCTGTACGAGCTGTACGAATCGGCTCAGAAAGGCTCGACCTGTCCGAATGCCTTTCAGAACCGATTCAGACAGCCCTAAAGGTTTCCGGGCATCATAATCGGTCATTCGGAACTGTGTCCGATTCGGTCAGTGTATTCGCACTTCCAGATAATAGAGAATACCACTCTCCCACACGGAGGCCCAAACACGACGAAGCAATACACATAACACAACACCACCTGAAAAGGAATTTCACTTTATAAAATGAAGCACATCAAATACTGTTTTCAGAATAAGGCTAAGGGTTTTATTTATGCAATGCCCTCTAACAGAAAGGCTTTCCCAGATGTCAACATCTATATATATATGTATATATAAGCCCTGTAAATATGGTCCTATTTATTGTGGAAAAAGAATAAAAATCTATTGCTGAACCTTACCTGTGAGTGCGGACAAAACTTTGTTGAGAGGATTGGGAGCCAATTTGCGGCGTGACTCTGCCGCTTTTCTTGTCCTGCACCGCCGCAGAATCGCCACGAGTTACAGCGCAAGGAGAGTCGTTCTGGGGATAAATATAAATATATATATATTATCTACTGGCGGTCGCCAGTAGATAGTTATAGTTAGGACCTATTTTCCATAGGAAATCCGCGACATTCTATTTGAAATAACTCTCTTGCCGGTTGACGAATCTTCGCGAAATTTTCAAACTTTATGGCTGCTCCGGTCCGCTCCTACCCTGAAAGTCTCGGGGTGATTCGTCAAGCGGGGGCCGAGAAAAAAGGGGGGTCCCAAAACGTGTTTTCCCCATTCATTTTCCCATAGGAAACTTTAGACACGGCTACAGCCCGAACTGCTGAACGGAATTACACCAAATTTGGCAAAGAGGTAGTTCTTGGTTCAGAAAGAACCCTTTTGTTAAATGGTGTAAATCCGTTCAGTAGTTCCTGAGAAAATCAAAATGAAAATCACATATATATCTATGGCCGCGTTGGATTCGCGCACCCTCCCGATCACGAGCTGCATGCTAATTGGCTGTCAACACTCCAAACCAGGAAGTGTTGGCAGCCATTTTGTCCTCGGTAGAACCGAGGGACAGAAACAAGTGCGCAAAACGCACAAAGGGGGCAGGGTAGAAACACCCTGACCCCTAGGTCTGCTCAGGGGGTCCCACAAGGACCCCCTGGGCAGAAAAAGCATTTTTTTTAAATCGGCAGGATGCGCTCAGGGTGCGCGGATCCTGCCGAAAAAAATCGAAGCGCGGTCTCCCGCGCTTCGATGCAAATTGGCCCCCGGGTGGCCCAAGTCCCGGGGGCATGCGGGGGGTGTGTTTATTGTTTATATGGGGGGCCTCTAAGGCCCCCCAAGCCCCGGGGACCGCCACCCCCCGGGGCTTAATAAAAAAAATGGTGCGGGAGGGCTGTTTGCCCTCCCACTGCCCCGGGGACCGCCACCCACCGGGGCTTCTTTTTTTTAATTTTAATAACGTGTGGGGGGGGCTCCAGCCCCCCACACGCCCCGGGGACCACCACCTCCCCAGGGCACATAGAAAATAAATGTGGGGGTCCGTTACGGACCCCAGAGCCCGGGGACCACCACCTCCCCGGGGCTGTGCTATTCAAGGGAGGGGGCCGTGCGGCCCCCTCCTGGAGCCCTCCATGGCCCTGGGGACCGCCACCCCCAGGGCCGGCTCCTGCAGTGTCCCGGGTGCCTACCCCCGGGACACTGTAGTTTGCAATGGCAGGACGGGAGCCTCGCGGCTCCCGTCCTGTCATTACAAACTTGCTTTGGATATTGGAAGAGAGGCAGGAAACCTGCTCTCGCTTCCAATATCCAAAGCTGATTGCTTTTCCACACGGGGAGCAGCATGTTAGCTGCTCCCCATGTGGAAAAGCAATGCCGGCTCGCGCAGGAGGCGGGGAGCCGGCTGGGACTGTGGGGGATTGGGGACCCCCACAGTCCCCAACCAGAGGCCAGGCCCCGGGGGATGGGGTCCCCGGGGCCATAAGTGGCCAGGGAGGGGGCCACGCAGCCCCCCTCCCCAAATTAAAAAAAATAAAAAATAAAAAATAAAAAGTGCAAGGCCGGCCCCGGGGATGGGGTCCCCGGGGCCTTAAATGGCCTGAGGAGGGGGCCACGCAGCCCCCTCCAAATCTATAAAATAAAAACCAAGGGCATGCCCGGGGATGGGGTCCCGGGGCCGATACAGGCCCAGGGAAGGGGGGCCACGCGGTCCCCTTCCCGTTTTTTTTTTTTAAATTTAAAAAATAAAATAAAATGCTCAGGCTTCGGGGGATGGGGTCCCCGGGGCCAAAAGTGGGCAAGGGAAGGGGGCCACGCAGCCCCCTCCCATTAAAAAAACAAAAAAACGACCGGCATCGTGCCGAGGCCCCGCCCCCTCCCTGCAGTACTCTGCAAACGCGCCCCCTGGCGCGTTTTAAGAAGGGAAGTAATTCCCCTTGAATACTGGGGGTCCCTGGGGGCCAACTAGCCCACCAGGAACCTCCAGTATGCGCCAGGGGCTGCGTTGCAGAGAGGTGTACAGAGGCCACGCCCCTTTTACACCTCTCTGCAACGCAGCTCTGTGGCGCTTTTAGAAGTACATGGTGGGCTAGTTGGACTCCAAGGACCCTCAGAATTGAAGGGGACTTAATCCCCCAACTTAAAACGCGCCACGGGCGCGTTTGCACAGTGGTGAAGGGAGGGGCGGGGCTTCAGGTGACATGTGTGCAAACAGGCCCCGTGGCGCGTTTTAAGATGGGGAATTAAATCCCCTTCAATCCTGAGGGTCCCTGGGG
Organism: Calotriton arnoldi; assembly: GCA_963921515.1. Taxonomy (NCBI): domain Eukaryota; kingdom Metazoa; phylum Chordata; class Amphibia; order Caudata; family Salamandridae; genus Calotriton; species Calotriton arnoldi. The sequence goes on from CAWUFW010003319.1 coordinate 1,840,192, forward strand.
CCAACTAGCCCACCATGTACTCTAAAAGCGCCACAGAGCTGCGTTGCAGAGAGGTGTAAAAGGGCGGGGCCTCTGAACACCTCTCTGCAACGCAGCTCCCTGGCGCATACTGGAGGTACAGGGTGGGCTAGTTGGACCCCAGGGACCCTCATGATTCAAGGGGCCTTAATCCCCCAACTTAAAACGCGCCACGGGCGCGTTTGCACAGATGTCACCTCAGGCCCCGCCCCTCGCTTCACCATTGTGCAAATATTCCTCTAAAATCAGCCGAACTACGAATTCCGATTTACTCACCTGTTATCAGGAGAGACCTCAGTGCTGCATCTTTCAGCCCAGTACTGATCCTGAAAAGTAATTTTAACCGTACTTACCAGTAACTTGAATTTCCTTCCATAGGATATCATTGACTGGTTTCACTTGGAAATTCTTCTAAGTGTGGAGTTTTGGAACTTTATAATATTCCTCTAAAATCAGCCGAAATACGAATTCCGATTTACTCACCTGTTATCAGGAGAGACCTCAGTGCTGCATCTTTCAGCCCAGTACTGATCCTGAAAAGAAATTTTAACCGTACTTACCAGTAACTTGAATTTCCTTCCATAGGATATCATTGTCTGCTTCTTGCTGAAAAAGTTTCTAAGTGTCCATTTTTGAAACATACAAATATTCCTCTAAAATCAGCCGAACTACGAATTCCGATTTACTCACCTGTTATCAGGAGAGACCTCAGTGCTGCATCTTTGAGCCCAGTACTGATCCTGAAAAGTAATTTTAACCGTACTTACCAGTAACTTGAATTTCCTTCCATAGCATATCATTGCCTGCTTTTTGCTGAAAAAGTTTCTAAGTGTCGATTTTTGAAACATACAAATATTCCTCTAAAATCAGCCGAACTACGAATTCCGATTTACTCACCGGTTATCAGGAGAGACCTCAGTGCTGCATCTTTGAGCCCAGTACTGATCCTGAAAAGTAATTTTAACCGTACTTACCAGTAACTTGAATTTCCTTCCATAGGCTAACATTGACTGGTTTCACTTGGAAATTCTTCTGTGTGTGGAGTTTTGGAACTTTATAATATTCCTCTAAAATCAGCCGAACTACGAATTCCGATTTACTCACCTGTTATCAGGAGAGAACCCAGTGCTGCATCTTTTAGCCCAGCACTGACCCTGAAAAGTAATTCTAACCGTACTTGCCAGTAACTTGTATTTCCTTCCATAGGAATCCATTGTCTGGTTTTCAGCAGAAAAGTTTCAAAGTGTCGATTTTCACAAACTACAAATATTCCTTAAAAATCGCCTGTATGACTAAAACGCATTCTTTCAACTGTTTACAGGAGATGCACCAGTGCTGGATCCAGGATCCACCACTGAGTAAGAAAAAGTAACGATAACACTACTTACCTGCTAAGTGAATTTCCTCCCATAGGATAACATTGGTGATTCTATGTGAAAAAGTTTCTAAGTGTCAACTTTTAAAATACAATAATATTCCTTAAAAATCAGTACTGTAACCAAAACGCTTTTACTCAACTGTTTACAGGAGATGTCCCAGGACTGAATCTAGGATCCAGTCCTGTGGTTAGAAAAGTAATCCATAAAGTAACTAATTGCATTTAACTAGAAATTCACATTGAGCTCAATGTTGCATTGTGTTTGAAATTGTGTTGCCCATTGCAACAACTGTAACTACTGTACTTAAAACTCTATTGCCTATTTGCAAACTATTTAAACTAAAGTAATTCATTCTGAGAAAGTATATTTTGTAATGTAATGTATAATGTAATTACAATGTAATTTAATAAATAAAATATCTAAAAATAAATAGTTTTAAAAATGTAGTAAATCAGTATCAAAAAAATAAATATAACAATTAATACATTTAAAAATTGTCATTTACAAAACCTTTGAAATTCACTGAAAAAACCATAGGTTTTAGGGGCGTTATAGTTTGAAATTAGCATTTAAAAAACCTTTGAAATTCACTGAAAAAACCACAGGTTTCAGGCACGTTATAGTTAGAAATTAGCATTTAAAAAACCTTTGAAATTCACTGAAAAAACCATAGGTTTCAGACATGTTATAGTTAGAAATTAGCATTTAAAAAACCTTTGAAATTCACTGAAAAAACCATAGGTTTTAGGGACAGTTATAGTTAGTTGGACATTTCACTCGTACAAAACCAATGAAATTCCCCCGTTATAGTTAGTTCAGCTAACTATAACTCGCGCCCCCGCAATGCACTGCTGATGACGTCACATATTACATCACTCATGACATGGTCAGTGACATCACTGATGACATCACTGATGACATCTCAAATGACATCACTGATGACATCACTGATGACATTATCCATGTGATAATTTCATGCATCTTCTCACACCCTAATATAACTTTTGATACACCCACTGTAAATTACAGACTGCCATTCTCAAAACCATAGACACTCCAACACCAATAACTACATACCCAATCACTGTTTCTTAGGTCTACACACACATCCACTCACTCACCCGTACAGTCACTCATGCTTACGGTCACTCAGTACAGGACTATCATATGCACTCATACACCTACATAGACACTCACACACCGCCACTCATCCATAGAGGTACTCACACACCTAGTCAGTCATGCAAATAATTAATCACACTGCCATTTACTCACCTATACAGTTACACACACACCAGCTCACTTACTCATACAAATACTAGCACAATATTACGCTCTTATACAATCACTGATACAAGCACACACTCATCCATACAGTCACTCTCACAATCACAATCACACACTCTCGCTTCTAGCTATTTATATACTCGAATACACATATATACTGCCTTTCACATATGTAGTTACTCACACATGTACCACTGAGATATACATTCACTCACTAACACACCCATACACACACTCACCCACCCATACAGTCCATCACAGATGCACTCTTGAAACCATGCACCCAGTGAATCACCCACTGATACATCTATGTGCAGCCACACACACCCCATCCACACAAACACTCAGACACCCATACAGATACTCAGACAACCAATCAATAACTCATAGACACTCATGTAGCTATTTACAAACACATGCAGCCACTTACACACCAACAGACAGACGGATAAAGACATTCACACAGTTTAGTCACTAACCCATGCATTTAGTAAGATACGTTTAATCACTCACTTATAGAGTCAGTCACGCACCTACTATATCCAGACACTTATACACCCACTCATTATTCAATACACTATAGAAACACACAGTCACTGCATGATGTCATCAGTGATGTCATTTGAGATGTCATCAGTGATGTCATCAGTGATGTCACTGACCATGTCATGAGTGATGTAATATGTGACGTCATCAGCAGTGCATTGCGGGGGCGCGAGTTATAGTTAGCTGAACTAACTATAACGGGGGAATTTCTATGGTTTTGTACGAGTGAAATGTCCAACTAACTATAACTGTCCCTAAAACCTATGGTTTTTTCAGTGAATATATATATATATATATATATATATATACACAAGTAATAATAACACACTTGGCAAATGCAACTGTTAAATGCATAGATAATAATAATAAAATGCACAAGCAGATTATGCTGGACGTCCTGCAAGAAAACAGAAAGATATATACACTAAATACATCAGATGATTAACTTGGATGTGCACACAAAGTCGCTCACACATCATAAAGTCAATACTCAAAAGAAAACACCTGAGATGATCGTAGCCACTGGAAACTGAAGGTGTACAATGACATTCACACATCCAATGACTGTCACAGCCACTGGAAACTGAATGTGCACACAAACTGCCACACATCACAATGGAAACAATCAAAAATCAACACTTCAGCTGGTGCAAACTTCATCCTGGCCCACTCCAGACTCGGGGATTCACAGCCGGGGTCAAGAGACTGAGCAACCAGATGCCTGCACTGATGATGCGTCCATCGTTCAGGCTCAAACAATCCCGGTTTCCAAGTCAACAAACCTAAGTTTTATGATCTCAAAACACCCTAGAAGGTTCCGAGAGGCCTTACCTCTGCACCAAGGAAACTTACTGGAATTGGCCACTTTCCATTCAAGCATTCCAAAGGCAAAGTGGTTCCCAAGTTCCTTCTGCATTGTCATGTGTTCCAGCCTTTATCTTAACGAAGCTTACGAAAGTCTCCGGCAGTACATTCAACAACAATCTCCAAAAAACAAAGCAACCTTGAACGTGGATAACATAAACAACTTGAGCAATCTGGTGGCCTGCCAGCGCGCAAAAAAGTGAAGCTAGACAGAGTCAGAATTCAAGATGACATGAGGGCATGTCAAAGCCAAGAGTAAGAACTTCATAATATTTCCCAATCAACATTTGTGCACCACTGCCTATAGCACTGCACACTTCATCTCCCAATGTAAAACATAATGCACATTTGAGCACCACTGCTCATAAAACTGCACTTCGAGACCAAAAAGTACATTCCACACCTCTCTCTCTTTCATGCTTTCAAATGCACAGCCCACATATCCTGTTCCTGGCAAGCTGTTCTACTCTGTGACAGCTCCCACTTTACTAAAACTACAAGAGATACAAAAGAAATCTTCAAGGGAAACATGCACATGCAGGGAAATGATTGTACATTCAGGCTAGGGTAAAATAAAACACCAAAAGTCAATTAAAATCATGGTAGTCAAAGGTCTTCACGTGGTTTCAAACCATAGGAGTGCCTCTAGCACTACAGTCGGAAACAAGGGTTCCGAATCGGATTCCGCAAACTCGAATCTGGTGTGGAGCCCTTCCGAACTGGATCGTAATTGACCCCTTAATAGGAAAAATGGAGTTGCTATTTTATTTGCAAAAAACCGAAATCTTCAAATATTACATAAGTATTCCGATTCTAATGGTCGTTTTCTTATAACTAAAATTAAAGTTGATGACATGGTCCTACACTTGATTAATATGTATGGTCCCACGAAGAATGACCCTGAGTTTTGGTCTCTTTTTACGTGAGAAGTTTATAAAATTGGGTAATGTTCCACTTATTATTGGAGGTGATTTTAATCTTATAAGTGATCCTTCATTGGATAGACATTCTCAAATCAAATTTCGTCCTCCAAAAGCATATTTTGCTCTTAAATCCTTTTTAGATCAGCCAAATTATTGGATATCTGGCGTTTACATCACCCAACCGATAAACAATTTACTTTTTTTCCAATCCTCACAATTCATATTCTCAATTAGATTTTTTATTAATATCTGTCATTTTATTCCCTCTATTTCTGAGCCTACTATTCAATATATAGATATTTCGGATCATGCCCTTGTCTCATGCATTTTACATCCTACAGTCTCTCAACAGTCTCGAGGAAGATGGCGCATGAACACAAATAATGTTCTTAATAATGACAACAAACCTAAAATGTTATCATCAATTCATGAGTATTTTACTTTTAATCCCGAGGGTTCTACATCAATTGTAAACAAATGGGATGCCTTTAAGGTGTTTATCAGGGGGGTCACAATTTCGATAATGGCTCATAATAATAAGACATTTAATGCACGAATTCAAGAATTAGACAAACAAATTGCCAAATACGAATGTCTTTTCATTACATTTAATCACATTAAATACAAAATACACCTGCAAAAACTTTGTTATGAATTGAATTCTATTTTAATCACTAGAGCACGCATACAAATCTCTAATTCTAAAGCTAAATTTTGTTTTAATGCTAATAGATATAGAAGATTTTTAGCTAACTATCTTCGTATTAAGAAAGATAAAACTCAAATTAATGCTATCTGCAAATCTGATGGGCTAACAGCTATATCTCATACAGCAATAAAGAATGACTTTATGAATTGTTATTCAAAGTTATATATTAGACCTCCTTCTAATGATTTATCACTTATTGATAATTTTTTAGAGAAGTGTGGTTTACCCCAAATTTCCCAACCAGCTAAACATAAATTAGATATGCCAATTTCTTTTGATGTAGTGCATTTAGCTATTAAATCACTTAAGTTGCGTAAATCTCCAGGTCTGGTTGGTATTCCAGCAGAATTTTATAAAGAATTTGTACTCTCCTGTCGCCACATTTATTCAAATTATTTACTCATTATAGTCTTACAGGAACAACCTCAGGGTCTTTTACGGAAACTTTGATTATAGTCCTTCCAAAACCGGATAAAGATCCCTCTATGGTTTCAAAGTATCGTCCTATCTCCTTGATTAACAGGATTGTAAACTTTACTCAAAAATCCTTGCAACTAGATTGGCTTCTGTACTTCATTGCATTGTGCATATTGATCAATCTGGATTTATGAAAAACAGACAGTCAGTAAACAATGTGAGATTATTATTTCATGCAATTGAAAGTGTTGCATCATTAACCGAACCTGCTGGCCTCCTAGCTATAGATGCAGAAAAGGCTTTTGATAAAGTACATTGGCAATATCTCTTTAATAACTTGACTGCATTTAATCTGGGTTCCTCATTTATTCGTATGATTTTAGCTTTATATTCGGGTCCGTCTGCTCAACTTTTTATTAATGGTCAGATATCTAATAAGTTTTCACTTTACAGAAGTACTAGGCAAGGGTGCCCGTTATCGCCGTTACTTTTATACTTGCAATAGAACCTTTGTTACATGCAATCAGAAATTCTATGGAAATTGAAGGTCTTACTATTAATAACATTCCTATTAAAACCTCTGCATATGCTGATGACGTACTTCTCTATATTGGTAATCCAGCTTTGTCTATTCCCTCATTACTAAATGTAATTAACACTTATTCTCAATTTTCAGGATATTCGCTAAATACTAAAACAACTGAATTTTTTCCTTTAAATGATCACTTATTACCTGTTATGGTTCCAAACAAAGATATAATTTGGGTCAAGGATAAAATCAAATACCTGGGTATATTATTTTTACATAACATAAAACAATCGATTTCATTAAATTGTGAATGCATTTTAGACTATATCAAAGACAAATTTCCAAAATGGTCTGTACTTCATTTAACCTGGTGGGGGAAGATAGATGCTATTAAAATGGTTATTGCACCAAAAATCTTCTACTTTCTCTCTATGATGCCTACACAGCGTCCTCTTAAATTCTATAAAAATGTGGATAACATCATTACCAGATTTATTTGGAATAACAAACCTCCTCGTATAAGCTATCAGAAATTGAAGTTAGTTAAGAACAATGGTAGTTTAGGTTTACCAGATTTTTTAAAGTATCATAAAGCGTTCATTTTAAAGCAAAGTATGTTATTGTTTCATTCTACGGCACCTAACAATACTCCTACTTGGCTTAGTATTGAATAAAATGTGGTTGCCCCATTTCTATTGCCTGCATTAGTCACTATGTCTAATTCAAAGAGTTTGCTTCAGAAATCAGCAATTGTGAAATCTACAAAATTAATATTACATCATCTTGATTCAATTTTTCAATGCCCTATGTCACTTACATTACACTCATCATTATGGTACAATCCTAGGCTTAGGTTAAATCGATCCCAAAAATATTGGAATTCCTGGATTAAAACTGGTATTTTTTATTTGAAAGATATATACCATAACAATACTTTTTTATCTTTTGATGAATTGCAACAATTGTTCAAGTTAAAATCAGCAGATAGTTATAAATATGAACTTTTGTGTAGTTCAATACTAGACTATTTTCCTAATAATTTTCCTCAGAACATGACCTCTGACTTGTCAGTGTATATCCAAACTATGGCCTCCTAACCTCATGCTGTATCTCTCTTTTATAAAAAAAAAATGTAATGGAAGTGCAGGTGATAATATATTAGCTTTCTAACTTCTTTTGGAATAAAGAGTAAGATATCTCATTTTCCCTAGATATTTGGAGGAAAATCTGGCTGAATAACATCTCAGGATGGTTACCTGTTTCACTATATCAAACTAATACCTTTATTTTGTTCAATTGCTTGTGGACTCCTTTTAGGTTAAATAAGGCAAAATTGTTGAATTCATGCGTATGTTGGAATTGCTCTCAACAAGAAGGACTGTTGAGACATATGCTTTTTGACTGTCCTACCATTGTTAAGTTTTGGAGGGATGTTTGGAATATTGTAACGAAAATATTGAATATCACAGATTAATTGTTTTATGCTTTATTAATTTGTAAATCGGTCTCTGTTACAACAAAATTGACAGATCTTGAGGGCAAACTTTGAGATTTTTTAATATCAGCTGCGTTGAAATCCATTACTGCTAATTGGAAAAATGCTTCATTATTGTCAGTACATACATGGTGGGCATGGATAATTTTTTCCAGAAGAGGAGTCAATTTATCTCTTACAGGTGTTGTCCATAACACATCTAGTTATCATTTATTTTGGAAACCAATTGATGATTATATCACTTAACTGTCACGACTACTCCTAGTCTGTTGATTATTTTGTACTTATACAGCTATTTTAGTTATAGATCTGTAGCTCTACTCAAGTTTTTATTATGGTTACGACAACTTGTACTATTTCTTTCTTTTAAATGGATTTTTTCTACCTTTTCTTTTCTTTTCTATCTTTTCTTTTACTACACTATATAATTATATTTATTGGTATTTAAGATTGCTTATCTTATATTAAGCTGTTATATGACTGTTAAATAATTCACTGGTTATAAAACTATAATTTATTTGTACCTTTTTCCAATGCTCTTTTTTGTATGGTCTTGTCTATTTATGATCAAAAATAAATAAAATATCTGAACACAAAAAATGATATTATTTATACATGTTACGTAGTTAAATATTTATTAAAATATTCATAATAATTATCTGTTGCTAAAATAATTATATATAATTACCTCCCCACCCTTTATCCATACAAAACAAAGAACCCACACCAAATATATAAAAACAAATATTATTTGCCTCATTTTTATAATTGTCAATTAAATATTTTTTATTAATATTTAACTATAATAAATTAATTATACTTAATTAACACTCCACCCTTTACTCCAACAAATGCCACAACTCACACCTAATATATAATGAAGGTTTCTTAATTTCATATTTTACATAATGATATATCATCTCAATAATTATTATAAATTAACATTAATTAATTATTATAATTAATTTCCTACACACCCTGGACCTATACATAAACAACACACATTAAAAAAATAATAACGTATTACACAATTTACATAATTAATTATCAATTAAATTAATATTAATTAAAGATTATTTATTAATTATTTATAATTAATTTACTTGCCACCCTATCCCACTACAAAACACACAACCCGCACCTGAAACTTAATTTCTTCTAAAGTAATTATACAATTAACATAAATAATTATCAATTAAATAATTAATATTAAATAAAAAAAATATTAATTAATTATAATTAATTTACTTCCCACCCTATACCCCTATGAAACACACAACCCGCACCTGAAAGTTAAATAAAAATTAATAATTCTGCAATTAATATAAATAATGATCAATTACATAAATAATATTAATTACAAATTAAATATTAATTAATTAAAATTAATTTATTTCATACCTTCTACCCCTATAAACCCCACAACCCACTACGGAGCTAAAAATAAAAATGTATATAAATATAAAATTAAATTTCAAAACTACTAACAATTAAAAAACTATATAAAAAACTTTAACAACAATTATACAAACATTTTATACCATATACAATTAAAATACATACTAAAATACATTAAAATAATTTAAAAAATGATATTCTTAACAACGATATTCTTGTAAACTTTTTTAATGATTTCTATACTTTTGTTAAGTTAAGTTATTAAAGATTTCAATATGGTTAAAATCGATATTACTTACCTTAAAATCGACATTCTTGCACACAATATTTCCGTATGATGATATTTCAGACTCGATATTTCTGTCTTACGATATTTTAATTCCGATATTTTGTCTGAACACCATGACTTATATTGATTTGTCATCAGCCTTTGAAATCATCAACCTGCCCAGACTATGGGTAAAAATGGAAATTTGGGATATTCCAAGAGGGCTGTTGACTCTGATAGCTCTACTTCGCGGGAGTTCCTGGACTCAAATAGAGCTGGGCAGTAATGGAGTACTGTCCAGAAAAATCTAATTTCCAAATGGACCACTGCAGGGTTGTATACAGGTAGAGTCTGTTATTAAATACAAGTATCTGAAAATTTATTTAAAGAGGAATCTTAACTTTAAATGTCACTTTAGATCCCAGGAATATCGAAATAAAGCAGTGGCAGGAGTGCTGGCCAGATCAGGGGCCTTATTATGAGTTTGGTGGTCCTATGGACCGCCAAATCAATGGTGGCAGTGCGGCTACTGACACACACTGGTGGTCCAACCGCCCTATTACAAGTAGGGCGGTCGGACTGCCATGGGACCACTGCTGCCACTAGGGATCTGCGATCCCTGGTGGTCCTGCAACCGTCTGAGGCTCCTAAAATGCTGGCGGTGCCGCTGCGACAACGCAAAACATATTAGGAGTTTCCTCTCTGCCACAGTTTTCAGGGCGGTGAGCCCGCCATGAAAACTGTGGCAGTGAGGAAACAAAGAGGACCCCGTTTCCCTGTGCGCCAGGGGATGCATGCAGAGGGGCACATGGTGTGCCCTCCCATATGCATGCACCCCCATTTCCTGCAGGGCATGGACTTGACAGTACATGCCCTGCAGGAATTGCCTTTGACTCTCCCATTGTGGTGCCTTTTTCATATGCACCACAGTGGAACTCCCAAAGAACTACCCGCAAGAGACAAAAAAAATTGTAATCTGTCCTGCGGTTTCTTATGGCTTTGGCAGTCTTGGAGCGAACAGTGGTGTGGCGGCTCCACTCCAAGATCGCCAAAGTCATAATAAGGCCCTAGATCTTAAATTGAGTCATAACTCTGTGGAGGTGCTCAGAGAATCATATCATTTGAAAATCACAATTTTATTGTTGTATGGCACTGAGATATTTAAAGAAAAAGATATAAAACACATAAAGATAATTGAAATGAATATTTGAAAGAATTGGCTTGGTTTGCCAACAGGATCAGTGAATTCAGCGCTGTGAGTAGACCTAGGATTGCTAAAAAATAAATTTAAATATTATCACATTTATTAATATTTGTGTAAGAATAGACACTGCTGCAGAGGGCTCACTAAGGTATAAAATCAAAACATATCTTCAGTAGGGAACTTGCCTTCTATGGCTGGATAATCTAAGCAAAATTACAAGGCCAGTCAATCTAAAAGGATTACTGAAACAAGTTAGATTGATTGCAAATAAGAAGACAGCCTGATAGTTCAGACAAAGGACCTTTCATCCCTACAGTAACTTCACCATCTGCTTGCATACAGGAGATGTACAGAGGCCTGTCGTGGGTGGGGTGGGATCAAACAGGCAAAAAATCCCTACCTATTTGTTTAACAAAATGCTTTACGTCATATGATATAAAAGTCAGGACAGTGCTGGAGAATAGAAGAAACAGGAGTATCACAAAATAAATTTATTTTTCCAGTAGAAATACAAAATACTCAAATATAATACAACAACGATTATTAAATAAATATATATATATACATAATCGCATCCCCCATTCAAGCACATTCACATATGCAGACATACTATCATATCTCTTTCATACAAGCAAACAACATACATTCAATGACTAAAGCAACACAGCAAAACAATATACACAAAAATATGGACCTCAGATTTCCTTAGAGGTATAAGTCAGAATGTTTTAAAAGGTACCAATATGTTCAGTACATATCATAAATACAATAACACGACACTCAAACAAGCGTAAGAGTATCACAAACGCCGACGCGCGTTTCGGTGTACAAGCCGGATGTGGCCAAACACCTTCATCAGGGCGTGGATATCACAACAGAGGGCAGTGCGTAGTGTGGGAGTCGCCAGCAAATGCTATCGTATCTGTCAGGGGGTGCTGGGCACATGCAAGTCCCAGCTCGGAGCTGCAGATGTACTACCGCCTGATAGTTCAGACAAAGGACCTTTCATCCCTACAGTAACTTCACCATCTGCTTGCATACAGGAGATGTACAGAGGCCTGTCGTGGGTGGGGTGTCTGCGACCCAGGGATTCAGTGATGATATGCCGAGCACGTGGCACATGAGCGGCCTCACTGTGTGTTACGCTGCCTCACAGCTGCTCCTCCCTCCCACGAGCCCCCACACTTGTGTGCGCTGCGCGGTTGTATCACGTGCACTCCTACAGCACACCATTGTCATGCCTGTCTGCGCATGTCCAGCAGCATGCCAACAACACCGTGAAGGTGGCCGTTGAGGGTGTGCGGCCACGTGAGTGTAGGCCAATGGTCCGGACAGGGCGGACACAGGTGTACAGTCCATGGCTGGCTGTGATTGCGCTGCGATTGAGGCTAGAGTTATACAATAATGGGGTAGACCCGAAAGACCACTGGAGCTTATGGTACAAAAGGATAATGTCACAGTGGAATACAATGACATATTATGCCGAACATAGGAAAGCATTATTACTTTAAACAAAATTAATTAAACGCCACCATTTGAATCATTCACCAAAAATGGTTGTGATTTAATTTCATCACAGAGTTGCATAATAGCCAAATTATAAATGACATGTATCAATATCAAACATTTTATTCAAGTCTGGTGCAAAGAGGGAGAAGTGCATGGAGAAGGGGGTGTTGTGAAAGTGAAGTGCAAAAGGAAGGTAGTGTGCGTATGTGACATCAAAAATCAATATATACAACCTAACCAACTGAGGGGTCGATTCTGATTCGGGCCGGAAAAAGCACCGACCGACTCGGATCCGGAAAAAATACCGACCGACACGTACCAGTGGCGCCCGACACGCCAAGTACGATGCAAGCCGCGATAAATCCGACCGACACGTCAGGAAACCAAGCCGACCGACCGAGCCGCTCGGAAAATAGCAATCCGGCCGGAAAAACACGCGAATCCAACCGACCGACACGCACCCGGAACAAATCCGACCGAATCGTACCCGCCAACTCCAACCTGCAAAGTACGATGCAAGGCGCGAAAAACACGACCGAGTCGGACGGAGGACAAGCCGTACGACCGACACGCATACAAAACCGAGCCGAAGCAACACAATACACCGCGACCGACGCGTACGCAGCATACAAAACTGCACAAACACAGCGTGAACGAAACGGAAAACACCGTACGAGACCAATGCAGGGTCCGACTCGGTCACAAGAACGTTTCCAACATACACAAACAGCACAAAGGAAAAATCAACCAAAAAAAGGCCAAACAAGCAATTACCAAGCCAATAAATACTGGGGGGGTGGGGACAGAGAACAAAGACACACCAACAACTCCACCTATATAAAGGACACAAATCACTACCATGAGCCTTTGCAAATGCCATTCCACTGCCAGCACCCAAGAGAAAGCAACCACACACCCACAGCTCATCCCTCACACAAGCCACACACCAGCAGCACACCAACAAATACCTACCTCACATACACCCAGCACAACACACACCCACACACCCTCACCTGCACACCAACACACACATCACCCACCATCACCAACCATCACCATGCCCCCCAAGAAGAATCCCAAGTTTCTAGATTGTGAATTGGAAGTCCTGGTAGACGAGATCCTCAGGGTGGAGCCACAGCTGTTTGGCACATTGGTCCAACAGACCCCCATGTCGCAGAAAACCAAGATGTGGGAGAGGATCATCAACAGGGTGAACGCCCAATCACCATGTCGGCGCACAAAGACGGACATCCAGAACAGGTGGTATGACGTGCGCAGGAGGGTCCGGGAGCTGCTCAAGAAAGACTACCACCTGAGCCAATACACCGGCAGTGGCCCTCCTGCCAAGCCAGTATACCTCAGGCCCTGGGAGGAGAAGGTGCGGGCCATCCTTCCGCCAGTGAGCGTATATGGACTAGAGGACATCCCAGAGCCTGGTGAGTACACAACAAATGTACACAATAAACTGCCACAAAACACACACATCACTGTCAAGGGGAGAGTCAAACCATGCACTCATAGCAATTACACAGCAACTAGAACAGAATCATCCCAAAATGTGTATGTCAGTCAGATAAACACAACACATGCCATCAAAAAAGTCACATCCAACTGTGCCAACACATGTACAAACACAACCACAACTACAGCTAGGCAGTGGCACAAATAGAACTAACACACACATCCACACATGTAGCCACCACAACAACACCAACACACAGTGAAGACCACTCAAAGGAAGGAATTCTGTGTATGCTGGCCAAGTCAGTGTAGCCAATAGCATCATGGGAGTCGCAGTCACACATATTGCCCCCCCACAACTGTCCCATCAACACCACCCTGAACCATGCTCACATCACAGGGAGTGGAGAAGGACTCACAAGATGGCTGACACTGGCTTCTGCTGTGGGGAGCACAAGGCCCTGCTGCCAACTGTGCACCAACAAACAGCAGGACACCACTGACTGACATCCTGAGAGACAACTTACACTCCCTGCAATGCAAGCACGTTCCATGGTGGGATATCTGGCTGGCTGGCTGGGTGGGAAGGGAGACTTGCAGCACTGACCATAGTCACCAGCACCTCCCCTCACACCCCCCCAACACAAACTCCACAGTACCCACCTGGTAGAATGCAATGCCCTCCATCCTAACACAAGATCCCACAAAGCACCACCACCCTGGGTTATGTTGTGTGAAGCACAGGGACACTCTTGGGACTCTTAGCCAAACAACTGCCAGGACAACACTCCCAGCCATCCTGTCAGCACAGCCAGCCCACCCCACAGGGAAGCAGAGTCAAAAGGAAGGAAGCATGGGCATGCTGGGAAGGGGGTGGAGGCAATAGCATGATGGGAGTGGTAGTCACAGACATTGCTCAGCCTCACAACTGGCCCATCAACACCACCCTGAACCATGCTCACATCACAGGGAGTGGAGAAGGACTCACAAAATGGCTGACACTGGCTACTGCTGCGGGGAGCACAAGGCCCTGCTGGGAACTGTGCACCAACAAACAGCAGGACACCACTGACTGACATCCTGAGAGACAACTTACACTCCCTGCAATGCAAGCACGTTCCATGGTGGGATATCCGGCTGGCTGGGTGGGAAGGGGGACTTGCAGCACTGACCATAGTCACCAGCACCTCCCCTCACACCCCCCCAACACAAACTCCACAGTACCCACCTGGTAGAATGCAATGCCCTCCATCCTAACACAAGATCCCACAAAGCACCACCACCCTGGGTTATGTTGTGTGAAGCACAGGGACACTCTTGGGACTCTTAGCCAAACAACTGCCAGGACAACACTCCCAGCCATCCTGTCAGCACAGCCAGCCCACCCCACAGGGAAGCAGAGTCAAAAGGAAGGAAGCATGGGCATGCTGGGAAGGGGGTGGAGGCAATAGCATGATGGGAGTGGTAGTCACAGACATTGCTCAGCCTCACAACTGTCCCATCAACACCACCCTGAACCATGCTCACATCACAGGGAGTGGAGAAGGACTCACAAGATGGCTGACACTGGCTACTGCTGTGGGGAGCACAAGGCCCTGCTGCCAACTGTGCACCAACAAACAGCAGGACACCTCTGACTGACATCCTGAGAGACAACTTACACTCCCTGCAATGCAAGCACGTTCCATGGTGGGATAACTGACTGGGTGGGTGGGTGGGTGGGAAGGAGGTCTGGCTGTCAACCAAACACAATCAATGCAGACCATGTTCACACCCCAGAGAATACATAGAAATGCCCAAATAATGCAGGACAATGTGCCACACCAATATCAACCCCTGACTGTGACGACTTAGGACAATACAATGTACAGGCCCGCACCCCGAGGCACAGTCACAACTGTCAGGTGTGTCAACCACTGATGCCTGCAGAAACATGACATACATTGTTTGTGTCTCCCAAAAACAGGTGATGATAGGGACACAGCAGCAGACGCTGAGGAGTCCCAGTCCCAGGCTCAAGAGGATGCCGAGCTCACTGGCGTCGTACAGCCTCTGTCCTCCTCGGACGATGAAGAACAACCTGGCACATCCGGTGCAAGTCAACATGCTGCACCAGCAGGACCACCAGCTGCAGCACCAGCAGGTCCACCAGCTGCACCCCCTGCACCCACCCCTCCAACGACTGTCACCACGAATACCATCCCTGCCGACATGGACAGAATAAGGAACAACACCAGCGCAGTGACCCTGGACCAACCTGGGGCCATGGACACCACCACCACCACCAACCCCGAGGTGGACCAGGGTTATCTGTGCGTGCAACTGCACACACTGCACATGTCAGCAGGGGTGGTGGGAGGGGTGGGAGACAGAGGTCGCTGCTTGCAGACGTTGCTGGTGTGCATGAAGACCCACAACTGGTACGCATAGCTGATGCGTACCAGTCCAGCACCGGAGAGCTCAGCCAGGTAGTGGGGCTCCTCAGAGACATCAAACAGCAGCAGGCTGCCCATCATGCCCGCTTGGACTCCCACATGTCCCATGTGGAGTCACACATGTCACGTGTGGACTCCCACATGTCACGTGTGGACTCCCACATGACCCGCGTGGAGTCCAAGTGGGATGTACTACATGAGATGACGGCGGTGCACAGGGACATTTTACAATGCCTCCGCCAGATGAACAGCAACCAGTCCACACCTCCCTGTGTGCCAACAACATCTGGTACCGAACAAACTGCAACTGCCACAGGGAGGGAGGAGGACTCTGGCGGAGAGTCCCCTGCACCGCAGCAGCCTGCACTTGAGGGCCCCCCCCAAGAAGAGGGGTCGTCCGAGGAGGGGAAAGTGAGAGGCTGATGGCCAAGCGCAACTCCCAGGAAGCCTGAACCTGTTCTGGATTTTCGCCTTTGTGCACAGACTGTTCACCCTGTTGATGGCAACACTACTCCCACACATTGCATGGGGAGTACAAGTTGGAACAATGTGTCAGACAACTGTGGCCCCGATACTGGGGATCCTGTCTACCTGGACTTTCTATTCATCTAGGAACTTGGGATTGCAAGATTCATGTACAGCACAATCCATCCTATGCACTATTATCACAGATGTATCACAATAAACACAATAATACACCATACTTGCCTCTGTCGTGATTCCAACGTGGGTGCTGTTATGGGGATGATGAACAACAAAATTACACTGTGTATGCGAACTGCAACAGCAAGGACAACACAGGCATGTGAGTACAGGCAACGTGACACATATGAGGGAGACACACCACCAGGGCTACACAACACATACACACCTAGGCCATCTGACTCATTGCCTACACTGATGTTGCCAGGGAAGACGGTGCAATGCACAGACACCACACCCATTCCCAGTTGTAGTCAAGTAGCCCACAGGTGCAGTAAGCAAATGGCAGTCAAATGTGTGACCACAGACAACGCACATCACTAAGTGAAGCACAGGTTTATTACACAGTAGCAACATGCCGTAACCACTACAGATGCAAGGTAACCCCACCTGGTAGCGGGCACACAGTCAACAACTGTAGACAGAAGGAAGTCCATGGGTGTGGCGCACATCACCTGTAGGGACACAACAGCTACCAGCCTGGATGTGCAATCACGTTGTCGGTGGACACAGTTGACCAAACGAATCTGAAAGTACCCTGTGAAGGACAGAAATGACACACAGTCAAAAGCAATGGAGTACAGGACAGAACAGCAAAACTCATGCACAATACATGTTACAAGATACCCACCCAGAACCAAGTTAGCATGTGAACACTGTTGGGGAGTACAGCCCACCTGTAAGCACACATCGCAACACACATCCAGTCAAGTAGCCCATGGACACACTCCAACAGCACCAGAGCACCACCCACACATCATGCCAACTCACATCATTGACATGACACCTCAGGATACTCACATTCAGCTAAAGAAGTTGGTGATGAGCTGTGTGCGGACATCACCATCACCATCATCATCATCATCGTCACTGGCATCGTGTTCCAGGCCAGGATCCTCCACAGGTGGCGGATGTTGGTCATCGTCATCCTGGATGAGAGGCAACTCCTTCCGCACTGCCAGGTTGTGGAGCATGCAGCAGACGATGATAATCTTGCACACTTTCGCAGGGGCATATGGGAGGGACCCTCCGGTCTTGTCCAGGCAGCGGAAGCGGCTCTTCAGGAGACCAAAGGTCCGCTCAATCACTCTCCTGGTCCGACCATGTGCCTCATTGTAGCGCATCTGGGCAGGTGTCACAGGGTTCCTGAGGGGTGTCAGCAACCACGGCATGTTGGGGTATCCCGAGTCACCTACGGACAGACAAGTGCACATCAGCTGACTTGGAAAAGTGGGCGGAATACTACAGATCAGATCACACACAATGGCACAAAGTCAGTACACACCGACAAGCCAGGCACGCTGGTTCTGCATCTGTGCCATCAACCTGGGGATGCGACTACTCCTCATCACAAAGGCATCGTGTGCTGAACCAGGGAAACGGGCACACACGTGTGTGATGGTCATGTCTGCAAGACACACCACCAGTGCATTGACCGAGTGGTAGTGCTTGCGGTTCCTGTAGGCCTGCTCCTGGGCCTGTGGTGGTACCAAAGCCACATGTGTCCCATCAATGGAGCCAATGACATGCGGCATCCTCCCCAGGGCATAAAAGTCACTCTTCACGTCAGTGAGTCGTCGCAGTCTAGGGAAATAGATGTACCGGTTCAGGAAGAGCAACATTGCCGCCAAGAAATCGCGGAGCACACGGCTGAACATGGTCTGTGACATCCCACCAGCAGACGCCACAGTATGTTGGAAGGTACCGGTGGCAAAGAAGTGTAGGGCTGCCATCACCTTCACCTTGGGGGTCAGCGCTGTAGGATACGGCCGGCCAGGCTGCAAATGTGGGGACAACTGCACTGCCAAATCCTCAATCAGCTGCCTGGTGAAGCGGTACCGTCGGATGCTGTCCCGTTCCACCATCGTTGCCAGGTCTGGGAATGGCCGATGGACAGCAGGAGCCCTGCAGTGCAGAGGAGAAGTAAGCAAGATCGTCA